>VNJN01004154.1:0-11631 GCA_008042485.1 Drosophila mayri | reverse complement strand
CCGAGAGTCCCTCCAGGATGAATGGCATGGCTTGGATTAACTGGTCCATCGCCATTCCGTACCCTCTGGCCCATTGTTCTATCTTCTCCAAGAACTCTAGGGGGTTTGACGTTCCTTGGTATCTTATCCCCCATCCTCGCACTCGATCGATGATCTCTATCTCCACCCTCCTTCCTGGTTTCTCCATCCTTGGGCTGCTTATTTCGCCCTCCACCAGGATCGTCGGTGCTCTCGCGGGGCTTTTTTCCCTTTTGTATCTTTCCGCCAAGGCTGTCAGTCTCTGACTCAAGGTTTCCGTGTGATCTGTTTTTTTGCAGAATGCCGACAGTTCCTTCCTTAAGTCTTCTACCTTTTCTGTCTGGTCTAGCCCGAATTCTTCCGCGTACTCGGCCAGCTCGGCTTTCGATGCCATGTACACCCAACTAGACATGTTCTCCTGCTCTCGGGTTTCTCCTACTACCACTCTTCCTGTTCGGGTGCCAATGTGACGGTCTGCCGCCCAGTTTCCCAGATAGCTCAGGGACGGCCAGAGTCCGCCTAGTAGTCCGAGTGGTAGCTGTAAGAGATATTTGCCGCTTCCCAGTGAGAACAGTGGAGAGAATTCGGTGACAGAGGTGTCGATTTGGATCTGGGGTTGGCTGCAACCTGGTCGTCTAGGCCTCGGGACGCCGACAGGTCAGTTCGGGCGAGTGGGCACGTCGACGCTTCGACGGTCAGTCGGCCCGGAAGTCGTCGGGGCTTCGGGATGCCCGATCGGTCGGCTCGGCGAGTGGTGGGCCCGGGAGCCTGTGGAGAAAAGAGCAGAGAAAGGGTGGGGAACTCGGAAGTCTNTCAGTCGGCCCGGAAGTCGTCGGGGCTTCGGGATGCCCGATCGGTCCGCTCGGCGAGTGGTGGGCCCGGGAGCCTGTGGAGAAAAGAGCAGAGAAAGGGTGGGGAACTCGGAAGTCTTCCCAGAGAGTAGTCGCGGTGGACTCGGAAGTCCTCGGTGGGCGAGAGAGAGAGATGGATGGACTCGTAAGTCTTCCAGAGAGAAGTCGCGGTGGACTCGAAAGTCTTCGGTTGGCGAGAGAGAGAGAGAGCGGTGGACTCGTAAGTCTTCAGGGAGAGAATTCGCGGTGGACTCGTAAGTCTTCGGGAGCGGCAGAGAGAGAGCGGGTGGACTCGTAAGTCTTCTGAGCGAAGGAATTCGGCGAGCCGAATTCTACGGCGAGACTCGATTGTAAGTCGAGGGCGGGTGGACTCGTAAGTCTGCAGAGAGGGGGAAATTCGGCGGGCCGAATTATAAGTCGAGACTCGCAAGTCGTTCGACTATTTATGGGCAACCCAAATCCGGAGATTCTGGTCGCCTATCCAAAAAGTGACTTTGGCTGCTGACTACTAGGAGTGGGCTACTAGAGACTTACCGCTCATGATCGCTGTCGGCTGCTAAGTGATTTCCTTCAGCCAGCGGCTCGCCTTATATAGCGAGTAGCTGGTTCTAGTGTGCCCGCCGCGATCGTTTGCTTCCTCTTCTTTCCCCGTGCAATCCTGCCTTCCTAGTGTGGCCTTTCCTCGGCGCGCGCGCGCTTTTAATTCGAATTCAAATTTCCTTTTCTTTATTTAACATTCTTATTTTTCCTTTTGTTCTTATTTATTTATTTCTTTTTATTTTTCTTCATTGATTTTCTTTATTTACATTTTTCTTCATTGATTTTCTTTATTTACATTTTCTTCATTAACTTCTTTTTTATTTACATTTTCTTCTTTCTTTTATACATTATAATTATTTAAGAACAAAATTTTAAGATTTTAAAATTGGTGATGAAATAAAGGAAAGATAAGTTCGCGATTTAATAACAACAATAAACAATATGGAAGATTTAATAGATAACTTGAGTAAATTAAATTTAAAAATGGAAACCGGAGGTTCAGCCCCAAATTTTTCTGCAGGCAATATAGCCACAGCAGGCAATTTAACAGTGGAGTTAATAAACAGACTAATAAATGTTCAAATGAATGAAGTAATCAGAAAAATATATGGTTTAGAAGAAAGGTTAACCTTAGATGCAAAAACTGTGGAAGACTACAAAATACAAACAATAAACCCAGTTATAAAGTGCGAGACAACACTATAAGTGATTAAATCTTTACCAAAATTCTCCGGGGAACTAACACAATATGTAGGTTGGAGGGAAGCTGCAGAAACTGCAATGGGTCTTTATAAAATTGAAAGTGAACAGTATTTTATCTCCCTAAAAATTTTACGAAATATAATTTTGGGGGCAGCCCATGATGCTCTAACCAATCATGGCCCAGTATTAAATTTTAAAGCAATCTTATCCAGATTGGACTTCATATATAGCGATAAACGACCAATACATATTCTCGAATCAGAACTTTGTATCGTTAGGCAGGGACGAATGACAGTTACTGAATTCTATAATGAAGTCAATAAAAAAATGACGCTCCTAATAAACAAAACCATAATGACATATGGAAAGGACGGCGTAATTACCAACGAAACAAACAAATCGATAAGGAACAATGCCTTACGAATATTTATATCTGGACTAAATGGATCACTTTCAGAAACTCTTTTCTCATTAAAGCCACCAGATTTGCCCAATGCTGTGGCAAATGTTCAAGAATTAGAATCCAACAATTTCCGTGCTCAATTCGCAAATAGGTTTAATTAATTTATAACTGAAAATAAAAATCAGGGAAACAACTTACGATTTGACTAAACACGGCAAAATAAGTTTACCAACAAAATGAATAATAATTGGAATCATAACCAAAATTATAATTGGCCACAAAAGGGAAATTTTTGGCAAGCCCATAATCAATATAACAATCAAAAACAACCAGCTGTAGAACCAATGGATGTTGATCAATCGATTCAATTCAAGAATAAACCTAATAACAATCGGCAGCCGAATCATAAATGGCGAGCAGATAATAATCAAGGAAGATATAATAATTATTATAATAAAAATCGTTCAAATTTCTATCACACAAATAGAGAGGAAACTCAAACTAAAAAAAGGGAATCAGATGGAATTGAAAGTCAGCCAGCTAATAAAGTAGTCAGATTAAATAATATCGATGAAGACCATTTTTTAGACCACACCCCTACGGGGGAATACCTTATTTAAATATGATTGATCGAAAAACCAAGAAACAGTTAAAGATTTTAATAGATACAGGAGCCACTGCTTGTTATATAAAGAAGGGAACTTTTGAAAATAGAAAAGAGCTACCAATATACAAAAAGGTAACTACAGTTAGTGGGTATTCAATTATTAAGTATTACCACATTATAAATATATTCGAAACAAGACAATTATTTTATGAAATCAAAGGTTTAGAATCTGATATTCTAATTTGATTCAAATAATTAAGAAAAATTGGAGCTATAATAAATATAGATAAGGGAGTCTTGGAATATAATGGGAAACAAGAGACGCTACAATATTAGGACAATGAGGAAAAAATGAGATAAGTTTAATTGAAGAAAAAGATATTCTTCCGTTAAAAGAATTTATTATAAAAAAATATTTTGATAATAAAAGCAGCGAAAACACAGAGTCATTATTTGTAGAAAATAGTGAGAAAAGCTTGGGAATTAAAAATCCTGAAAACGCCGACGTAGAAATATCCGTCAATAAAAGAACAAATATCTTGGGAATAAAAAATCCTAAGAGTGCCGACGAAGTTAATACCGTCAAAAACCGAATGAATAAAAATCGTTTGAAATGTAAAAATTTCAAGCCGGCCGTCGTTGAGCTATCCGACAAACAACAAATAAATAATATAGGTACCGCCCAATTAGGTGGACTAATAGAAAAAATAGTTCACTATATTGAAAAGGAACATTCAAAGATAAATATGCAAATTCCATTCAGAACAGACATAAAGGGGGAAATAAATCTTATTCACGATAGGCCAATATACGGAAAACAATATCCGTATGCTCTATCTGTCACCGACTTCGTGAGTAGCGAAATCAGAAGAATGTTATCAGAAGAAATTATAAGGCCTAGCAGAAGGCCTTACAATTGACCAGTTCTGGTAGTCCCAAAGAAAGGAGAAAATCAAGACGGCAGTCGAAAATTAAGACTGGTCATTGATTATAAAAAATTAAATGAAAGTACCATACCTGACAGGTATCCAATGCAAGACCCTTCAGTAATTCTATCAAATTTGAGAAAAGCAAGATACTTTTCAACAATAGATTTAGAGTCAGGATTCCATCAGATATTAATGAAGGAATCTGATGTCGAAAAACAGCTTTTTCAATAAATAATGGAAAATACGAATTTTTAAGAATGCCATTCGGACTAACTAATGCACCAAGAATTTTTCAGAGAGCAATGGACGATATCCTAAGAGAACAAATAGGGAAAACGTGCCATGTCTACATGGACGACATTATAATATTCTCAAATTCCATTGAACAACATTATGAAGGTTTAAACAAAATTATAAATATATTATTAAGAGCAAACATGAAAATCTCTTTAGAAAAATCTAAGTTTTTCAAACGCGAAACCAGTTTCCTAGGATACATCGTGTCCTATAACGTCATCAAGACAGACCCAGAAAAAATAGAAACAATTATTAAATATCCGCTTCCAAAAAATATTCGGGAACTAAGAAGTTTCCAAGGCCTTACAGGCTACTATAGAAAATTTGTTTTAAATTACGCCTTTAAAGCCAAACCTCTAACAAAATACAACAAAAATGTTAATTCAGCTGGATGACCCAGCTATTAAAGCTTTTAACGAGCTGAAAGAAAATCTCATTGCTCAAGTAGAATTAGTTCAACCGGACTATAATAAAAAATGTACCTTGACCACCGACGCTTCAGGAGTTTTACTCAGGAAGGAAAACCAATTACTTTTATTTCAAAAACTTTAACTAAAACAGAACAAGTTTATGCTACTAATAAGAAGGAACTTTTAGCCATAGTATGGGCTCTAAAAATCTAAGAAATTACTTATACGGAGTAATTGGAATCGAAATTCAAACCGATCATCAACCCTTATCTTACGCAATTTCGGATAAAATCCTAATATCGAAATGAAACGCTGGTACTCCTTCATAGAAAGTTTCAGTCCAAAAGTCATTTATAAGCCAGGAACTACAAATGTAGTTGCAGACGCGTTATCAAGGATTCAGATCAACAACTTAACGGACAGTAGCGAATCGGCCTCAGATCAAAACACTCAACATTCAGAAGAAAGTAGTTTTGAGAATGTTATACAAGAAACCCGAAAACCCTTAAGCCAGTTTAAGCAACAATTGCTATTAGCAACGGGAAGGTATACAATACATGAGTCGGTTAATATATTTGAAAATACAAGACATATAGTAGAATTTGACACTCGAAAATTTGATATCAATCTTAAAAGAGAATATTCCTCCAAATTTAACAGTAGGAATTCATTGTACCTTAGAGGACTTTTATAGAATCCAAAAACCATTAAAAGAAAATTTTTGAAATAAATTTTTGTATACAAGAGTATTTGTCCAAGATGTGGAAAATTCTGAAGACAAAGCACTCATAATCGAAGAAACACATTGTAGAGCACACAGGGGATTGGACGAAAATTATAAACAAATCAGTAGATTATATTATTGGCCAAACTTATTTAAAAAATAAAAAGGATATATTAAAAATTGTAAAATTTGCAATGAGAATAAATATAACAGACACCCAATTAAAATTCCAATTGGAGAGGCCCCTATCCCAAGTAAAGAAGGAGAAAATTTACACATTTACACATATATATACACATATTACGCGCAAGGTCTTACTTTCATAACTTGTATTGACGCTTACTCGAAATTCCTAGTAGTGAAAGAAATCCAAAATAAATTAAATATCGAAAACAAAGTAATTGAACTTCTACAACATTTTCCACAAGCCAAAGTAATGACCGACAATGAACCAAGCTTTACCTCGGCCCAATTTAAATCTTTTGCTCAAAGAAGTGGATTAACTTTACATTACGCCGACCCGAGACACAGTACCTCAAACGGACAAGTTGAAAGGGTACACTCTACACTAACAAAATTAGATGCATTAAAGAAAAATTTAATTTAACTGACTATTCAGAGATAGTAATAAGAGCTGCTCAAGAACATAATCAAAGCATTCATTCTACAACGAACCAAAAACCTTTTGACATACTATATAATAAGATGGAGCACGCTGACATTCCTCAAATTTTGAAAAATACTCAAGAGAAAATGCTGGAAACACATAACGAAAACAGAAAAGAAAAAGAGTATGATGTAGGACAGGTAGTTTATGAAAAGAAACACGGGGAACGAAATAAACTTAAAACCAGATACAAAAAACAAATAGTTAAAGAAAATTTACCAAACAAATTAGTAATCAACAATAAAAATAGAATTATTCACAAAGATAATATAAAATTCTAAATATTTATACACATTATCTTTTTTTCTTTCCTTTCCCAGAAAATGTTGTATCAGATGCTCATACTACATCTTATTTTATTAACAAAATCAAAAATAATTGACTATACATGTCACAAGTACCTTTTGTTTAAAGACAATAAGGACGTTTTGACGTACGATTCATATGCAGATTTATTCCACGTAACTAACTTAAGTTTTTATAAAGAAATAATAAATTTGGAATCAGATAATATTAAAATAGATACTAATAAAAGGTCACAATAGGAAATTAAATATGACATAGAAGTAATCGAACTCATTTTATCACAAATAATATCAACTAGATCAAAAAGGGGAATAAATGAATTAGGCACCGTGTGGAAATGGTTAGCTGGAACTCCGGATCATGATGATTTCATTAGAGTTCAGAATAAAATTAAGGAATTAATTGATAACAATAATAAGCAGGCTATTATCAATTCCAGATTGTTTAAAGAAATAGAATCTCTTTCCGATGATTTTAAAAATGTATTTATTGATCAAGACTTACCACTTCGAAAACATCGCCTAAGATTATTAACATTTGATCTGCAAAATTTAATTGACACAATTACACTAGCAAAAATTGACGCATTTAATACCAAAATTTTAAGCAATGATGATATCATGGAAATATTAAAACATGAACAAAAACCAGTAATTATCGCAGACTTAATGGACATCTTTGTTTTTAAAATAGCACTTCATAAAGAACTTTTGATAATTTATATAAACGACCCAATAATAAAAAACAGATGTGAAATATATCACTCTAGAGCGATTTCCCAAAGTGATGGAAAACTAATATTAAGCAATCAAGTCGCTAAAGCGAAAATATTTTTTATGAAATGTCTAATTTTAAGAACGAATTTTTTAATAATTATTGCACTTTAAAAAAACTTGTTTTACCCGTTTGTTAAATGGTGAGAAATCCACTTGTAAAAAAATAAGAGAAAAAAATAATAAAAAGAATCATACAAGACGGTGCCATTCTTATAAATGGTAACAATATTGTTAACAACTCCCATTTAAACGGTTCATTTTTAATAATATTTAATGGCACAACTGAAATTAATAATATCTCATATACCAATCTGGAAAACAAAATTCTTGAATATATAACTACGAACCATTTCAAAAATTATTATTAATTATAAAAATATCCGATTACATATTATCAAATAACTCGGATCTTTCCTTAGATAATAATAACATTTTAAACCCTTTCGTTAAAATTAATAATACTAAAATATCACTTACCTTTATATTATTAATTTTAATCATTACATACTAGATTTTTTCCTTTCTTATAAAATACAAAAATGCAATATTGTTTGTAATCAAAAAACATCGGCCAGAACCAGAAAAATCAATTAAACATAAAATTCTTTTAACAGAATTAAGAGATCGTTTAAACCAAATTCATATAGAATCGGGACGATCCGTTTAAGAAGGGGGAGAGTTATCCAACCCTTAAATCCCTGCCACTTACGGCTATTATAAACACAAATTTCCAATTCCGCATTTGCCTTTGTCTTTGCCTTTGTCGTCTTTGCCTTTGGCTTGAGATACGATCTCAGCTCACCAGCTAACTTAAACAAAACAAAATTAAAATAAACATCAGCTTCCGATCGAGGCACAATCAATTGCGCCTTTTGCGATTCGCACCAAAATTGCATCGATCATCGATCTTGCATTTCACAAGAATATGCAACAATTGCATCATAAACTTTGAAGTTTAAAAGTTCCCACAAGAAAAGCTCATGGCCGAGGTTCTTTGAATAGGATTAAGTATAAAAGGGCAATGCCTTTTAAGATCAGGGTTCTTTGGTTCTTTGGTTTGAGTTCGGCAAGTTCGATAGAATTCGGAAGACGGTAAAAGTTAAGTGTCTTGTACTAAAAAAGTCTATAATAAAGAAAGGTCTAGCACCTTATAATATAATTTAAAAAAAATATATTTTTCGATGAAGACTACGAATAATTTAATTTGTATGTATGTATGGGCAAGCATTCACAGCGGAGCGGTCATAAGTGGATTGTATATATGTATGTATGTAACTGGGGGACCAGAGGGGTTATGCTGCGAAAAAGTGACACTGATTGTAAAGGAAAAAAATATTGCGACAGCGCGGACTGTTCGCGAATTCGGAAATTTCCGGAACTAATGCACACCTGCTGGCCAATATTAATTATGCCTTCTTTTATTCACCTCACAATCTCACTGTTCACTTAATCTTAATAATTGCACCAAAAAAATATGTGTGCACAATTGTCATGAGTGTATGTGTGTATGTATGTATATGAATGCACATATGCCTCGACCGTTGGCAAGCGAATGGATATGGGGAGACCGAAAACGGTGAGGAATATGGCGAACACAAAACGGAGATCAATTAAAAATTTTCCAGAGATTGAAGGCGAAGTAGAATATAAATTACTGCCGTTGTGTCGGAAAACTCGGACTTGGAGCTGACACGGAGGGAAAATCAAATCTTACCGCAGTGTAAACGAAATTTAATGTTCGGACCACTGCTGAAGACCGGCAGCGAGACGAAGACGGAGAAATGTCGTACTTATCTTTTGGCGTACCAATGCCAGGAACTGCTGATAGAAAAGCCACAAAAATATCCGGCTCGAAGGACCAAAATGTGTTGGGGGGCGCTTCTGCCGCCAAAAATAGCCAGAAAGGGAAAGAAGTCCTTATAGAAATAATCCCACGTCGCGGTCGCAAATAACCCGTAGGCTCGAGGTGAAAGAATTGGAGGAGTCGTGGGTAGATTCGTAGGGGCACAATCGCATGTGTTTTATTCAGCTTCATACATGGAACTAACTTAACTTAACATAAGGGCCGCGCTCCCGACCGATAAGCTCAGCTTAACAGTACGGGAGCGGGCCCGAAGGGCGAGCGCGGGTGCGCTCTTAAGTTTCGGTGAGCCAAAGCGGCACAGTGGGCCCCTCACCTAAACACAATATTTTGCGACGTGGGTCGTCGCACCCCACCTCCTTTACCAGATTAAACCTGGGACCGGTTGATCCTAAGATTCAGTTCTTTAAAAAAATGGCTTTAGCTACTAACTACTGGAAGTGTGCTAGTAGAGGCTTACCGCTCCCGATCGCTGTCGCCTGCTAAGTGATTTCCTATGGCCAGTGGCTCGCATTATATAGGGCCGAGCGTGGGCTAGTGTGGCCGCTGCGATCGCTGTTTCTTCTTTTTGTTCGCCGTAGTGTGCCCCTCTCTTATAGTGCGGCCCTTTCTTGTAGTGTGGCTCTTTTTAGCCGTGCGCGCGCCTTTGTATTTAAACAGTTGGTGGGTTGTTAGGTATTTGTTATTTATTACCGGCATTATTGCCGTATGATTTGTTTCTTCTATTCTTCTTTTTACATTTTGGTGCGCATAATCACGTCTTTCTTTCTATATATATATTTCTTCACTTTCTTTACTTTTCTTTCTGTACTTTTGTGTGCGCGTAATCGCGTTTTTTATTTAATTTGTGCGCGGACTCACAGCCCTCGTTTTGATTGTGGCGTTTGATCGCCACGTGGTTTCCCCGGTTGGAGATCACGCGCCACACTGTGCCACCATACTTCTGTAGGAACCGTTTCTGTTTCCCGTTGCCCTTGTTCGCCAACTTCCTCTTTATCGCTACTGTGGTGCACTCGGACAGACGTACTCCTGCGGGCACCATCCATCCCAGACCGTTTCTCTCTCGTGTCTCTCCTCTAGCGGTGGCCTGGGTGTTGTTGGTCGGGGTAACATTGTCGGGCTAGTCCCGTCCGGTTGGACCCACGCCGGCTGGGCGGGTGCCGTCGCCCTCGGCGGGGTCATCCCCTGCCCTTCAATGCCTGCTTTCGGCTTATGTGCGGTCTTCCGTCTTGCCGGTGCCGTCTCATGTTGAATTAACATCACCTGCGAAGACGCTTTTAATTTCCTCGCCTCGGACGTCGCTCGTCTCCCCATCTTCATTGGCTCCGTCTTTTTCCTTTCAGCGCCTGGCATCACGTGCGGCTCTACCACCTTCGCTCTGGTGGCCGCCGCTGCAGCTATTGCATCTGTGCATCTTTTGTTCTAAGTTGTAAATGTCTGAATATGTTTTGTTAGTGGTGAGTATTCTGTGAGGATCAAAGTTTAGTGTGGCCACCTGATTCGTGTCTATCGATGTATCGTGATGTGTGATCATTGTGTTCATTGTGTGTACTGTGCGATATTTTTTTTTTGTGTTAACATACTGTTTTTTTTCTCTTTTTCGCGCAAGTCCCACGCCCACCTCCCGCCCAACCGACCGAGGGGCGCAGCCGTGTGACGTACGGCACGAAACGCGTACTAGAAAGACGCGAGAGAAGGAAATAAATAGAAAAGGACGACGAAAAATTAGGATACACTACGGGCTAGTACTACAAGCAATACAGTTTTTAATTTTTGAAGGCTTTCAATGCCTTCAATACTACTAATGAGACGATTGTAATCAGTACATAAAACCCTAGAGGGTTCATGCACTTCAAACTCACGCCTACAGTGGTTAACTACTAATGGTATAAAAGTTCTAGATGAAAGACGGGGAACATGGAAATTGAGCTGGCCTAGCAGGTAGGGGCTCTCCACATCACCGTTAATAAGTTTATGTAAAAAGACGACGCCAAGCATCGTCCTACGGTTAGCTAAAGAAGGTAGATTAAGTAGGAGAAGTCTACTAGAGTAAGACGGTAATCTAAGGTTGGCATCCCAGGGTAGGCCACGGAGGGCGAAAAGCAAATACAGGGCGAACCAACGAAGTAAAGAGAGTCTTCGTTACATAAGGAGAATCGAATTTCTTCGCCCACCTTTTAATGAATCCCAGCATGCCTCTGGCTTTGTTAACCATACAAGATATATGTTCAGTGAACGAAAGTTTAGGATCCAGGCGGACACCCAGATCATCAACAATAGTAATTCTTTCCAAACAGCAGTCGTTAAGCATATAGGTTGCAAGCAGGGGAGTAACACGTGAAAATGTCATAAGTTTGCATTTTGAGCTGTAGTTTGTTAGCATGACACCATGCTTGGAAGTTATCAAGATCCGATTTTAGGTCTGATTGGCAAGAACTGTCCCTATACTGCAAGCAAAGTTTAACGTCATCAGCGTACATAAGTACTTTGGATTTGGTTAGAACCTGTGGCAAATCATTGATAAACAATGTGAATAGCAG
>VNJN01004153.1:0-12585 GCA_008042485.1 Drosophila mayri | reverse complement strand
CGGGCAACAGGGGATCAAAGGCCCCGTTTTCCCCAAAATAGCACTTGGCCGGATCGCGCCGGCCCTTGTTTGGCACGGACTCACCAAAATCCCGTATAATGACGGCGGGAGGTGACGTCTCGATGACTTCCGTCTGGCCTTGCGGATAATTTCCCGCCGGCGGCTGCCAGTGATGGCGAATGCCCTGGGCGCCTCCTCTACGGCAGAAACGGAACGGTCTCGGCCTGGCGATTGGTCAGCGGCTCCTCCACTCGCATACGGACACTCGACGGGGCGGACACAGAGGTACGTGGTAAACGAAACGGTAGGTAACCCAAAAAAAAATGCCGTGGTTAGGATTCTTTCCCGGCCACGCTGAAAAGAAATTCCTCGTTCAATAAAGTTTTCACTTCCACTTAACTCCCTTCCTCACGTTTTTTCTAATCTCGTCTAGCTTTCCGAACCTCCTCTGCTCACGCGATCCGTTTTGTACTGCCCTAACCTGACCGTTTTCGCCTCCCTTTATGAGCTTGGCCTGCTGCCTTTGCCACGGCTTAGAAACCGTTTTTCTTTGGGTGCAACGGCCAAGCCTTAAGGGCAAGAGCCACTTCTCTTAAATTGCCCGCCATCTGCACCGGTTCGCTCTCGACCTACCTCACTTCCCCCTCTGACCCTACTCTACGGAACCTAATCGATATATCGATTGCCTCTTTCAGCCCATTCCGACTGGAAATGCAACAATTTTTCTCCGTTTTTTAGTCTTATCTTCTTGTTTCATATAATTTTGGCACGCGCGTTGTAATGGTACTGGGTATTCTACTGTCGGGACACCCTACTGCATGTCCATCTTGTTAATTAATGAAATTGAAACAATCAGGGAAATAAAAGAACAAATCATAACTTCGTTGTGTTTCAATATATTTTCATGAATTTTGTGATTTGACAACTTATTATTATTCGAGAATTTCGGTTTTAATTTTTTGATTTAATTCTGCATTGGTATACAAGCTTCTGTGAGGCGAAGTTAGCTTCATTTCTTTTTTATTTTATAATTGCAATTGGAATTTACAAGGAAATTCAAATTTCGGTAAGCCGAAGTTAGCTTCCTTTTTTGCTATGTTTTAGTATGGCGGACCTTCTTTAGAGAAAGGTATAAGACTTAAAAAACTATTAGACTTAATTATATAGGTAATTGTGACACTTTAAACCTACATGCATGCATGAATACAAAAGTTGTTTGTCTTTATTGGCTGCAAATTAGTTGTCACTCAACCGCTCACGTGTAAGGTATCGATATCGAGTGATCCTAAGAAAGTTTTTTTTTGTCTTGATCGAATGTTTACTAAATATGAATTGAATAATTAAGATATATAAATTAAATACATTTCTGTGCCGTAAAGTTATTATATATAAGATAAATAAATAGGAGAAATAGGAATAGGAAAATTTGTGGACCAATTGGCGCATATACAGTTTTATTTTTGTACTGTTGAAGTCAGCAGTCAACAACAGTCAGAAATATATATGTATACTGCATGCATATATGTCAGTATATATGTATACACTGCCGCTCAACTGAATAGGTTCATGATCTTAGTGGTAGAAGAAGATTATCCACAAAATTTTAGCTTCGTCCATTTTTTTAATCGATTTTACGATGGCTAAGATCACCTGCACGATAGGCTTCAATTTAGCCCCTTTCATACTCAGATAATTGTTCCTCGCGTCCCATTTGTCAATTAATTTAAAGAAAATATATAAAATTAAAAATTTGCATCAAAAATGTGACACTAAACCGCCAAGTTTAATTGCAATCTTAAAATCTTTGAGCTAAACCTATTCAGTTTAACCACAAAAAAAATCATTGATTGGAATAAATAATATGTTTTTGAAAAAATCTTCATCAGATTTTTATTTTAATATGATTTAAGAATTAAAAAAAAAAAGAATTATATAAATCGGAAAACTGGTTAAGGAATTATAGAAACATTTCTACCACTGAGATCATGAACCTATTCAGTTGAGCGGCAGTGTATGTATATTCATATGCATATGTATATGCATAAATTTTCCTATGCGTACTGGGTTTTTTTTTCTACAAGTCTCTTAAGGGCACATAAATTAGAAATGATAAATATTTTATTTGTAGTTAATAATCTGTATGCGTGGAGTGATTTGTATAAGGTGAACAAATTGAACAATCCAGATACACACATATAATAGAATACATGTACAATTATTTCTTATTGTTTAAGTCAACAGTCACCAACAATAAGCAGTGCTCAAAGTTAATTCCGTGCTTATGGATATGAATGTGATAAGACTTATAATGACCTCAACGATTATTTTAATATTGGCGGATGTAGTTAGGCCGAGTGACGAGGCCAAGCTGAACAGATTATTAAGGTAATTAAAAACAACGTTTCCGTTTTTATTCCCTTGCAGGGTGTTATAATTTCTTTCATAAGTTTGCAACGCAGTGAAGGAGACATCTCCGACCCTATAAAGAATATATATTCTTGATCAGGATCAACAGCCAAGTCAATCTAGCCATGTTCGTCTGTCCGTTTCTAAGAAAACTAGTCCTTCAGCTTTAAAGCTATCTGAATGAAACTTTGCATTTAGTCTTCTTTATACTCTCACTCGTATATATTATATGTCGAAACGAGCCGGATCGGACGACTATATCATATAGCTGCCATAGAAACAATCGGAATATATTTAAAAAACAAATTTAAAATTTTTTAGTTTTCAACATATTTTCATTAAATTTGAGATTTATTATTCCTGAATTTCGTTTTGAATTTAATAGCTGGCATAAGACCAATCAGGAAAATAAATAAAAAAAACATAACTTGACTGATTTTCAACATATGTTCATTAAATTTTAAGTTTTACCATTTTTTATTATTTTGGAATTTTGTTTCAAATTTTTTTTATTTAATTTGTAATCTGCAAGGGTATACAAACTTCGCTGAGCCGAAGTTAGTCTTCCTTATTGTTTTTAAATAGTTACAATAGCACTTAGAACTGGCAAGAAAAATGAACATTTATATGTTTAACAGGAGAACTTAGCTGATTTTTCTATTTTAATAAAAATGTATAGTTTTTTTATATTATAATATTTACATTGTGAGCACTTTGGGTGTGCTATTCAAGTGAGCGGCTGTGTATATATAATAAATAGTCATTGAAATGACTCGACTCCGAAATGACTCGACCGATTTTCGTGAAATTTTTTGTACATATCCGTTGGAGTGAAGGGGAAGACAACATATATTTTTTATCCCCCTAAATGCTAGGGGTTTTTTAATTTATTTATTATTTGAATATCTGAATTTATATTTATTTTAAACTATAAATACCTTTTGTTGGGACGATCCTGATTAGGAAGGAACCTAAATGTCGCAGCCGACGGCAAAAAAAGAATTTCGAATGCCTGCTACGCTCACCTTAATAATCTTTACGATCATGTAAACAATTGAATAAATATATGTGGAAGTGCATCTAACAGAAAATTAAAAAGAAACCATTTTAGTGACTCAAGAATATACAATACAAAATATAAAATGCTCACAGCCATCAAAACGAATACTTAAAGTATTTATTACCAAGAAACCTCTTCAGTGACACAACCACCAAAACGAATACTTAAATTATTTATGTATAAGCAATCAAGTTTCCCTTAATATTAAAATGTGATTATTCAACACAAGTAGAGTGCACTTTACATTGGAAGAATTAAAATTCCAACAGCTATGTGTGTGCCATTAATCTTCTAATATTTACACAAAATTTTAAAATTCAGTATGTGAACATTTAACGCAAATAAAGTGCATACTAATTCGAAGAAATTTAAGACAAGTATAGTGCATATTACTTCGAAATAATTAAAAACAAAATTCCAACAGTTATGTGTGTGCCATTAATCTTCTAATATCTACACAAAAATTTAAGTTCTCGAATTATTCAGTATGTGAACATTCAACGCAAATAAAGTGACTATTGACACTGGGACAGTTTTAGCAATGAAATCTGGTAGTAGTTTAAATAGGGTCCGCTGTTTTTGAAAGGCTGACTATCAGAGGCTAAACACTCTAATAACTGAATTTGATTGGTCAAAACTTCACACGAGCTTGGACATGGCATCCGCCGTTGATATCTTTTACAGTGCCATGAATTCATTTTTCTCTTTATGTGTTTCTGAAACCTACCCGTGGGTTTCTAATAAACCAATTTGGTTTACCAAAGAGCTGACACGTTTAAAGAACATAAAATCTAGGCTTTATAATAAATATAAACTCTCTGGTTCAAAAACGGCTTTCTCATCTTACACTAAGGTAAGTGCTCGATCTAATTTTTCCGTGCTTAACGCTCAGTGTTATAAAAATTATTTGACTCGTTGCAAGGTTCAGTTCAAGCAGGACCCTAAACAGTTTTATAACTTTGTTAATTCTGAACGTAAGCCCACGTCATACCCTCCCTCGCTGTCATTTGAGAATACTACCGTACATTCTGATCAGGCAATAGCCAATCTGTTTGCTGAGTTATTCGGCCTCAACATCTTCAGATCATACATTTTCTCCAGTTATGCCCAGTTCCACCTTAATCTTCAGTCTTATTTTAAACGAAAGCTCGCTTATTCGTGACCTTCAACGTGTTAATCCAGTTTATTCCCGATGGTATACCAGGCTCTGTGCTTAGGTATGCTCCGAGGAGCTGTGTAACCCCCTTCTAAAATTGTTTACCTTATCTTTAGAATCCTCAGAATTTCCCCTTATTTGGAGGGAATCATTTGTTTTTCCTCTCTACAAAAAAGGTAGCAAATCGGATGCCAGTAATTATATAGGTATCTCTTAGTTATCGGCTATCCCTAAACTTTTCGAGAATGTAATCACTCCACACTTGCAACATCTGTGTAGATCCGTCATCTCGCCATGTCAGCATGGTTTTATGAGCCAAAGATCAACCACGACCAATCTTCTGGAACTTACCTATTTTGTTATTAGGGGCTTCCAACAAAACTCTCAAACTTATGTTATTTACACGGACTTTAGTAAAGCTTTCGACTCGGTTAATCATTCTCTTCTGGTTAGGAAACTTGATTCAATGATCTTCTTAAGTGGAATTCGAGTTATCTAAGTGATAGGACCCAAAAGGTTCTGTTCAAAAACGTTCTATCCAATAGCCTCAGGGTCACATCTGACCTTGGACCACTGCTATTTACATTCTTTATCAATGATTTGCCGCAGGTTCTAACCAAATCCAGAGTACTTATGTATGCTGACGACGTTAAACTTTGCCTGCAGTATAGGAACATTTCTTGCTAATCTGACCTTCAATCGGATCTTGATAGCTTCCAAGCATTGTATCATGCTAACGACATACATCACAACAGCTCTAAATGTAAACTAATGACTTTTTCCCGTGTCACTCCCCTGTTTGCCACTTTTATGCTTAACGATTGCTCTTTGGAAAGAATTTCTATTGTTGATGATTTGGGTATCCGCTTGGATCCTAAACTTTCGTTCTCAGAACACATTTCTTGTATGGTTAACAAAGCCAGAGGCATGCTGGGATTCGTTAAAAGGTGGTCGAAGGAATTCGATTCTCCTTATGTAACGAAGACTCTCTTCACTTCGTTAATTCGCCCTATATTGGAGTACGGTTCGTGTGTCTGGAGTCCTCAATTTGGAGTCCATAGTAGCCGCATCGAATCTGTCCAGAAAAACTTTTTGCTCTTCGCCCTCCGTGGCCTACCCTGGGATGCTAATCTTAGATTGCCGTCTTAGTCTAGTAGACTCCTCCTACTTAACCTACCCTCTTTAGCTAGCCGTAGGACGATGCTTGGCGTCGTCTTTCTACATAAACTTATTCACGGGGATGTGGAGAGCCTCTACTTGTTGGGCCAGCTCTATTTCCATGTTCCCCGTCTTTCATCTAGAATCTTTATCCCTTTAGTAGTTAACCACTGTAGGCGTGAGTTTGAAGTACATGAAACCCTTTAGGGTTTTATTCTGCACTAGCAGAATAGAGAGAGAGAGGGATAGGAATAAATACAGATACACTTAAGAAAACTCTAGAAAAACGCCAACAATAACATGAAATAAAAGACAAGCCCTAAATAAACTGAACATCGACCTCTTTATTTTCCTATCCAAATTAGTGACCCATATCACCAACTGTGCCCCTCCTCCCCACCTCGGCTGCCGTTGGGTAATTCCAGGAACTGATTTAGGCAGGACGGGAACAGGAGCGCCACGTTGCTCGGATTAATTCCGGGCGTGGGCGCGGGCGGCGGCTGCGGGACCATTACCAGCCGCCTGTCCAGCCTCAGGGTGCGCCTCAGGGATTAGGCGGGCGACGGCCCGCTGTTGGGATACCACGGTAGAGCCGTTCTTTTAGGTTTGGGTTGCGGGCGAGGGAACGGGCTGCTGGGTTGACCCCCAGTCTCGCCAAAACGGACCGCGAATTGGCAAATAAAATTGAATAAAACCAAAATAATTAAATACACTAATTTAAATAAATTCAAACGAAATAATAAAGTACTAAATTAAATAAACTAAAATAAAATTAAATTAAATCAAATAAAATACTGAAACAAAGTAAAATAAATTCAAATCAGGGAAAAAATACTGAAAATAAAATCAAAGTCAATCAAAGAAAACACTGAAAACAAAATTAAATAGTTGAAAAAATAATAATAAGTAAAGCAAATTCAAATTAAATAAATTACTGAGGTAAAATAAATTCAAATCAAAACGAGAAAGGAATACACTGAAAGAAAAATTGAGAAAATAAATAATAATTATAAGCCCAAATAATTAAATGAAACTAAATAATAAAATAATAAATAGAGAAAATTAATTAAATAATAAAATAAAATAAATAAATTCGGACATAAAACCAAGATTGAATTGAAGCGCTGAAAACAAAATATGATGATAAAAACTATATCCTAAAATTTTAATCAGATAAAATAAAATAAATGGTTAAATAAATAAATAAGGAAATAAAAGCGGGATAACTACAACGAGGGAAGGAAACAAAAACAAAACACACTGAACGAAATTATCAAGCAAGGAAACAAAAGGAAATGAGGGGCAAGCAAAAAAAAATATATCACGAGGAAAACCACGAGGAATTAATTCAACGAATAAATGAGGCCAATGAAAGGAAAACCACGAGGAATAATAAGCGAGGAACCAAAAAAAAATAATAATAATAAAACAATTTTAAATAATAATAGAGCGTATAAAATAAGAAAATAAATAAATAACGATAAATAGTAATAAATAAAAATAAATATGGAATAAAGAATTAAGTTGAACCTAGGAAAAAAATAAGAAGCCTGGGAGCGGCTTGTGAGTGCCGGAAAGTGGTGGACGACGGCCGTGACCGGTGCTCCTCCTGACGCGGTTGGCGTCGAGTCCGCAGCTCCTCCACGATGTGCAGCAATGAGTGGTGATCCTGACCACACGTCTTGCAGTAGTCCCCTCGCCGACACGCTCCGTCAGAGTGCTCGTGGGCCAAGCAACTGGAGCAATATCGGTTGACGAGAACCGCCCCGAGCCGCTTTTTGGCGCTTAAACGCAGAAAGCGGCGGCACTTCTTCAGCGGGTGGATCCCACTGTAGACTCGGCACCGGTAGGACTGTGTACCTCGAGTACATCTGCTCTACAGGGATTGGGCGTTGCGTGGACGTGGCGTCATCGTGCTGAATACGACTGGCGGAAATATGACGGAGAAACAAAACAACGTTATTAGTAATGGTGTAAACTACGACTAGGAACTACGGTCAGAGCTACGATACGGCACAGTGGACAGGAACATTGGAGCGGAAGAACGCATTGTTATTGTGGGCAGGTGGACTCTTCCATAGGAAGCAGCACGACCTTAGCCACGGTCCGCTTGATGAGGCCGCGCGCGCTGCGGATGTCGACCACGCGGACATGGCCATCGGATCCTGGAAACACCGCTCCAACCCTGCCTAATCGCCATTCATTGGACGGAAGGTTGTCCTCCTTGATGACCACCATATCCCCAACGCGGAGATCTCTTGTAGGGGCTCGCCACTTATTCCGCTTATGGAGCTCCTTAAGGAACTCCTCCTTCCATCGCAGCCGAAATTGCTGGTGAAGAGCCTTAAGGTGTTGCCAGCGGTTAATCATGGACGTGGTATTCCCCTTTATCTCGGGTTCAACCGTGGCAAGAAGTGGCCCTCCCACAAGAAAGTGCCCGGGTGTAAGCGCCAACAGATCAGCGGGGTCTTCGGACATTGGCGCGAGCGGCCGCGAATTTAGGCACGCCTCGATCTTCGCCAGGAGAGTAGAAAGCTCCTCAAACGTGTATTTCCGCGTGGCGGTGGACTTGTAAAACAAGGTCCCGGAGGAATGAAATGCCAAAGCAGCTGCTGGTGGTTATAGGCACCCGTCACCGCCCCTTTCAGGCTCTGGAGAAAATCGCGGGATAGCAGGGCAGATGCCCCCACAAAGGTCTTCCCGTTGTCCGACTGCACTTGACGGGGGCACCCTCTCCTGGACACGAACCGAGCGAAAGCCGCCAGAAACTTCTCGGTCATAAGGTCCGATGTAGGCTCTAAATGGATGGCCTTCGTCGAGAAGCACACAAACACCAACACATACCCCTTAGTGATGAGACAGGCTCGTCCCGTATAGTTTTTAATTTCGAAGGGACCGGCATAATCCACACCAGTATGCGTGAACGGGCGCGAGAAGGACGTGCGTTCCTTCCGTAGCTCCCGCATGAGTTGCGTTTGCAACTTCCACTTGTGGATGACGCATACCTTGCATGAATAGATGACGGACTTCACCAAGTTCCTCACCCTTGGAATCCAGAACTTGGCCCGGATTAGGCGGATCATCAGCTGATTGCCACCGTGCAGCGTGAAGCGATGCGTAAACTGGACGAGGAGTCGAGACATATGGCAGTCGTACGGAAGATTATCGGATGCCGTTCGTCATATTGGAGAAGTTCAGAGGCCGTAACCCGGCCGCAGGCTCTCATAATGCCTTGCGAATCGATGAATGGGTTCAGATTTTGAATCAGACTGGATGCCGGAACTGGCCGCTTTTGGGTTAAGCAGCCCATCTCCGAGACGAAGTGTCTATGCTGAGTGACGGAAACTAGGATGCGTTCAGCCGACGTAATCTCATCAGCTGTCAGGTGCTCTTCGCACGGAGATAAACCGTTCCGCGCGCGCTGGATGAAGCGATAAACATACGCCAGGACTCGCAACGCCTTTTAAAGTGTGGAGAAACGCTCCAGAATATCTTCGGCGCGCCTTCGCAACATGGACCTTGACTGCTCGCTTCTCGAGTTCAGTCACGAGGGCGTCATTGCCCTGAGTGGGCCAATCGCCGCGAGGTCTTTGCAACCACGCAGGACCGTGCCACCAGAGCTGGCTATCTGCCAGGTCTTGAAGAGCCACCCCCGGCTAGCGAGATCAGGAGGGTTCTGCTCGAAGCGGACATGTGCCCACCTCTGCACGTCGGTGAACTGGATGATCTTGGTCACCCGGTTGGCCACGAAGGTTGTCCACTGACACGCTGGCTTCTGCAGCCAAGCGAGGACAATAGTCGAGTCCGTACAACAGTATAGGGCAGCTGCGGCCTCTGGCAGCTTTGGAAGAACGGCGGTGGCCATCTCAGACAACAACAAGAACCCGCACAACTCTAGCCGCGGGAGCGACACCGTTTTGACCAAGGCCACTCGCGTCTTTGCGGTTAGCAGGTTCACTATTACCGTCGACCCAACCTCGACACGGACGTAAATGGCGGCGCCGTACGCCTTCTGTGAAGCGTCGCAAAACCCGTGGTTCTCTACCTTCAGGTTCCGAAAGCGACCCATCGAGGAATTCGGATCTGATCGAGCACGAAGTAGTTCTTCAGAAAGTCAACCCATCGCTGACAGAAATCTTGAGGGAGGGCGTCGTCCCACCCTAGATCCAAGAGCCAGATGTCCTGCATGAACATCTTCGCCCGGACGATGAAAGGACCGAGCCAGCCGGCCGGATCGAACAATTTGGCAATTTGCGACAGGACTTTGCGTTTCGTAAACGGCGAGCCGGAAACCAATTCAGGCGGAATAAAAAAGAACTCGTCAGTCGTTGCTTTCCACCGCACGCCGAGTATCTGGGCCGTGCTCTCGGCATCGATTTCGAGAAAATCAGCGCGGAGGAGGTGGTCGCTCGGAATGTCGGCTAAAATCACCTTGCTATTAGACGTCCACTTCCTAAGTGGGAACCCTGCCGACTCTAAAACCCCCTTCAACTCCCGAATCGCAACTTGGGCATCGGCTTTGGAGTCTGCCCCCGCGAGAACGTCATCCACGTACATAAAATGACGGATAATTCGGCTTGCTTGCGGATACCTCGACTCTTCGTCGTCCGCGAGCTGTCGCAGGACGCGAATCGCTAAGAACGGAGCACAATTGACTCCGAAGGTGACCGTTTTTAATTCGTAGTCGCGGATATCCCCATCGGGATTGCGAAACAGAATACGTTGGAACGAAGTTTGCTTGGGGTCTACCCAAAATACATCTTCTCGATGTCGGCGTTGAAGACGAACCTAAAGTATCGCCACTTTAGGATTTGAATCGTTAGGTCGGATTGCAAGACCGGTCCCGCGTAAAGAATGTCGTTTAGACTGATCCCGTTTGCGGACGGGCTAGAAGCGTTGAAGACTACCCGCACCTTGGCAGTCTTGCTTTCGGGCTTGACAACGGCATGATGCGGAAGGTAGTAGGTAGCGGAACTGCTTGCGGGAGAGACCTCGGTCATGTGACCTAAGTCGATGTTCTCCTGGATTACCTAGTCATATCGAGCCTTAAGGGGCGGATCCCTCTTCAGGCGCTGCTCATTACGCAGGAACTGAGCAAGAGAAAAGGACCGCGAAGAGGCTAGCTCGGAACCCCTCTGCTCAGGGTCGCGTAAGGGGAGCGTCACAACGTACTTGCCACACTCGTCTCTTCTTGTCGTCTGGACAAAGTTATGCTCGCAGACTGAATCCGATTCCGAACTGACCTGTGCGGGCACATCTTCCACCTCCCAGATTTTGGTGAGGAGCTGATCCAATGAGTCATCAAGGCTGCAACAATTCGCGTGGAAGAAACGGACACGCTGCGGGGGCTGGCCGGAGATAATGGGCCTGTCAGCACCCATCCAAAAATGGTCTCCTGACCGAGTAGCGACCCGCAAATGTTAGCCTTGGAATTCCCGAGGAGAATAAACGGAAGAATGTCAGCTCTTATTAACACATCGACTTGGGAGCTCTCAAAGAAATGTAAACAGCTATGGGCACTCGTGCAGTCCCGCTGCTGGTGCCCTCGGGCAAAACAGTTGAGACATAGCTGCTTCCTTTTGATGAAGTCAGAGCGCCCATTTACATCCATGTCCAGGAAGCGCGGACATAAGCGAATGGGATGGCTCTCCCTCGAACAGAGATCGCAACCCTTTTGGCTCGGAACTACTCGAGTCTCGTACGAATTGAGCCTCCGAGCTGGAGTGGGGGCGGGTACCGACCGTGGCAGAACTTGCCCGGAGCCATTAGGCTTGACGTCGTCGATGGCCTCCAGAGTGCGGTGACGCTCTGTCAGGAAGTTATCCAACTCCTTCCATGTTGGAATTTCGGCCTTGTTGTGTACGGATTGCTCCCACATAGAAAGTGTGACTTTGGGGAGCTTTGAGGAAATCATAAATACCAGCAAACAGTCCCAAGCCTCAACATTGATAGCCGACATCTCTAGAGCTGTCAGACAACTCTGAATGGTGGCTTGGAGCTCCTTCAACGCGACTCCGGACTCTTGAGGAACAGCCTGGATGTTGAAAAGGATCTTCAACTGGCTGTTGAGGCTTTGCCACGCCGCGACGAACCCCTCATGGGTAAGCGGAGCCTTGGAATGGATAGAATAGATAGCAAGTGGAACAACTTTTCTACCGGGGTGAGCCGCGAGTTCTGGATGTAAATGGCCGTGAACAAGTCTCTGAAGGTGGGCCACCGAAGATAATCACCCGCAAAGACCTCGGTGTCCACTGGCGGTAACCGGCAGCCTGTCGACAGGAGCATGAGAACATTGGCGGAAGCCTGAGTGGACTGAGATTCAATTTTTTGCCGAAGCTGGGCAGTACACCTCGAATAGACGGAGTAACAGTAGCTGTACTTTGATTCCAGCACTGTCGAGGTGGCCGTATTATCGTCGGATATGGCTAGCAAGTCGGAGCAGCTCTCGTAGGTCTTTTCTACCTTCTCCCACAGGGCCCGAATTTGGTCCCGATGGACTTCCCACATGTATTGGGAGCATTCCATTTCTGGGGCGCCCGGAGTGTTTATGTTGGCCTCAAATTGACTGATCCGATCTGTTGTGGCGATGAACTTTTTTAACGCCACTTCGACCGCACTTTGAGCCATTTTAGCCACGGAGCGGGTCTGCCTTTGTGAAGGACCGGGGATCGTGTCGACGGACTCGTCGCTGGTTGCCCTCAGTATGGCCCTAGTTGCCTTCGGCTTTAAAAGCGGCGTCCGCGGAGACGCGGATTTAGATCTGTCCAGACGAATGGATGGGATAGGACGCGGGTTCTTGTCGTCT
>VNJN01004152.1:0-11288 GCA_008042485.1 Drosophila mayri | reverse complement strand
GGCAATTAAATGTAGTGGCGGATGCGTTGAGCAGGATCCAACCTGAACTCAATGTAGTAAAAGAGGTCTCAGTGGTAGCGAATAACGGGGAGAGGACCTGCAATTGGGATTCCCCATATCGGAGAAACCACTGAATGAATAAACCATTCAAGTGGTGATACAGAAAGGGAAAGTACCCAGGGTGGTAAAGCAAATTTCATTTAAGAATAAGTTGAGAATGATCTGGACAGACAACAACTTCAATGACGAAACAGTTGGCCGTGAATTAAAGGAAATTCTAATGCCTAAACGAACGGTAGCGTTCTTGGTCCCACAAAACTTGGTGTTAACAATCCAGGACGTAATTTGCAAGTATTTCGCGTATAGTAAGTTTTATAAGGCGATGAGATGTACCTGATTATTACCTGATAAAACGGAAAAGTCCGAACAGGAAAAGATCATTAAGGACTACACGAAAGAAACAACCATAGGGGAATAGACGAAACCATAGCTCATCTAAAAAGGAAGGTATTTTTTCTGCAAACAAGCGATTACGAAAACAATAAACAATTGCGATTGTTGCCAAATGCAGAAGTATGACAGGAGACCGAATAAGATAAGAAATAATAAGATAAGATGGAAATGGTGCATATTGAAAAATGTTCTAACCATAATAGACAAATTCTCGAGATGCGCTTGGGGACTGACCATTCCAGCAAAAGAAAGCACCAATATAGCTAAGGCAATGAAGAATGTCATGGCCTTATTTGGAGTGCCCAAAAAGATAGTCTGTGATCAAGGATCTCGTCCAACCTGTTCAAAGACTTTTGCAGAGAGTACGAGTTAGAACTGCACACAACGTCTTATTAGCAGTCGTCGAGTAACTCTGAAATTGAAAGACTGCAATCCACGATAACGGAAATATACAGGTTGTTTCGTAAGGCAAAGAGGAAAAATAAGTTGGAAATTATACATTAAGACGTGCTGGATAAGGCATTTATAACTTATAATAACTTCATACCGTATAATAATATAATATATGTATTTATTAAGCCACGAAGTTGACACCGCAGGAATTGGTGACAGGAAGAACACAAAATTCTTGAACATTATGTCCTTTCACAAAAAACACGACTACACGACAGACAGGGACCAGGGACAAGACTAGCAACCATATGCCCGAAGCATAGGAGAGCGAGGGGGTTGATAAACGGTCTAGGCTCAGTTGTGAAGTCGATAACAGGAAATTTAGATGCGGAAGACGCAGAAAGACTAGAGGAAAAGTTAACAAAGATGCAGAAGGAGGAAAAAAGATAAAGGGAGGCCGTAATCATTCAAGAAAGAACAGGTAAAAAATTCAGCATAATGTTCAAAAACCTATCAAAATATATCAATGAGGAGCAAACCAGGGTCACGATGTTTATAAATAAGTAAAAAAACGGAATTAGCAACATCGGAAGAACACATGTACGAATTTCTACAACTAACGGCGATAATGAATAAAACGGATATTATATTCTCAATAAAGCTACCAATTTTCAAGAAGGGAACGTATTCCTTGTGCAGAATCATATCGCTACCCATGAACATGAGCGCCGAAATACATAGTACTTAATGAAGGAGAAGTGTATTACTATAAGGAAAAATGTCTAAATATAAGAAATTTGTATTCATGTAAGACCGATATTCATATTAACGATCAACGGGAAAGAGGCAAATTGCGAGGCAAGAGCACGATCTTAGAGCCGAAGGAATGTTATATCGCAATCTTCAACGGGGAAAATGTAAAACTACAAACGGACTGTTAGCAAGAGAGAATACTCAATGGTTCAGCGCTGTTCACATTCCGTGGTTGTAGGACGATGGTAAATAAGGTCCAGAACGAGGCAGTAGAAAAACTCGGCTCGGTAAAGTTGAACTTAGAACAGAACCACCCAGGAGTTGGGAAAACATAAGCTGCAAGTGGAGGATATCGAAACAAGAATACAGATCAACGAAATACGAGCAGGAACAGCAAGACACTCAACAGCCAGTAAGAAGAACGTCAACACAGTACTAATCATATGGGTCACTCCAGAGTCGTGGTCCGATATACATCCGTTCCAACTACGGCCGTCCCGCAAGATCAACACTTATAAAAGAAAGAATTCCAAATAAACACTTCACTCTTGATTATACCTTCAAATTAACCAGACGACTTTAATTGATTACCCCATGGCATTCACGGAAATCAATTTATCCAAAGAACCAAACTTTTTGTAACTGGCGCTACGGGTACGCCTGAAGCGTTTTCACCCATATTTCGTATTTTTTTGACCCTGAGTTGTTTCACTAGATTTGCCAAAGGTGGAGTCGCTGCTCAACGGATTCTGGTTCAGAAAATAAACACTGAACCGATATAGTGTAGTTGAGTGCTCTGTAGTGCTTCAAAATTTCTAGACTACTTTAATCATATGGGTCACTCCAGAGTCGTGGTCCGATATACATCCGTTCCAACTACGGCCGTCCCGCAAGATCAACACTTATAAAAGAAAGAATTCCAAATAAACACTTCACTCTTGATTTTACCTTCAAATTAACCAGACGACTTTAATTGATTACCCCATGGCATTCACGGAAATCAATTTATCCAAAGAACCAAACTTTTTGTAACTGGCGCTACGGGTACGCCTGAAGCGTTTTCACCCATATTTCGTATTTTTTTGACCCTGAGTTGTTTCACTAGATTTGCCAAAGGTGGAGTCGCTGCTCAACGGATTCTGGTTCAGAAAATAAACACTGAACCGATATAGTGTAGTTGAGTGCTCTGTAGTGCTTCAAAATTTCTAGACTACTTTAGAAAAAATGTGTTAAAATGGGACACCTGGCTGATAACGCCATAGCTGTACAAGCCAAACCCAAACCTTTTTACTGGCTTAATTTAAAGTTTATGGATATAATCTATAATTTAAAACCATTAGTCTGATTGGTTGTCTAGTTTTTGTGTAATATTACCTGAAAGTCAACCAATTGTTTTTTTTTTTGTTTTGTGTGTTGCAAAAACGAAAATTTTTTCAACTTTGAATGCTCATAACTTCTACAAAAATGGTCCGAAAATTGTCCTCTCAACGGATTTGGAATCGTTGTGAAATTTAAATCGTTTTTGCGACTATGACTTCTTTGATTTTCGCTACGCTAAATGTTCGAAAGGCGCTGTGCGTCGCGACAACTAATCGTCCTTAAGCTTGCTTATTTCCACGCTCTCCAGCTCTCTCGCACTCCAACTCACTCTTATTTTCTTGTCTGTCCCTTGCTCTCACTATCGTAACAAGTACAGTGGTAAGTTTTGAAAATGTCTTCTGTTATCGTCTGTTTCTCCGAAACTTGTAAAAAATGTAGTTCTGTTCGTTGATCACATCATCGGCTGCTGGTTGTGCGACAACATTTTGCACGCAAAGTGCATTGGAATGTTAATGACGTTTGAAACGTATGATCACAAATTTTGACCCCCCAGAACTCCGCAGGGTTTCATAACATATGTTTGTTTCGCGGCTCTCTCGTGGTCAAAGCCTTTATACGAGGTAAAGTCAGAGCTGAAAACGTAAAATTAATGGAGGAAAAACTTTAATTTTCTTACGCTAGTGACATTTTATTATTTATAATAAATGAATTCTTTGGCACGATATGCTCACCCCACTCTGGCCTGAGTATGTAGTTGTCAAAAAATATGAAGCTAAGACGAAAAGCTGCTTGAATTGTTTTCTCATACTCTTGCATTCGCTTCCCATGTTATTGTGTTTAGCTCCGAAGTTCTTCCAGCTGCGTTCACAATTTATAGGCTAGAGGGGAGGGGTCCCCATAACGGTTAACTCCAATCTCACGACAGAATTATTAATTTTCGAGAAATGCAACGATGGGTTATTAACCCACATATTTCGCATGCATGCAAACATTCAGGCAGCGCGGCGGTAGTTTATTTCCTCGTATTCTTTTCTATTTTTCCGTCCCATCTACTAATACCTAACCCTAACAGGCACGAGCCTGGTTTCATAAGGATCACTTGAGTGTATTGACCGTAGTGCACTAACGCCCATATATACATATAACGATTCTTAATTGACAACTAAACAATCACAGTCGGAGAACCGTCTGATCGCATTTTGAAGACCTTAAACACCTCTTAGTCTTCTCACTAAGACCTAAAGGGCCTCTAACCATTCTCACTGACTGTAGACTTATGATAAAAGGCCTCCCGACTTTTTTCGCTATCTTGTAGACATTAAAGATCTCTAAACCATGTAGCCCTGAAAACCATCCTCGCTGATTGTTGACCTTAAAGGCCTCTAAACTGTTCCCACTGACTAGTAGACCTCAATGACTTTTTACGTCTCACCTCTCACGGCGGCAACAGGAGGAAATTGAGCCGAGCAGAGACAGCCCAGCCACAAAACCACCGAGTAGTAAATAATTATTGTAAACAACTTTAGTCTCAATAAAACCTAAATAAGTAATTACTATGCAATTTCCTGTGCCTTCACCATTGGGACCGGGTCGGAGTCCCTTTTAGCAACTCTGCCTGACTCAATATAAAATTCTGAGACGATTCCTGGTCATCCCTATCTCCGTAGCACTGACTAATCGTCAAACCATGCAGAATTTATTGTAACACTGTCATAGTAGCGATTGTAAAGACTCAGGGAATTGATAACATATAAACTCCCAACATCTATCAGAAGCCTTAGTTGCAAATGTTTGGAAAAATATCAATATTGAGTCATAATTCGATCTCTCGGTGATCCATAAATATGCTTTTCAAATTTTAGAAACTGAAACCAGACACAATGAAATCTTTTTGAAATTAGATATTTGAGTTTACCGCATCAATTTTAGGTTCTGAAATGTTTTCGTACTGTGTTATAAAAGCTGGCCTTACTTACCCATGACGCAAAATAAATATTCATATATACGAGTCACTGATTTTGAAAGTGATACTAATATTAAATTTTAAAGATTTAAACAATATTTTTGTATTATGATTATGATATTTTGAATGACAGTAAAGTAGTGCAAACAAGCAAATATTTATTATGATTCAGAAATGCATAATCAATATTAAAAGAAACTGTGGTTTTGAAAGGTTAAAATGCCTTATCACTTTTAAAATATTTGACGACTTTTTAATTACCTTTTATATGTATTTTTTTTATTTGCGAAGACAAGGATCTCCATTAAACAAAAAGAATTAATACCATACATTTACTGTTTCAACATTTTTATTTGATGACTATAAAATTGTTTGCCACATTATAGCTGTTTATGGGGAAGACAACAAATATGCCACCCTTGTACTTCAATTCAATAATAACGCACGAATAGGTTATATTATGTTTAGCGTTTATTCAGACCGGCAAACGGACTGTGTCCAAGCTCGGCTCACAGACCTTCATATAAACATAGGCTCAATGTAGTTGGTGAATAGATCAGCGACAGATTTGTGGTAGAAGAAAGATAAGCAAAGAGTGCCTTCGCTCACCTATGCGCGCATGACTAGGCGCTGACGATCTGCTCCGAACATACTCCCCCCGTTGGAAGAGGTAAGGTTTCAACTATATCGGAATCGACTAGTTTGGCGACGGCTCTCTTCATCAGACCCGTAGCTTTACGGACCATAGCTACCCTGATGACTCCATCCCCGCCGGGTATGACTTTCTGGATGCACGCAAGCTGATATCTCAATGGTTGAACGTTGTCTTCCTTTAGCAAAACTATGCTTCCAACCTTGATGTCAGATGCTTTGACGCGCCACTTACTCCTCTCTTGCTCCACCTCTTCCAGTAATGATGCTGCATTTGGGTCACCCGCTGCCATCTGCTAAGGCGACCTTCGCGAATGAGTGATGTCAGGCTCAGAAACCTTAGTGTAGCTGGAACCCTTCAGGAAATGTGCCGGCGTTAGCACCTCAAGGCTTTCAGCATTTTCTAAAATTGAACAGTTTGGACGGGAGTTAAGGATGGCCGAAATCTCAATAAGTCATTTAAGTACGAAACTCGCATGCAACGGTACATCTTGCAGATGTCTCCACAAAGGGCAACTTTGAAAAATCAAAAGCGAAGTAGTATATTGAAGATTTTTTTTGTTGAATTGTTCGTCCAATAGTGCAATAGTGGTGCAAAAAGTACTGCCTTTCTGACGATTCTGTTGTGACACAAGACATGTGACCTAGATCGATAAACTCCTTCAAAAAAAACTGAATACTGAGCTTTCAGGGCTGGGTTTCTATCTACTTTAGCTTCTAAACTCATGAAACGACGACGAGCCAAGCAATAAGAATAGCCTAGAGATTCAAATCCAGCAGTGGACAAGAGACAAACAGAGTAATGGCCGTTTCCAAGTCTAGTGCGATTTTCCTTGAAAAGCTGCTTACATCGCAAGTCTTCCGGCAATAAAGATGGCTTAGACGAAGTGAAGTCCTCAATTTCCCAGAATCGTTTTACTATGGCGGCAAGTGGGTCATTGAAATGATCAGCTGGGTCCTTGATGCTGGCTTCTAAAACCGATTTATAAGTTGGCATGCTCGATTTTAACCCTCAAGAGACTATTCAACCAAGTGTGGTGTTTTGAAAAGTTGGCAACGGTTGGAAGTTGGAAGGACCAAATGAATTTGCCCCATTAAAATTATTTAAAAAAACAACCCAACCTAAAGATCCCTATCATCCTACTTTCGATGTGACCCTCGATATTGGTGCTCATATACAGAAAATATCTGATAGAACAGCCAAAAGAGTTTACTGCTTTCGCAAGTCTGACTTCGACCGGCTGAATAATTTTATTTCTGACTTTAACTGGTCTGATTTATACATGTGCATAGACGTGGCTGATGCTGTAGACATTTTTTACAATGCGATGACTTCATTCTTCTCGGAATGTGTTCAATTATACTATCCCTCAATTTCAAATAAACCACCTTGGTTTACTAAGCTTTCTCTAAGCTTTCGGCCATCCCTAAACTTTTCGAAAACATAATCACTCCACACTTTCAGCACCTTTGCAGATCAGTTATTTCTCCATGCCAGCATGGATTTGTAAAGCGAAGATCAACAACTACAAACCTTCTGGAGCTCACTTCCTTCATTACAAGGGGCTTCCAGAATAACCTTCAAACGGATGTAATTTATACTGACTTCACTAAAGCATTCGAATCTGTTAATCATTCTCTTCTCCTCAGGAAACTCGACATAATGGGTTTTCAAATTTATCTTTGGTGAATCTCTAGTTATCTGACTGGCAGGACGCAAAATGTCCTTTTTAAAAACAATTTATCTAATGTTCTCCGAGGCACATCAGGTGTCCCGCAAGGGAGGGGATGTCAAGCTTGCGTGCAATGCAAGGACGTCGCTTACCAATCTGATTTACAAACAGCTCTTGATAGCTTTCAAACCTGGTGCCGGCATTCTCTCGTGTCGTTCTTGATTTTATCGATCATATGTCGTGCGTGGTGAATAAAGCCATGGGTATGCTGGGATTTATTAAGCGGTGGTCGAAGGAATTTGATGAACCATATGTAACTACAAATTTATATGTTTCATTAGTCCGCCCTATCTGGGAATATAGATCTTGCGTTTGGAGCCCACAGTATGGAGTCAACAGTAAACGCATTTAATCGGTTCAAAAGAACTTTTTGCTTTTCGCTCTACGCGGTTTAAACTGGGATGCTGACCAGAGATTACCCTCCTATTATAACAGACTTCTCCTAATTAACTTACCCTCATTTATTACCTTATTAACGGTGATGTGGAAAGTACTGACTTATTAGGCGAGATCAAATTCCACGTTCCGAGAAGAAATACTAGATCGTACATACCCTTAGTTTTGCGCCATTATAGAACCTTCTATGAACTGTATGATCCCTTTAGAGTACTGTGTGCAAGTTATAATGATTTTATTTCGATAATCTTACATGCCGACAGTCTTCCTAAACTGAAAACTTTTAATCCTTACCCACTAAGATAGCACGCATGCAAACATTCAGGCAGCTCGGCGGTAGTTTATTTCCTCGTATTCCTTTCTATATTTTCAATTGCGTCCACTAATACCTAACCCTAACAGGCACGTGCCTGGTTTCATAAGGGCCACTTGAGTGCACTGACCGTAGTGCATCAACGTCCATATATAATAAAAAATGTAATATGTTCTATTAACAAAGATCAAATGTGATTCTCTTTGTTAAGAGTTATTTGCACATCACAGTTTTGTGTTTTTCACAGTGCGAAATGCACAAAAGTCAAACGGCCGGCTGAGCGCTTTATATGCACATATGTATTTATGTATGTCTGTTTGTGTGTTTGTGACCGATGCCCGCAAACGACAGTTTGTTTAAACTATATTAGACAACCGCGAGACCGAGTTACAGAATCCGATAAGCTACGATCACGTCGGAGTCACCAAAATGTTTATGGGGAAGACATAAAAATAAATAATAAATAATAACACACGAATAGGTTATATTATGTGTAGCGTTTATTCGGAGCGGTAGACGGACTGTGTCCAAGCTCGGCTTACAGATCTTCATATAAAAATATGCAGGCTCAATATAGTTGCTGACTAGATAAGCGACAGATTTGTGGTAGAAGAAAGATAAGCAAAGAGCGCTGCTGGTGCCTTCGCGCACCTATGCGCGCATGACTAGGCACTGACGACCTGCTCCGAACAATAGCTATGAACAGACTGTCCTCTGCCACTATCACTTATAATATTAGTATTTTGTTTGCCAATAAAAAATGAAACAAATGTAATCGAGTTTATTTTCATGAAATTTTGCTAATCTCTTCAGATTAAATTAGTTCAATGAGATTGGATATCAAATAGCTCATAACTATAAAATAGTTTCTTTATGTTATAGTCATAGCATAATTTTTCAAGCAGTCGGCCAGAAAATAAAACCAATTTGTAAATATAATTTAACTTGGTGCCGAGTTTTTATTTATTACTTTGATAACTGAAACAATTTAGAACGGATTTCAGCACTTAGCACTTCAGCACATTTTAGTTAGAAGACCAAAAAACTGGTTACGTCTGCGTACCTCATTTTATATATATTCCTCAGCTACCAGTTCTTCTCTTATATTGTGTGGAAGGGAGGTTATAGCTTCAGTCATCATTTCAATGAATGAGTTTATTTCGAGAATTTTTGATCGATGTCGTTCAACTTCATTGCTAAAAATAAATATAAGTATATTTTATATATATATATAAGTATAATTATGTTTATGTTTTTAGAATAAAAACTATAAATACTTATAAATTAATTTAATTCCGGACAGCAATGCAAACGGAAGAAACTATACGTTGGCATAAAAATATAAAAAAAATTATTATTATAAAAAAAACTGCTAACTTCGGCACGCCGAGTTTTATATAGTCTGTCAAAGTGCAATTGCATCACTATCACAGGTCTACAAATTAAGGAGTTATGTGAGCTGTTAAATGTCGGATAAACACTTTACATCCGTTCTTAGCTTTTCTATCCCTTTTGGAGTGTGTCTCAACTAGCTTAAGAAACCGTTACGAATGTACATTTTTCACCTCATTCCATTTGGAGCACTAATGAAGCATGTTGTCACATACATTTATCCAAATATATCTGTGTGTGGAAAAATCTGAATATTTGTTAAACAAGCGATATCAAAAGAGTGTTTAATGACCTTCTTAAGTAAGGAAACTCAATGGGAAAATCACAGAATGTTTTTTGGTGATCATGGCTGAGCGTCCTTCGAAGATGAGTATAGTGGGGTTTTTCCAATATAAGTCCAACACCCTTTGTCAATTACATCACCATCACTTTTTAAGTGAGGATCGTAGGTACCCGCCCACGTGCGTTACAGGATCGGTGCGGTACGGTAACGAGATCGCTACGTCAACGCGATCGTTTCGGGGCGCCCTTTTCCCCGTCCCTTTTTAAGTGAGGGTCATGAACCTTTGAACACTTGTTTTCTCAAGTACTGTTTCACATGCACAGTCTTTAATTATGGTAATAGCATCTTTATTGCCCTTTTTCTATTAACAGGTTGACATTTTACTCTAATTTAATGCATATTTATTACCTATTACTATTATTTTATTGGTAAAATCACTGATAACTTAAATTTCTTACAAGATATGGAGCCACATAAAATTAATTATTCGAATTTCTATGATAAAATCGGATTTACAATTTTAAATTCTTTATATTTCATATAATATACAAAAAAAGCTATAGACATAAAGTATTACTTTTATTATTATTAAAGTGCCAATGCCTGAGGGGCTAGGCTATAATATAGATAGAATTAAACATTATTGCAATAATGAAAAACAGAAAATTTGGCTCGAAAAGGTCAACCACCACCAACATAATTGGAAATAAAATACTCATGATAAAAATTCAGCTTTTTGAATGAACTTTTCGGAGACCTGGCTTTTTGGACGACTTAAGAACACATCATCGCGCCAGCATTGTCTAACTCCCCACAGTAGTTGTGTGCCGAAAAACTCATACCCGTTAGTAGTATAAAAACCTTATTTTCGAGACATTTGATGTCGGCAAAAATAAAAAGAAAGGGAGCTAACTTCGGCTCACCGAAGTTTATATACCCTTGCAGAATTTTAACAAAAAATTAACACCGAAATTCTGTAATAATAATTAGTTGCCAAATTTTAAATTTGATAAAAATGGTTTGAAAATCGGATATGTTTTGTTTTTTTTTTTTTTATTTTCATGATTGTTCTAATGGCAGTTATAGGATAAAGTTGGCCGATTTTCATAAAATTTATACTGAAATTCTGAAATAATATAAGATGGCCAAATATCAAGTTTGGTGAAAATCTTAAAAACTGACAAAGTTATGGATTTTTCTTTTATTTTCCTAACTGTTCCTATGGAAGCTATAGGATATAGTTGGCCGATTTTCATGAAATTAAAATAATATAAAACGGCTAAATCTCAATTTTGATGAAAATATGTTGAAAACTGACAAAGTTAAAATTTTTTTTTGTACAAAATTTTCCGATTGTTCCTATGGCAGCTATATGATATAGTCGTCCGATCTGGCCCGTTCCGACATATGTACGAGTGAGAGTATATAGAAGACTAACTACAAAGTTTCATTGAGATAGATAGGGTCAGAGATGTCTCCTTCAATGCGTTGCCAACTTTTGGCTGAAATTATAATACCTCGCAAGGTTATAAAAATGCAATTAATGGGTTAGCTGTCAAGATTAGGGTAATAATTAGGGTTAGATGTCAACCTGTCAACAGGAAGGGGTAATAAAGATGTAGTTTATTAGGGTCAGTG
>VNJN01004130.1:85898-137727 GCA_008042485.1 Drosophila mayri | reverse complement strand
AAGCAAAGTCATCATTTTGGGATTTCAGATACCAGGCGAACAGAAGGCAGTAGCAAGCAACTGAAAACTGTTATAAACTGTTATAAAAACGTAGCCACGTTTCGAACCTTATTGGTTATTGAACGGTTTGAAACTTGGCTATTTTATAACAGTTTATAACAGTTTTCAGTTGCTTGCTACTGCCTTCTGTTCGCCTGGTATCTGAAATCCCAAAATGATGACTTTGCTTGATTTTTACGATGTGCATCAGTGATGCTCATCTACCTTAAATCGTATTTGAATATCGTAAATCGTATTTGAATATCGTAAATCATATTTGAATATCGTAAATCGTGTTTGAATATCGTAAATGGTGTTTGAATATCGTAAATCGTGTTCGAATATCGTATTTGAATATCGTAAATCGTGTTCGAATATCGTATTTGAATACCGTAAATCGTGTTCGAATATCGTATTTGAATACCGTAAATCGTGTTCGAATATCGTAAATCTTGCACCAATATCGTAAATCTGGAACCAATATCGTAAATCTTATAACAATACCGTTAATCTTACTCCAGTATCGTAAATCTTATACCAATATACGAAATAAAGCAGAGTTTTTATAACAGGTTCTTAAACAGATTTGTTAAGCTATTAAAAACTAGCATAGCAAAGGTTTCGGAATTGAATTTAAGGCTTTTTTGACAGAGTAATGGCTTTTGTCAACCTCAACCCCATAAACCGTATATATTATTGATCAGAATTAATAGGAGAATCACTCTAGCCGGGTTTTAAAATTTTAATTGGAAAATTATAGATTTTAAATATCATAATTTGGCCAAAAATACACCAATTTCAAATCGGAAAGCATTTTTCTGTTTCTTTCTGTTTTTTTAGCCATGTTCTAAACAACAAATTCTTTTTTGAGTTTTTCTCAAGTGTTTAAAAATTAAAAAAAAAATGTTAACCTTAAATTTGGTTTGCACGTTTTTTAAGGGAAAAAAACGAACACATTAATGCTTTCAGAATTTAATTTCGTTTATTTTTGGCCAAAATATGATTTTTTAAATTTGCAATTTGCCATTTATAATTTCAAAACCTTGCTAGATCGATTCTCCCACTTATTCTGATTAAGAATATATAAGGTTTATGTGGTGAAATGTGGCTCCTTTCTGTGTTAAAACGTACTTTGAAATATGGTTTGAAAGGGTCGTCAGCCCGAAAGAGACACCAAGCGGATAAGTTTTGAACTACGGCGTGTGGGCGAGGAGAGAGAGAGAGAGACTATAAACTTTTTGTTGTTATCTCTTCTGTGTTGGCCCGCTTTTTTTTGTTCTCTGGCTTTGCTGCTGTTTACCTTGAAAGTGGAACCTAAGAGAGAGATAAAGAATACGATCCACTCACGTTGTTCTCATGACATCTGGAAAGCTGCTCTCTGTTTGTTTACCTTTTTTCTTGAGAACATGTTAAGTTGTGGAACTTAAGAGCGAGAGAGAACGGAAACTATCCGCTCTTGTTGTTATTATGACATTTGGGAAGCTGCCGCTTTTGTTTACCTTTTTTATTCTTTGGATCTTGTAAATTTGATAATAAATATAAAGAGAAACATAACGAAACTCGACCTATAGAAGTATTTTCTTCAAGCTTTGTTACTATATATTACCAATACTTACTAGTATCATTTGTTTTTAAAATAATGGTTTAAAATAAGGTTCTACAATCTTTGGGGTTCCTAAGTTAGGAAGCTAGAGTTTATTTTATTTGAATTTAATTGAACACATCTGTATGCATTGTGTAAGCAATAAACAAAACTTAAAAGAGCGCGCAAATACATTTTAACACGAGAAGGAGACATTTTCGACCCCATAAACCCCATATATTCTTGATCAGAATATATATTCTTGATCAGAATTAATGGGAGAATCAGTCTAGCCAGATTTTGAAATCTGAATTGGGAAATTGTGGATTTAAAATATTATAATTTGGTCAAAAATACACCAATTTCAAATCGGAAAGCATTTTTATGTTTATTTCTGTTTTCTTCGCCATGTCCTTTAAATTTTTAGGAATTTTTCCGAAGTATTTAAAAATTAAAAAAAAATGTTAACCTTAAATTTGGTTTGCACGTTTTTTAAGGGGAAAAAAACGAACACATTAATGCTTCCAGAATTTAATTTCGTTTATTTTTGGCCAAAATATGATTTTTCAAATCTACAATTTGCCATTTATAATTTTAAAATCTGGCTAGATCGATTCTCCCACTAATTGTGATCAACAATATATAAGGTTTATAGTGCCAAAAATGACTCCTTCCCGTCTTAAAACATAATTTAAAATATAGTTTGAAAGGGGCGTCAGAGCGAAAACGCCACTAAGCGGCCATAGTTTGAACTACGGCGTGTTGGCGAGGGGAGAGAGAGACAGACTATTACCTCTTTGTTGTTCTCTCTTCTGTTTTGGCCCGCTATTTTTGTTCTCTGGTTTTGTCAGTTGTTTACCTTAAAGTGGAACCTAAGAGTGAGAGCGTAAGAATACGATCCACTCTTGTTGTTATGATGCCATCTGGAAAGCTGCTCTCTGTTTGTTTACCTTTTTTCATGAGAACTGTAAAAATGTGGAAATTAAGAGCAAGAGAATGGAAACGATAAACTCTTGTGGTTATTTTGACATTTGGGAAGCTGGCGCTGTTGTTTACCTTTTTTATTCTTATGCTATTAAAAACTAGCAAAGGTTTTCGAATTTATTTTAAGGCTTTTTTGGCAAAGTAGTGGCTTTTGTAAACCTGGATTTGTCTTATATTTTTTATAATTTTTTAGCTCAAATTAAAAGGTTACTTGGGCCTCTTTGGGGGCTTATAGATAGCGAATAAGACTTTTGCGACCCTATAAATCATATATATTAATTATCAGCATTAACAGGCGAATCAATTTTGACAACAAACAAATTTTTAAAAATTGATCAATTTTTTGAAAAAAATGTAAGGGGTTACATCATTAAAATTTTCAAAAATTTTAATTTTTTTTTAAATTGAGTTACTTGCCTAGATCAATTCCGCTGATGATGCTGATCAAGAATATATATGGTTTATAGGGTCGGAAATGCCTTATTCGCTTTCTACAAGCCCCCAAAGAAGCCCAAGCTACCTTTTAATTTGAGATAAAATAAATTTATTGACTTAACATTTTGTAACAACTTCAATGGTTTTATGATCGTTACTAACTTGGCCTAAACTCAGCCAATTTTAGTACGTTCTTTTATTGATTCTATCAAAATTCACACTTAAATAGGAATTTAGAACAACCTGACAACGTTTTCAAGGAGTACTTGGTGCTGCCGATGGTTCCAAATCAAGGAGCAAAAGGCAGCGCACTGGAAACTATCGGCAGCCATCAAAAACGCCTCAAAGGAAGGGGCACAGTCACTGCCACACTGTGCCACTTGGCTCCCTATATAAGGAGGAGCCAACGGACCCAGAGCTCATTCCTAGTCCTACTACTCGTGCAGTTACTTTTTATTTTTTGTTCTTTAATTTTTGTGATATTTTTTATTTGCCTTATTTACTTTGTCATTACTCCTAGCAGTCGATTTGTTTCATGCTACACCACGCATGTGGGATTATCAATGTAAAGTCCTTGTGATGGTATTTCATACAGAAACGTATTGTGCTTTTGTTACTTATTTTTTAATATTTTTGTGATATTTTTGTTTATTTGCCCTATCTGCTTTGTCATTATTTTTTACAGTGATAATCAACTCGTTTTCATCGTCCATCTTGTTTCAAATTAAAGTCTGGAGATTCATCTGTCGCGTGAAATGTCGCTGCCGTATTGTTTGTGGATGCTCCCGAGATTTTACTTTTAATTTGGTTTTGAATAAATGTCCATTTACTTTTATTTTACTCTGTTATTTATTTTATTTTGTGCTTAATTTAAATTTATTTAATTTTTTTAAATAGAACACTAAAATACGAATCAATAAAAGAACGTAAAATGCAATAGAATAGATCCGAGTTGAAGCGTTTGGTTAACTGTATTTGCCCTGGAACTCCTTTAAATCCCTTGTGTACACCACTGCGTATGCGTTATGTGGATATTACTCTTATTTTTTGCGGCCGAGCAGCAGGCAGATTTGATGGCGGGCACAGGAAGAGGAGGCTCGCCAGTCTGTTAGATTATTAAAATGGATTATAATTGTTAATAAAAACCTAAACTTACATTTATCTTTAATACAGACAGATAGCAAAATACAATCCGTATAGAAATTGGCTGAGTTTAGGCCAAGTTAGTAACGATCATAAAACCATTGAAGTTCTTACAAATTGTTAAACCAATAAATTTCTATATTTTTTATATTTGTGTATTTATTTATTTATTTATAATAATGCAAATATAAATACAAATACAATTAATAAAATTAGTTTATACAGCATGTAAAACTGAAAAGAAAAATCAAATTTAATAAACCCGAATCTACTGTATTTTATGTGTTTATATTTTTTGTAAGTTTTTATTAAAGGCAAAACCAGAGTCATTATTATTCTGACTCTTCCAATATTGCAACCAATTAAAGATACATTTTAATTGGAATTTAGAGTTAAAAAAAATAAATAAATTTCAAAAAATCATTCATTAACATTAATTAGAAAAAAATGATTCCTCCAGTGATGCTCATTCATCTAATTTAAATAATTAACGAATTTGTACTGAATATGCCGAGAAAAAAAGTAGTGATTTTTGCCTAAAACAACAAATAGAAGTGCTACAACTAAAACAACAATATTGTGACATTTTGCATTTTTAAATTAACTTGAAATTGTTGTTGTAGCTGCTGTTGTTCTTGTTTTTATTGTTGTTGTAGGAGAAAAAACTATGCCTCGATCTTGGCATTTAGAAATTTGTGAATTCAATGGATTCGTTAATCATTTTCCATTCTAACAAATAAATAAAGAAACCTTACCCAGAATTCCAATGCCCCCATACCGAAACACAAAAATGATTTACTTTTCAATAATGTTTTATTTTTTAATGTACTTGCATTATACTTAGTTAATAACTAGATTTGTAAATTATTCTCACTTGAATGCGTCTATAAATTAAATCTTATTCGTAACTCTGTCTCGCGGCATTACTAGATAAGAAAAAAAAAGGGTAATAGAAGTACCACACACACGAAGGACGAAGGACGACTCTCTCTGGGGGGTCAACTAAGATTATTTACTACTCTTGCAGTTGCTGTTGCCTTCTTGCTTTATCTTTATCGCTATGTCAGTTAAACATTATCAGCTAATCAGTTTATCAACAATTGTACAAGTGACAAGGCTACAATGAAATCGAGAGAATTCAATTAAATTAGATGTAAATGTAAGGTTGACTTTGACCTAGAATACGAATAATATTTGTTTACATAATTAACCAATAATAACCATAAACTAAATTGGTAAACATTTTTATTATTTTTTTTTTGTTTTTTTTTGTTTTTGTTTTTGTTACTCTCAATTCAAGTCTTAAAGGGGCACATAACTAAGAAGACATTAAAACAGAATTTGCACTACAGTGTGGAAGGCAGCGGGAGGAGTAGCAAATAATCTTTTCTTTTCAACAAAATAAATATGTTTAACATGATTTCATTTCTCGTATGCGGGTGGTAGGTGTGTGTTAGTGTTTTACTGATTATAGAGTGCTTTTTTAGGCCCAGAATTGTTAGCTCTGTAAGCGAGTCATGGCCTTATATTAAATAGTTTACTTGATTTCTTGTCTCATAGCTCCATTGATTTAAGATTTAAGATTTTGGGTTTTAAGAGACATTTAAAAGAGTTATGGGAAAGCAAGGCATTCAGAGGTTTCTTGACTCCTTTTAACAGGGCTTCGTTTTTTTTTTTTCTGCTCTGCTTACTATTATTACTTTTGCTTGGTTTGGTTTATATTTACAATGGATTCTCTTTATTGTTATATTGTTATATTCCCAAGGTTCTTTCTGCCTCTCTCTCTCATGACTAACAATGGCACACACGCATATACAAATTATATATTAACTTGCTTCTATTTTGTATTTTTTGTTTTTGTTTTCAGTTAGTTTAGTTTAGGCATTCTGTGGCTTAGTGCGGCTGCTTCTTAGTGTTTGCTTCTTTAGGGTACTGGTTGTGGTGTCTGGTGTTTTGGTTTTACTAATGTGCTGCCTCCCCCTTTTCGACTCTGCCTTCTGCTTTCTATTCGGACATATATATTGTTGTACTTGTCACGGTTTGAGTGCTTTCACTATGAATACGAATTTAAAAACAAAGGGTATTTGCGATGGGGGTAATTAAATGATCCGTTATATAGACATTATCCTCATCAATTTGCTTCGATATACATATGTGTGTGTATATATATAAAATGTATCTATAAAAAACCTCCTATAATATATATTTACAACCAAAATATCTTTAAAATTAAAACGAACTGTGGCTTTTTTAGCTTTCCTCGCATTCTCTCGGCTTTTTTTTGCCAAAACATATACTTGCCTTTGTCTTGCTCATTTTCTTTTGTTCTTTCTTTTATGTTTTTTCTTTTTTTGTTTGGTTTTTTGATACATTTTCTTCCTTGCTTGATATTTTTATACTTTTAGCTTAGTTTGTTTTTGTGTGTATTTCGTGTTTTGCATTTTGTTTTTCTTGTTAAATTTATAAAAACTACTTACACTAGAGGTATTTATATGTATGTAAACTATTTACTTATAAACTGAGTACGGTAATATCTTAAGCGGTTCTCAATTTGCAGGCTTGCAGGCTTGCAGGCAGCTACCCCCTCACAGCTGAACTAGATCCGATCCGAACCGATCCCCTAGGGACGCCTCACCTAACCCAACTCCCTCTCCCGCTGGCTCACTTCCAATCCTGGGCCTCGCACTTGACTCTGCCTGTGTGTGTTTGGGTTTAGTTGTTGGCTTGTTAGGTGTGCTAGTCTTATACATATATATGCGTGTGTGTGTGTGTGTTTGTGTGTTATATGGTGTTATGTATGATTATATAGGGGATGGGGCTGCACTCTCTCTAGGCTCTCAGTCGCTTTCTACACAACTTAACGAAACAATTTGGTAATTGGAATACGCTTGCAAGCTATACGCTCAAGCCTTTTTAATCCTCCAAGTTGCATGATTTCTTCTTCGTCTCCTTGTCATTGTTGTTGTTGTTGAAGCATTCAGTTGTTGTTGTTGTAATGTAGTTATTTTTTGTTTCTTTGCTTGGTTTGTTAGTCACGCATCTCCACCCATTTCGCGAGATTTCTAGCGACCAGTTCCTTATTGATAAAAATTACATTCTGGAAAAACAAGAAAATACAATTAGTAAGGGTTTATCTTCAACAACAAAGAAAAAGGAAGCTAACTTCAGGTCACAAGGCTGTTATCAACATGGAAAGCTTGCTAAAGATTTTAAAAATGCAAACTGCAAAGGCATAAAAGGGTTTCCCAAACTTAACTTCCTTTTTATTTGTTGTAATTTTTAGAATTTTGGTTCCCGACATTTGCTATCCTGCTCCATTTCCCGCCCATATACATATATATGCCATCTCTCTCGAATCGATGTGGCTGCTGCTTAGGTACATATATCGAGCTGACATTATATATCAATAACAACATCTATCTGAATATCGAAAACATTTTAAATATCGCAATTAGCGTTAAAATATTATAAAAATATTACTTCATCGGTTTCCGAATATTTTAAGGCGATATAGCAAACAGAATGTCGATTAATCTCACATAATTTGGTAGCAAAATTCAAATCTGGTTTTTTATATTCTCAAAGCAGCGCCATATCGATCCTTTCAGCTGCCGTATACTCACATTTGGGCCTAGGGATACGAATAAATAGATTTCTGGTATGTTGTGACTATTGTAGCCGGCGACTTGTGCTTGCAAGACAATGCCTTTGGTAAGTTTGCTGAGGATCTCGGCTGCCTCTTGGGACCAGGCCGCATCTACAGATAATACAATATTAATATCAAATTTAAATACAAAATTAAATCACACTCACCGATGGGCTCAACATTGGACAGGATGCACTCGGTGGCCTGGAAGGGCACACTCATGAAATCTGTGCGTATCTGACGCAGCGATGAGAAGCTCACGTTCATGTAGCCACCAAAGTCAAGGAACCTAACCACACAGTGTTCCTCATCCTCCGCATCGGTGTCAACAATCTGGACACGATACCACACCCCATTGATGGCGATCACGCAGACGGCACTGATCTCGAGGCTGGGCAGAGGGGGTGCCTCCATTGTGGAGTAGCTATCGTATAGCTGCTTTTGCAGCATCGGCAGCGACATATGCGAGGGATGGAGAGGATGCTGGACAAAAATGTGCGAGCCCGAGAGCACGGCACTCACCACCACATCGTTGTTAATGCCCTCGAACAGTTTCAATTGGAGGTTGTACAGGCTTTCCGTGGAAAGAGGAACTATGGTCTGCGGCAGCGCAAAGTGGATGCGTTGCATGGTAAAGTTGGGATAACGCTTGGCCGGCAATCGTTGACGGATCATGGCCAAGGCGGCATCAATCTCGCTATCCGTGCCCTCAATGGTGCAGATGCGCAACATGCTCGAGTACGGATGCTTGCTGAGCGCCACACTGGCCAAAGTTTTGGCCTTGATCTGGTTAATGAATGCCCGTTTCCGTCCGTACAGCTGGCCAATCAGACTGATGGGGAAGAGGAACTCGTAGGTGGTCTTGGCCCGCGTCACCTCCGACCGGGGCAGGCTGGAGCCCGTGCCAGAGTCACCCGACTGGACGCTGCAGATGCTCAGCGAGGGACTGGCCGCATCCACATTACGCTTCTGATTGCCATTGCTGTCCACTTTCGGCTCCGTCTGCTCCTTGATTGCCTCTTTGGCCTCCACCTTGGGCTCACAGTTATTGTTCTGCTCGCACTCCTTGCTATAGGTGGTCTCGAGGAATGAGTTCTCCGGCGATATCTTGGGTGTGCGCGTGGCCTTGATTACCACCGGTTCCACGGTCTTCTGGCTGGTCTTCCGATTGTATAACGAGCGTGAGGTATTCACCGAACCCGGCAAATCCACCGGCGACGATAGATTCTCAAAGGCCTCATCTATGGAGCAGAGTATCTTGTGCTCAGCATCCTGAATCTTTGACTTTAGCATTTCGGAATCGATTGAGGTCGAGCTGCGTCCATTGTTTTGGATCTTGATGGGTGCCGACTTGCCATAGAGCAACGTGTTGGGGCTGTCGCTGCCGCTGCCACTTCCACTGCTGCCGCTACTTCCATTACCATTTGCATTTCCGTTTCCGTTGGCTATGGTTCCATTTATGTTCATTGACTTGCTGGCCGCTGGCTGTGGCTGTTTGCCATTCTGCAGGACACCGTTGGCCTTGCGTACCTCCGCTGTGGCCGTTGCCGCCGCCGCATCCTTTACGGTTGACGTGTCCTCGTCATCGGGTTTGTCTAAACGATTTTTATTTCTACGCCGAAACCAAAAGACGCCGAGTATAAATGCTACACCAGGCAGTGACAGGTAGAGTAGAGGACGACCGGATACCATTTTCGCTGAATATTGAAGAATCTGAAATGAGATGAAAATGCAGTTAAGAATGTTATTTACATGTATAAAATATATCAATAAATATAAAGAAAACTCCTTTGGTTTGCCAAGAATTTTAAGACATTTCTATGATTGAAATATTATTGTTTTGTTTTGTTTACTTTATGACCAAAGCTTGAAACGCCAATATTTAAAAAATTCTTATCAAGACAACAATTTACAGCCGACTGCAATTATTTACAATTATTATTAAGCAACAAAAAAAAAAGCTTGTCATGGCAAATGATAAGGGGAAAAATATTGTTTTATATAATTGAAGTTTTAATTGGAATTTGCGACCAAAAACTATGCAAAATACTTTGAATCTAAATCTATAATAATTAAATAAATAGAAAAGGTTTCAATTGTTTTTATTTTTGGAAATCACGAGACGCACCGCGTGCCAGTGTCCATTTGTGTTTGTGTGTGTGTGTTTGCTTTTGTCGTTTTTCTTGTATTTTTCCTTTTCGAACTGAACTTTTGCGTATTAATAGTAACAAATAAAAAGAAAAGAAACAAAAAAACAATACGTAAATATAGACAACAAAAATGTCGAGAGCAAATAAGGTGCAAAGCAGAGCGCGGAGGAGCCAAAGCAAAGCGGATTTTGAATGCCACGCGGAAGGGAAAAAGGCATAGGGAGAGAGAGATAGAGAGCGATGGAGAGAAGACGAATGCGATCGCCAAGAGCGACTGCGCAAGAACAACACGCTGGCAAGAAAGCGAAACAGAGCAAGTGGGAGGGAAAGAGTGCGAGCATAGCTGTGTGCGAGAGTGTGCAAGAACAAACCGTTACGTTTACGGCAACGGCAAATGTTACGAAATCATTACAAAACAAAACTAAAAGTTATGAAAACACTTAGCCCACCTTTCTGGCCGTCTATCTGATCAATCGGTCTATATATCCAATATCACTAATTCAGTGTTCTGGTTCAAGCTGGTTCGTTAGTTTTTGTGAATAATTCGTTAAAATATTTGTCGTTTTTTCGTTGGAGTTTTCTACATTGCCTCCGCTTTTTGTTTTGTATTTTTTTCTATTTTTCCTCTTTTTGTTATTGTTTTTATTGTTTTGGGAATTTGGTTATTGAAATGCCGGCGAATTTATTCGAGAGATTTATGATATCGACTGCTCGATATACGAAGGGAAACTACTTTGCCCGCCATCTAATTGCCATTTCTTCAGGCTTTTCACAGCCCGCTTCGCTTCTCCTTTCTCCGCTCAACGCTCTCTCCCTCCTTCTCCTCCTTCTCATTTCGTTCACTCCATCGCCGCCCACCCTCCCTCCCTGCCCCCTGCGCACAACAGAGAAGCTGTCGACGGATGCGTGGTCGCAAAAGTTTTTTTTAGCACATCTACAACCACACGCACCCACACACGGGCATACTTCTCACTATTAAATGCGGAACGCAGTGGAAAGATATCCGAAACTGATTAGAACAAAAGAAATCTATATCCAAATAAAATTGGAACTGCGATGCACAATTGAATTTTGTCAACATCTCGTGAACAGTGGGACCAACGGACATTGTTTTGTTCTTGTGCTTTTTAACACAGAAAATAAAATATTTATATTCTCATTCAAAATATTTGATTATAAACTTAATTGAATTATAAAAAAATGAATCCATATACTTTGAAAATAATCTTGAATGGTAAAAATTGTTAAAAACTAGCTTTTGCCCACTGTAGGCAACGGCGATTCACCCCCCTCCCACCATGCTCTTTGATTTCGTCACTTTGCTAGCAGCCCAAAGGTCCGTAGCCCAGCACAAACCTGATAAGAGCAATCGCCAATCACGACAAACCGAAAGCGCCAAACAACAAATAGCAAGATTGTGTATAAAGGGCCCCGTTGGAAGGGCACTCGGCCAGACAGACGGCCTCAGCTGCGGCATTTCCTAATCGTGAAACCGGGTGACGGGAATTTTTTTTATTTCCAACTTCTTCGTTCGGCTGTAAGCTTGTTTACATATGCATATTAATGGATGTCTGCGTGTGTGCGTGTGTGGTGGCATGGCATGCAAACAAACATGTTTACCGCCGACTTTGAACTTGCATATTGTTGTTGGGGCCCAACAAACCTCGAAACTCGAATTTTGAATTCCCTTCAAACTTCCAAAGTTAGAGAGAGAGAGGAGAGCCAAGAGATTACTATTAATACACACACACCCGAGCGCGCATTCAAACAACAATAACCCAGGTGCAACAACATTGCCAGCTAGCCGAAAAGTCCACATTGTTATAATCTTGGCAACGTGGTTCCCGATCATATGGTCGCCGAAAATGGGCGGGGATTGTATAATCGGTGGATATAGCATATATCGCATATGCACACGGATATGTATAGACTTTAGCATATTCAGTGGGAGGGGCAGGGCAACCTGGTTTTTGTTTTGCTCCTTATTGTGCCAACTCCTTTTTGATTGATAACAAGGCCGAAATTTAGCGGTGAAAGCGGCAATAACATTCCGCTTTCCTGTGTGTGAGTCACACGCACACAAACACATGCACACATACCGAGTGAGAGGGAAAGAGACACAGGCCTAGCATGCTTATGCATATTGTGTGAACGAACAGTGAACACCATTAAAAAACACTGCAAAAATGACAGGAAATTACAGGAATTGTTGTTTTATAATGTATAATCCAAGTGTCAAAATTGATATGCCATATTTAAAGCAGAATTATGAGTGAAACATATATTTAAAATAGACAAATGCTATGGTCACCGCCGCCAGCGGCCTCTGTCTTGCTCTGTGATACATATGTATGCACATATGTGCGAGTGGCACATTGTGTAATCGTTCATTTTAACTCAAAATTTTCCACTTTGCCACCCACTGTCACTTTGCCGGAACAACAACAACAACAACTATGGCAGCGGGATGCGGAGAATGCACTCAAACAAAAAGGAGAAAAAAAAAGAAAGGAGAGAAATGCAAACGCAATGCGGAGTAACGGGAAGCAACAGCGGAGTGAATCCGGAAAATACCCAGCGCAGAACGAACCAACGAACACATGACACCATTTTCAATTCGATTCGATTCGTTCTGTTTTGGCAAACAGACACACACACGCACAGAAAAACGCTTTGTGCGCCTTTGTACTAGGTTATGTTCCGCGTGCTCCAATCTCTTACCTCTGCAAACCGCTTGGGTAACTTATGTTGCCGACTGTTTTTGCTTTGCGCCGCACTTGCGTTGTTTGGGGAGTGTTTGCTTGTTGTTTTCACTGGTTTTTCAACGCCCGCAACGTATTTAGAGTCTGCACGAATATTAAACACGTGTCGACGTCCACCTTTTACATATCATAATAACTTGGCCGGCGTATGCAGTGTTGCCATCCCTTCGCGATGCTCGCTATTGGGCCTGCCGCCTGTCAGTAACGTTCCGTTTCGCGGTCTCCAAGTCGTTCAGTAGCGCGCGTCGCTTATTTCATGCACACAACGATTTAATATTGCACTCGAATTGTTTGCACAAACCCGAAAAACGTGTGTTTAGTTTGGTAATCGAATTGAATGGCAACACATGTCAGGGCAGGGTTGCTGTGGTCGGACTCGAAGTGCGATAGTTATCGTAAGCAACACTGATATGGCAACTGGTGGCGGGGCGCTGCCAGTGTGCTGGTAATAAGTGTTGGTAAATGCGACGAACTAATTAATTGTCCCCAGATAACTGGTTTATATGGTTATTGCCTTTTTGGTTAAAAAGTAAATAAAACAAAAACGATTTTGCTTAAATTTCTACTTAAAATCTGATTTAAGACCATTTGCTGTCTGCTGATATGAATTTAATTTTTGGCAGGCTGTCGTCTGGCAACGCTGGCAGGTATATTGTTTATTTACTCTTTTTTTGGCTGAAAAATAGCTTATACAGAAACATCAATGTATTTATATAGAAAATTCAATTATTCCTTGGCTATGTACACAATTCTAGTTTAAAAAAGTGCCGTTTAAACTATCGTGACGTTGTGCAACTATTCGATTGATCGCAAGACATCGACGTCATCGATATTTTTTGACAGCTCTACGCTGCAGCCACATTAATTTGTCTTTCTTTTACTTTTAACGTTTCCGGTGAGTTGCATGTGCTTGGCAAAATCTCCCGAAAAATTCGCCACAATAATCTAAATTGAGGTGTTTAATTCAATTTGAATTGTTTAAGTTGCGACCGGGTTGTTTGTGCTTCCATTGGCCACAATAAAAGTAGAGAAACTCAGCGGAAAGAGTGCAAATTGTGCGTGTATTTATTTTGTATTTTTTTTTCTGTATTCGCAGCAACAATGGCAGTCCGCTACGAGCTGTGCATTGGTCTGAACAAGGGCCACAAGACCACCAAGGTTAAGAATGTCAAGTACACCGGTGACAAGAAGGTGAAGGGTCTGCGCGGATCCCGTTTGAAGAACGTGAGTACCCCAGGAGACGCCGTCGCCGGCATTTGTTTACATGTGTTATTTTTTTTTTTCGCAACGCAGATTCAAACCCGCCACACCAAGTTCATGAGGGATCTGGTGCGCGAGGTGGTGGGCCATGCCCCCTACGAGAAGCGCACCATGGAGTTGCTGAAGGTGTCCAAGGACAAGCGCGCCCTCAAGTTCCTGAAGCGCCGCCTGGGCACACACATCCGTGCCAAGAGGAAGCGTGAGGAGCTGTCCAACATCCTCACCCAGCTGAGGAAGGCTCAGACCCACGCCAAGTAAGCGGACAGCGTCGCTGCACGGAGAAGGAGGAGGAACTCGACGGAAAGCGCCGCCGCTGCAGCAGCTCTGTGTGTTTCTTCCTTTTTTTTTTGCGGTGTGAAACTGAACATATAAACTTATGTCGTCGTTACTTGAGAGCGAGTCTCAGCATTCAACAATTAAAACCTAAAAACACATTTAAAAAACCGTACAAACCACGCTTGTGTTTATATTTTTTTTAAGTGTCGAGGAGGCTAACCTCACAAATGGCCAAAAAAGCAAAACAACAAAAAACCAGTGACAGCGGAAATACTCTGCCGGAAACCAGCAACGAATTGGAAGCTTTCCCAAGATTAAATTCTCTTTATTTTTTGTAAAAGGAAATTGTTAGTTTAGGGAAAAAGGCAATCAAGACCAGCCACGAATTGGAAACTGTGGAATCCTCCAAGATACAACTCTTTCTTTATTTTTTGTAAAAGGAAATTGTTAGTTTAGAGAAAAAGGCAATCAAAAGAGGACATTGTTTTTGTTGAAAAGTCAATTAATGACAATTATTTAAGAAAGATGCTAATTTTGTATCCATAATTTGCAGCATATTCGTTAGAAATTAGTTTCTTCCTTAAATAATTAATTGTTTTTTAATTTCACAAAGTTTTTATCAACTTGGTTAAACTTTTTTGAGTTTTAAAATTAAAATGTCATCAATTTCAGCATTAATCTGCTTAGAAATGCCATTAAGACAACTTTTGCGCATAATTGTTTAGCAAATTTATGCAAAATATAATTTTGATTATTAAAAAATATGTTTTAGATACAAAAGTTTATATATAAAAACAATATTCTCTTTTTTTTTAAATTTTTTGGGCAAATCAAAATACACAATGCCCCGTAAATGGTATAAAAATCAAACTTGTTGCTAAATTTCGATTGGTTTTCTTTTATTTATCATTACAAACTAAAGTTGCTACTGTAAACTGTCAATAATTGCTTAAAACCTACATGCAAAACGAGATATGGGATACCCTGAGCGAAGGGCGACATAAAAGGGGGATATGATTATGGTACAATTATAAAATTATAATAGCTACAGATTTTAAGTTAAAATTGTTAATGCCTAAGTAAGTCCTTGTAAGCGAACGCTGGGCACGAGATCGATCTGGAGTGTTGTTTTCGCCGCCATCACAGCTCCTCGGCCTCCGTGAGGCTGGGCAGAGAGATGACCACCTCGCCAATCAGCTGCGCCCCATTGGCATCATTCGAGACGATGATCCGCTCGTATTCCGAGTTTGTAGGATCCACGATTTCGAAGCAGGAGCCAATACCAGACTTCTGGTCGATTTCCAGACCGGGATCAACCTGCGGCGATAGGATCTGCTGGCTGACCTCCAGGCTTTCAATGCGCGTCGTCTCCAAGCGATAAAAGCCATTCTCGTCCACGCGGTAGGTGAAGCGCTTGTGGCCCGATGGCAGCCGGAAGCCGTGCTTTTTGATCAGGTGAGCTGAGAGGGATTTGCCGCTCTTGAAGAAGCGCTCGCAGCAGTGGCAGGCATACAGAATGGGATTGTTGCCATGGACCTCCAGGAAGTGCTAAGAAACGGGAGAGCAACAACGAAGTTATATTTAACTCAATTGAGGAAGCTACCTTGCTTACCCTTCGCATCTGCGTGTAGGTGCGCACAGAGTAATGGCAGTCCGGGTGCTCGCACTGGTGAACCGTCTTCGAGTGCACAATCTGTATGTGCTTGGCCAGGTCAGACTCGCGAACGCAGCGCGTATCGCATTCGCTGCACTTGAGCGGCTTGTCTTTGAGGTGACGGTAGCGAATGTGGGTGGTCAGCGAGCTGGAGGAGCTGCAGGTCATGTCGCACATGGTGCACTTGTAGCAGTTAACATGCCGCACCACATGGCTCTTCAGCAGTCTCTTGGTGGCAAAGAACTTGAAGCATTGGGCGCACTGAAAGTTATTGGCTAAACGAAAGAATTATGAATTATAATGGGGCAATAAAAGGTATTGTCTCCCTGAAACACTTACTGTTGTTCTCTGGCTGCCTACGCAGGTGATCGAAGAGGGTGGTCTTCGTCCGGAAGAGCTCCCCGCAGTGGTGACAGGCCACCTGCTTCTTGTTTGAATGCGTGCTTATGTGCTCGATGAGACGGTACTTGTTGTCCATTTGCTTGTGGCACAGACTCCAGTTGCAGCGCGTCTTGGGCCGCACATCGTCCGGCGTCTTCTGTATGTCGTACTCGAACAGCGCATGCTTGACTATGTGATCCTGGAACTCCACTATCGAGACAAACTCACGCTCGCAGTCCGTCCAGCCGCAGAGAAAGTTCTGGGCGAGATGGGGCAACTTGTGGCGGGCAGGCGCCGTGCAGGCAGGTATCTCCGGATGTAGGTCACACTCCTGCTGGCCCTGGAGCAGCAGGTTCAGGTAGTAGCCATGGTAGTACGAGTGACGCTCAAACTCCACCCGGCAGCTGCAGCGGAAATCACAGTCGATCCATCGGCAGCAGTGCTCCTCCGGCTCCGCCTCCGCCACATCGCGGGCATACTCCTCTAGGTGCTGGGCAATATGTGTGTTTAGGTTCCATTCTCCCCCGGATATATCCTGGCAACCATCCCAGCCGCAGACCAAGTGCAGCTCCGCGGGCTTTTTTCGCTTTGCATTCGTGGCCAGTGGCGGCGGCAGCGGGGGCTGGGCTCTCAACATGCTTTGTTTGGGCGCTGGCGATTTCTTGGGGATCAGGATTAGGTGGAATTTTGGGCGGTTTCCGTGCAAAAATCAATGGTTGTTTGGTGGGAGCCTAAACTAGTGATGACATTCGACCAGGAGGCTTCGATAGCGTCACCAGGCGCGGCCGATAGGTATCGTAGCCGTGGGCGATAGCCTGAGAATTTGCAAAGTCCTTTATTGAGTTTTTTTTTTTAATATTTTTATTAAATTGAGTTGGATATATGGTAAGGGATTAATGTATCTATGAAAAAATTACAATATATGTGTTTTATCTTTACAAAAAAAAAATGGAATATATTAATGGAAAAGTCTTGTGTTTTTGTATTAATTTTTATCCTATTTTTTTAAGGAATATATATATTTTGGCTATATATGCTTCAAGGAGAAAAATAATATAATTGTTTGTGCTTTTTTTAGTTGATTTAATTATTTGATATAGAATTGTATTATTATTTTTGTATAAGTACATATCTTTAGGAAATAAACTATACATATATATACCATATTTTATATTAACTTTAATCAAAAATTATACAAATTATAAAAATATAAATCTATTTTCTCTTTAAAATCATGTATTTATATTTTATTTGTTAATTAAAAATGAGTATTCAATATTATAATATTATGAGAAACGGGCACTACAGGGTTTTCTCAATCTTTTTTCACTTTTTATTTAAAAAATATAATTTATTTTAATATTTATTATTTATTACTCCAATTTTTTGTCGCTTTCTTTGTGGAAAGATCTGTGTTTAGGAACCATGTCTAGATATGCTTTTCATGCTGATTAAAAAATATATATACATAGTTTATAGGGTCGAAACTTCTAATATTTTTATGTTTTTAGCAGTACGGCCCTCGAAAACTTTCACAAAAATAAATAAATAAAAACAATTTGAGCTAATATATGATCTATAACTAATGCAAACTTCCACCAAAGGGTTTACCAAAAACAATTTACAGAATATGGCAAAATATTTTCCATTTTGAAAAATGAATATGTATTCCTCTTTTTATAATTGCCCCTGAAAATGAAAACAGCTTTCTTTAGACAGAAGAGAATCACTCGGCGGAGCTCTTATGCAGATCAGTTTACTTATTCAAGGTCGAGATACGAATAGCTTAGATACTAAGGATACTTAATGGGAGGATGGGTGCGGGAGGGGTTGAACCTATAACTTGCTTCCCCTCGGAAGCACAGCTGCCTGGAGGTAGAGCCTGTTCATCTCCTCACAGTCCCGGCATCACGTACGCAATGTTGTCCAGAGTGTTGGCAAGATTCCGCGATAGCTGCGCCTTGTTCTCCAGCCCCGGGATCTGTGTGGTCATACAGAGGAGCGGCCCCATCGAGCAGAGCAGGCTGTCCAGCAAAACTGAGAGACTGCCCGAGAGGGCCACATGGCCATTGTGCTTCTTCAGACGCTCACCAATCACGGTGAGGCTCTCGCCGAGCAGCTTTAGGTGGGCTGCTGCATCGATTGCCTCGATGCTGGTGGGCTGCGGTGGGGCCTCCAGCTGCTGCGCTGCAGTCTTACTGCTGCTGCTGGCCACATCCGTTTCCACCTGTGCAGATCCGTTTCCTCGGCCACTTCGTGTGTTAATGCTACGCCTCTGCGAGGTAGACGCCGTTGCGGCCGCCGCTGCAGCGGATTCCAGCGAGGATTGCTGACGATCGGCGGCCAATTTTCGGGTGCGACTCGTCGTGGCCCGATTCTGGAAGATAGTCTCGTTGTGGGTCGGCTCTAGGGCTGTGCTGCCATTGCTCGTCGGTTGCTGATGGGTGGGCGTCGTACTGTTGCTATTTGTGCCGGTTTTCTCCCGCGACCTGGCTCTCGTCGCCTGCACCTTGGCCTTGCGTCGCCAGCCGTTCTTTTCCCGGTTCGAAACGTTCGCCCACAGCTCGCTGAGGCGTCTGGTGGCGCTGGCAAAGTCTAAAACATGGAGGAGGAATGAGGATACCTTCAAAACACCTTTTGGTGGTGCCTTACCCATATCCTGGAGGTCTCGCTTGCGCACATCCCGGGCCCACAGACTGTAGGCGGTGTAGCGCTGCTTGCCCTTATCCTTGCGCTGCACCTTGGCTGCGACCACCTTGCGTTTGTTGGCCTTCTCACGCATGTACAGGCTCTGGCGAACGGAGGGAGACTCATTGTTGGTGGCCTCCGCTTGGACACCGTCCACAAGGTCCTGCACGAGATTGTCCAGCTCGTCATCAGAGTTGAGAATGACGGCGGCAGCGGTGGGAGCCGGTCCCGGACCGAGCGTCGTTTCATTCTCCGAGACGTTCTGGTCAAAGAGTAGCATCTCCTGGTCAAGGTCAGCATCGCGGAGTATGTTGGGCGGACGGCCGCGAGACGTGTACCTGGACGGCTGCCTGCTGGTGCTTTGGCGGCGCGTACGCTTCTCGATCTCCTCCGGCGATTCAAAATCCAACAGTTTCGACGATTTCTTGCGGACGCGACCGCTGCGCGAGACGCCTGTGACCTGGAAGTCTAAGACGGAGCGGATTAGAAGGAGTCGTCACCCAGTTTCTGTTTTGGGCACTCACCTCTGGCCACCAAATTCGAGGTGGGCGATTCCATATTGGGAGCCCGATCTTCGATCTCTTCCCGCGATTGGAAGAATTTTGGATTTGACAATTTGTTTTGTAGACGACGCAATAGTGTGGCCAGAGTATGCGACGAAAGCGATGGTGAGAGTATTGCCAATGCAGGACTTGCGATAGTTGTAATTAGATTTTATAAAGTATATAAAAGATTACAAATATATTATATGCTTTACATATAAAAATGTGGTAAAGTTAAGCTACTTTAATATTACTTGATAATGTCCTATTAAACCATCCAAGTTATATTATTATTTTTTATTATAATTTACTTGTTTTATTTTGTAATTTATTTAAAATAGCAAAGGTATATCCATGGCTGCCGTATGTGCTGTTTTTTTTTGTTTTTTTTTTTTTAATTAGCGGACTATTGTGGGTTGTTTTTTATACAGCTAAACATATTTGCGATATATTTAGAAATTTCTGCATTTAGTTGTATAGAAAATAGCACAATGGTTTCAAGATTGCTTAACTGGCCAAAAAAATATGCATAGGAAAAATAAAAATGCATTTGTTAACTTAAAAAGTTAAATAAAGGAATTGTGAAAAAACTGTGGGGATTACTGATAGATATATCTATGCATATTATCTATTTATCGGTTTTCCAGTGTCCAGGTCTGGTCACACTGCTACGACTTTGTTTTGCTTTTGGGCGTCGTTTTATTTGTTTGTGTGCGTATGTGTGTGGAAGCGGCATTTGGTTTATTGATTGCACCTGAGACGGCGACCGACCTGATGCCTGCGCTGAGTGCCCCATGGCACGCGATGACGTCGTAAAGGCCGGCCCCCAACCCAAGGACATTGGCCCCCCCATATTTGGCGACCTGTTCGCCGCGTTTTCATTACCAAAACGGCGGCGGCGGCGGCTGCGATTTCAAATATCAAACGAACGACAAAGCATTCGCGCGAACTCAATCATTGGGAGCAGTACTTAATCGCTTAAAGGATACAAAAAAAAAAAAATAATAACTAAAACAGAGCATGCCGTTGCCAGCGAGCGATAGTGTGGGCATAACGAGCAACGGAGGAGGTGGAGGAGGAGGTGCTGCCAGCGAAACGGACAATGTAACCGCCCTTGAACTGCAGAGTGGGCGGCGCATGCTGCACTTCAGCGACGGCGTCATGGAGGAGCTATCCTCGGGCAGCGAGGACGAGGCAGAGGCGGCGGATGTGACCGATCAAAGCTATGCTGTTCAGCTGGACGAGGTGTGTCATCTATATACACTTACGGCTCTCTAGGTTCCCAGGAACCCTCCAAATCTGCCTTCTATGACTAATCTCTTTCCCCTTTTTAATTAATAGCGCGAAATGGCTTTGGGACCCCGCCTCCGTTACAAGGCCAGCCGCATGGGCAACCGTTTTCTGGCCGGCATCGATTATGTGGGCGGCGGACTGGCCTCCCTGCTGGGAATTACCAGCAGTAAGTATGCCAGCGAGTTGGAGAATAACCAGCGCAGGGCCCAGGAGGAGCAGGACCAAGAGGACCTTGACAATTGGCGACCACGACCTCCTAATAATAACAACAACAACAATAATCGCAACGAGACCCTCGTCCTTACACGCAGTGAGGCGACCTTGCCACCCACTAGGCAGTAAACAAAGGCCACCAGCCCCTCCCGGGGAGGGGGAGGGCCGTCTTGAAGACGAGCTATTAGCGTGCTCATGGAGTAAGGTGGCCCCTGGGGAGACTCTTCTCTTCTCTGTACTTGGTCAAACCAGCAGCAAAATCAAATCGAGTTCAGAACTTTTCGACACTTTATTCGCTAGCAAATAAGTTACATTTAATACAAATAATAATAATAAAAAAAATGGTAAGACACACATATACTGTTTGTTTTTCTTTCTTTTTTTTTTTGTATAAAATATAAAATATTAGTTTCGAAACATTGAAGGCATTGGGGGAATATTTAAAGTCAAGGAAACTCTTAAGACTAACTCTGTTTGTGATCCTTAAAGCTAATGGCACACTGAATACGCTAGGCTACGATTGCAATTTGTTGTTAATTCAGTTTCTGTTTCAGTTTCAGTTTCAGTTTAAGTACACTTGTTACACTTGTCGGGGAGAAGAGGACAGCAAAGCGGGGGCTCCAGTTTGCGTATCACAGTATTTGGTTTGCTGCGTTTGTTTTATGCAGACAGTATAAGCTATAAGATGCGTAACGCTCTATATGAGCCCTCTACATCCTGAAAAAGCCAGGACATAGAGGGCGGTAGAAGCATTTTTGCTCTTTATGCGTTACGTATCTTACACTTGTTCTTGTGCGTTTCTCTTTCTCTCTCTCGTTTACAAAAAAAAATACTTTAATTTATATATGTATATGTAAAAATGCTATATATATACGCAAAAGGCGTTGTATTCAGGCTAAGATGTGTATAAAGGCAAGAGCGCATTGATTATGGGTCATTTTGGTTACACCAATTAGGAGCTTAGCAGGCATTAAGTACACACAAAAATAGGATATGTTTCCTGTCCCATAAATTTGGGACATACTACCAATTATAACTAAAACTCAAGGAGGAGACTCCTTTCCTCTTCCCTTCTCGAGGGGGTTATATACACAGTACATAAATATATATATAAAATTATATATAGGGTGGAAGCAGGAACATTTTGTATGGCGAGACCTGCTCCTAGAGCAGCGTCTCATCGCCATAATGCTGCAGGGGGGGATAGTAGTGCCTCTGTGAGGCATAGCTGCTACCCCCCGGTGGATAATACAGGCGATGCGAGGAGGACGAGTGGTGTCCCTGCTGCTGCTGCTGATGGTGATGCGGATAATGCTGATGATGGTGCCTGTGCTGGTGCCTGTGCTGATAATTGCTCCTGCCCAGCGAATAGTTGGACATTTGATTTAAGGATATAGATCCAGCTCCCGGCGATGTTTTCAGCTTGTAGGGACTCTGCAGCGGCGAACCCAAAGGAACACTAGCCATGGAGGGCCTCACCGAATGGTAAGAGACAACTGTGCTGTTGCACGCCGCATGGGAGCCACGCGAGCTGCTCTGCGCATCGCCTCCTGCCACCGGTTTCATTATCATTTTGTTATTGCCACCCACCTGACGCTTGTACATCATGGAGATGCTGGGTCCCAGGATCCAGGCAAAGCAGCAGATGCCCAGCATCAGTTCCATAAAGGCACGCATCAAAAAGGGCCACAACGGAGTGCTGGTCTCGCCCGATCCCAGCCAGACATCGATGTTGGCAAACTCATAGATGACGGCCAGCAGGAGCAGGGCGCATGCCAACCCATAAATAAAGAGAAAGATGCCAATTCCCGAGCTACCGTGGGCACTTAGCTGCTGCAGGGTCAGAGCATTGCCGTTTCGCAGAATCTCCTTGGTGCGGCAGTGCACCAGATAGCCGGAGATCAGGTTCATGGAGCCAAAGATCCAATAACAGAAAACGGGCGTGGCCACCAGCACCTGCAGAGCCTTGTCCGACTGATTGCCCACAAAGCAGGCACCTGTCGGAGATAAAAAGTAGGTTTTTAGGGGTAACCAAAGAGGAGGAGGATCTAGGATCTTACCCAGCAGCTCATCGGCGTCCACATAACGCGCCACAATTACGGCGGCCGTTTGGAAGGCGGGCAGTCCCCAGGCCACGAAGCACACAAAGTTATTCTGCGTGAGATCCTGCCGCTTGGCATAGTTGGAGGAGGATGAATTGGCGGCGGCTGGAATGATGGCCACATGGCCCTTGGCATCCGGGCTATGACGACGTAAATCCCGGTGCCAGCCCAAGCATAGCACAGCCCACCTGTAAACCCAAAAGGATATTAGTTAACAACATCTATAAAGTGGCTACCAAGAGATTCTCACCAGGCACAGGCAGCCATCCCAAAGTAGTAGCGCATCAGGAAAACACTCGCACAGGAGGCATTCGAGAGCCCGTCCACGCTGAGCAGCGATTCGTTGGGCGCCTGGGGATCTGTGCCGCAGGCTGTGCCCGTTCTGCCAACCACAAAGCGGACGGTCCAGCCCAGGGTCACCATGTTGTGGCACCAAATAAGCGGCGACAATAGACGCGACCATTTGGCGGCACTGGCCAACCGGCTGCCATCGCTGGCCAGCAGCAGGCAAACGGTGGCCACCAAGGCCAGTCCGAGGGCGGCATATGCCCAGGTTGAGACCCAAATTTCGGCCAGATGCTTTTCGGAGGGGGTGAACAGGATATCAGCCTCGCACAGCGGGGCACAGCGTCCGGAGCGTGGCAATTTCACATACAGATGCGATTTGGCCAGGCCGGAACAGTCAAGTGGGAGCTTTCCAGCAATATTTCCTCCTCCTACTCCTATTCCTCCCTGCGACGACGATGATCCACCATATAGATCATGTTCCAGCTGCGGCTGATGCGGTTCACCCTCCATGCACATTGTCTCGTGGTTATTGTGGCGCGGAAAACGCTCACAGTCCAGGGCCAGCGGCCAGGGGAAGCCGAATCCTTGCAGCACCGGATGACAACGAATGCGCACCGATTCGCACAGGCTGCGGCAGGGACCGATCGCATGCACCGGCGCCTTAGGGGTGCACATGGGCACGTAGGCGGCGCAGAGGAAGAGCTTCAGCTGGGAGCTGCAATCGTACTCGATCAGCGGCGCAAACGTTTGCAGTGTGTACTCCACGTCCGATTGCATCTCGTGGCCCACCAGATTGGGCATGGAGGTCTCGTTGTAGCCGATCGTTCGGCACATCTCGATGCGGATTGTCTCGCACTGACGGAATGGCGGCGGCTGCGGCACTGGCGGAGAGCTGGAGCTGGAACTGGTGATGGAATTGGCGCTGCACAGTTGCAGGAGCAGCGGCAGTAGGAGTAGAAGGGGGAGGGACTCCATTTTGACTCGGCCTGTTCACTTCCAATATGCAAAGTGTGCTCCTGGCTGGGACGTATGGGAAACGGGAATCGGAGGAATCTAGAATCTGGAAAGGTGTAAAAACCTGTTCCACACTCTCTCCCTCTCGCTCGCTCGCACTCTGGCCTCCGTCTTCTGTCTCGCTTTCTCACCCTCTCCCTCACTTGTTATTGTTCTTTTTCTGGTTATTTTCGTGACTCTTGTTTCCGCCAAGATTGTGATTCACTTTAAATTGGCGGCATTAAACATAAACATTTCCAGTTAGCACAGGCGCACCTTCCGTCAAATAATCGTATTTTTAAGTTAGTTTCAAGCTATTTTCGTTAAAGTTTCGTTTTTATTTCTAATTTCTTTTTTCGTCTCTCGTTGGTAGACTAAAATTCCCGAAAGGTTATCTAAAGCGGAGAAACGTTTTTCACTCCACCGAAACTGGTCACACGTAAATAGAAGACAATGCTGCCAATTTTGTGGAACGCACGCCAAAATGCCAAAATGTTGAAGATTTTTCAATTGGCGCGCAATTTGAATATAAATAAACGTTTTTTTGTTTGCTAATAAGAATCTTATAAACTTATTATAAATATTTCTATAAAAGAAAAAATTTAATTAAGAAAATGTTACAAATTAATGTAAATAATATAATAATATAAGGAAAAATTAAAATTTAATACAAAGTTAAAAAATTAGATTTTGTAATTCAATAAAAACTTTAAATAAATTAAATTATGTAACATTTTACGAAATTAATTAATTAACTTAATTAATATTTTATGGCTCTGCTTGACAGAACATTGAGAAATAAACCGAAAACCCGAAATCCTTTTCCTTCTCTTGTCTCTGTTTCTCTTTCAATCTTTCCCTTTTGCACACACACTGGCCAAGCAGGCCACGCCCCTATTTGTGAGCTGGTTTCACCCCCAAAAAAAACACACACACACACATCACATGTTGACTGTCATATGTGTGTGAGAGCGAAAGGGACGAAAGCCAGGAAGCAAGGACTCGTGTGTGTGTTTATGTATTTTCAGCAGGACTCTCATGTGTGTTCGCTTACGCACACGCGCAGACGTTTACGCACACACACACATGTGGCATATACAAAGGATACACATATCCTTTGCTGCCGTTTCTTGTTTTTTTTTTTTTTTGAGCGAACTAATTACGAAAAGCCAAAGTAAAGTTTTGTCATCAATTTACAGAAAAGTTGTTAGAAAGGACAGGCGGCAAGCAGGCTGCACATGGCACATCCTTTGATGGCCTCTCCTAATCTCCGCGACAACGACTTTCCTGGGAATCCCCAGGATATCTTTAACCTTCTTCAACTGCACTTTCACTTTTCCGCCACGGATTTAGAACAATTCCCTGCATTTTTATTTCGCACTTCCCCCACTTTCGTTCTTGGTCCTTCGTCCTTTTCATTCTTAAATAAAGTTCATTTTCTCACTTGTTTTCATTCGTTTTTTATGTAGTAAAAGGGGGGCGGAGGTGGAGGTGTAAAAAGTCTCTGTCGAAAAAGAACGTAAAGTGCAAAGCGCATCCTAAAAAAAAAACGTAGAAAAACAGTGCAGGTCAAGTTATTAGCAGCATCAACAAAATAATAAAATAAATAAAATAAATTACTATTTATTTCTGCTTGTTAACCACTCTTTCGGTCATGCTTTGCCTGCCATAAACAAGTCTAAAAATCACTCTCTGATATATTTCTTAGTTAAGAAATATAAATAAATAAAATATTTTAAATTTTTTTGTGAAAAAAAGAAAAAAAATATAAAATGAGAGGCAAATTTCCAAGATGCTTTCTCTAAGGACATGCCATCAGTTGTGCCCAGACTTGCTGGCACTGCCTTCTTATGCAGTTGCAGGGGGAAAAGCCAAAGGAAAAGCGGCATAGGGGGCCGGGACCAGGACCAAGTCTGTTAAAAAAAAGTCAGGGAAACACAGGGAAAAGTAGAGAAAAACCAAGAAAAACAGAGAGACAGAGAGAGTGCGGGGGAAGAGGTAGAGTGCTGCGCGTTGATGCACAAAAGCATTTGCTGCGTGTAAACTTGACTTTGAAATTTGCCTCATTTGCACCTGCCACACACACACACTATAATATTTATATATATATAAGGCCTGGATTTTTTTTCTCTATATATATATATAACATATGTAAATGCAAAGGCTTAACTGTTGCTTTTGCTTTTTTCCAGCAAACTGGTTTAACGGCGGCGTGGACTTGAAATAAAATAGAATTTTTTTTAAATGAAAATGGTAACGTGGAAATGTAAATTTCAATCAACTCGTTAATGAAAACCGGTCACCGTTGCCTTACAATATCACAAAAGATAACAATGCGCGGAATCTCGCATCATAATATATGCGGGGATGTCCTTGTAAAAGGATCAAATTCCCCTAATATCCAGCAAATATTTGCTCTTCGCTCGCTGTGCTCCGTGTAAAGGTCGTTGCTACCAGGACACGCTATATATATACATATATACTATAAAGCTGGATATATGCTTACACTTTTACCTTGCACTTGTCACATTTATTTTTCCCCGCCTTTCATTTAATATGCAGCCGGGGAAAAGCGAGGGAAAAGGTGAAAAGCGTAAATAAGGCAACTTGGGTAAGAAATTTGCATGGCCTTTGTGCGCAAATTTAAAATCGCTTTAAGATTAAATGGTATTTTTTTCACAGGGGTTTTATATATATTTAAATATTAAAATTAAATTAAATGTTTATTTAATTTGTATTACTTTTTTTTTAACTACATTTCTAAGCTTTAGCTTAATTAAATTTAAGAATTATATTATTATATTGCAAATAAATCAAAAATTGCTGGCAAATCTCAAATTAATCAAGAAATAAAATAAATATTTATTTTTGTTGCTATTTTCCGCAATAGTTGCTACCTTCAATTAATCATTTAGCACTCGGCCCTCGCCGGTTCATAAATCATGCTTAAATTGTGGAATTTTTGGGCGCGCCGACAGCTTTTGACCGCGGCGAGTGGTTCGCACCACTCCGCTCCTGAGGCTGGGGGATGGGAATGAGGATGAGGAAGTGGACACGAACGGAGCGCACGCGTAACCTTTGCCATCCCGTAACAGGCCCAGGTCGAGGCTCAATCCCCAGACTGGCCGCTACGCAAAAAAAAAGAAGAAAAACAATATGTAAATTCGGTCGCGGACATCTGGGAAAGTTGTCAACCCGATTTACTGGATAATTCCAGAGGCAGGGGTGTGCCATACAAGGGGGGTTGCTTTTTTCAGGCATCAAGCTAAAAATATAACTTGGGAGAAATAACAAAAAAATTTATTAAAAGCTAAAAAAACTAGAAAATAAAAACCAAAAGCCTCAATTAATAACCCTGTAACCCTTTACAACATCCAAGTAAGGCGCCGCCCCTGTGTCCTTTGATTGTCCTCCTTGAATTACCCCTCCAGCCTCCTCCGCCAGAGGTCGAATGTCCGGCCGGACTGGACTTTGACGAAATGGTGGACAGGGGTCAGTTGTGGTATTAAATATTTTGAAGAGGGTCGTCGCCGCTATCCGGCAATTTCCAGCCTGATTTATATTCCATATTTTTATGCGAGGGGTCGGCCGGGGGTTCGAGGGGTTCGCCATCGGTCAGTTTGCAGTTCAGTTCCTGTGTCACGCCCAGGACTCGGGGTTGGAACTCAGGACTGGCCCGGCCTTCTCCTGGCGCGGCACAGGTCAATTCTTTGGTTAATTAATTTGGCCAGAGGGACTTGCAGGAGGGCGCCTTCGGGGGAATTGATTACTGATTATGATTTGCATTTATTACCGCCTGTTATTTGTGATTTGTTATTTATAATTTATAATTTGTTATTTGTAATTTGTTGCTGTTGTTCCAGCTGGAGTTTACAAGCCACTAGATAGGCACAACGGGAAATTATCTTAAATGATAAATAAATATATGAACTAAAAAGGAAATAAGAAATAATAAAAATAATTTTAAAAAATTAAATGAGTAACTAAATAAATAGAAACAAAAAATTAAATACATTTTTAAGCAAGAAAAGGTTTCAATTCCCTAAATTTTTTTCCTCCCTGACTCAGTGCCTAGAAAAATTCAAGGAAAATATAATTTCTCTCCGTGTAAGGACACTTTATCGGGTCAGCCAAGCATACACCTGACTTCGGGCTCTTCGCAACCCCATTTCTATCCTATTGTTTTTGTTTTTATTTTATTTTTTGTAATATTTTTTTGGGGGGCATCCAATCCGGTGAGTCCTTCGAAGCCAAAGGAAGCGCCTTCGAACGCACATCAATCTGGGCATAATGGCCTCAGATAATAGTGTTTGTTTGTGTGCCAAGGTATGCGTATGCAAAATACACACACACACCCACATAGAATATATATTCACAAAGTATACAAATTGGGAAATGGGATGAGATGTGACGGAAGGGATGTGAGCTGGGAATACTAATATATATCGAGGGGAAGAGTAGGATATTATTTGCTGATAAGAATATATAGAAAATATCGTAAACTTTGATATGTTGAATTTTAAATATTAAAAAAAATGGTATTTGATTTTAAAATATAAAAAGTTTTATAAACTTTGTTCTATCGAAATTTAAAGTATTACATTTTAAAATATCGAGAAAAAAAACAGAAAAAATGTATTTAATTTTTTTAATTACTTTAACGATTATATTGGTTCAATATAAATAATATTACAATAAATAAATATATATTTTGTGTACCTGTAAATATTTTTTAATATTCATTTTATTATTTACTAAAGAAAAAACTTAAATAATATTCTTAATAAATTAAAAAAAATTATTATACTTGGTTTAACAAAGAATTCCGCCAAATTCAAATAATTAAACCCTTTAAAAAAATCAATTAAACCCTGTAAAGCCTTTAAAAAATCATATTTTCTTTTGGTTAACTCATTAAAAAGGATATGTCATCGCTAGTTCCCCGCTGAGCTATCCACATCAGGTGTGTGCATGTGTGTGTGTGTGTGTTTGAGATATTCTATCCCATCTCCTGTCTATCCTGCGAGCAACATTCAATTTGCCGGCAACGCGGCGTATGCGCGATGGCAATCTGTTCGCCCCGGCTGGCCTCCTTAGCTCCTTGAGCTGTTTTCCAATATGAGATTCCAGCTTTCAGATTCCAGCTTTTGTATATTTTATATTTTATGCATGATTGTTATTGTTTGCAGTTTGCGTTGCGAGAGTAACGCAGCTCGAGTTGATCCGAAAGCGGCTCATGTGCCACCTCCTGGCCTCCTCCTGACTTATCTGCCCGGCATAACTCGGTGGTTCTGCCCTTGGTCCTGGCACTGCCTTTGCTCCTTATCCTTAAGCTCCAACCTAGCTCTACATACAATTTTTGGCCGCAATTACGGCGCTTATATATATATATTTTTGTGTGCGTATATATAAAGCAGAGCGAACCGATTGTACGCATCATATTTTATTTATATTTTCCTTTTTTTTTGTTTTTCATAAACATAAGCACGCGCAATCCCATTTGCATATTTGGCCGGGAGGAGTGCAAAGGAAACCCATTCGCAAGTAGCATTTTTTAGACCCGAGGCCAAGCGAAACCGAAACCAAAAACGGGGCAGATGTTTTTGCTCCGTTTTGGGATGAAGGATGAAGGAGCCAGGAGCCAGAAGGAGTCATGATCTAGGACCTAGCACCAAGGACCCTCCACCTAAAGTCCAATAATTGATAAGCTGATGCTTACAAGGGAAACCTTCTTAGAAAAAGAAGGTTTCTGTTTGTGGCAAGTTTTTAATTATCTAATTTAGTGGTTAAATAAATTCTATTTAATTATTTATTAATATATTTTATTTACATTTAAATTGTATTTTGATATATTAGATATATATTTTATTAAAACATTATCTACTATTAAGTTTTAGGCCTATTTTCAGTTCGGAAATGCTAATAAAAATATTTCCACAAGGGCTTTACCCTAAACTTGCCTCAAGAAAGCCCACAAAAAGGCTTTTTAAAGGAATTTAATAATAATTAAGAAATAAATCAATAGTTAATGATTAATATTACATTTATTTTTATCGTTTTGCTAGCAATTTTATTTATTTTATGCACAAATTAAGTTTAAAATTAAGATTAGACTGAAAAAGACTTTTTATAAATAAAAAAATATCCAGAAAACTTTCTAAAATTAAATGACTAACTGAAAAATATATCCTTGTGCTCTGTTTACCAAATCCTTTGCCATATATTAACTATTCCAAGGATAATCTTGCAAGTCCTTGCTTAATCAATTTGTTCAAGTCCTTGGCTAAAGTCTAGGCTCGTGTGTGTGAGATTACTTCATTGGTCACGCGCCTGGAAACATGCGCATTTACAGCTAGGATGAAGGGATACAAGGATACAAGGATACGGGACATACAGGAGCCCTTAAGTGGGGCAACTCTCAAAAATCAACGTCAAACATCGCCAGCGTTTTTGGCCATTCAGCGGCCACCAAAGCCTAAGGACAACCGATGGCAATGGCAATGGCTGCCAGGATATATGTACATATACGCAAACACATCCACCTACACCCACGCACACACACACACACTTAAGGAGACAATACATATGGGGCAGAGAGAGAGAGAGAATGCATATGTCGTTAGCTCGCTTTCTCTCTCTCTCGGCCTTAGTGTGTGTGCGAGGATAATTGAGTATCAGTTTAGTGTCTGTGATACACTGAGAGAAGGTTTGCATGATTATTTCATTATTTCATTAATTTATTATTTATTAAATTTATAAAAAAAATTTATTTTATTTATTTATTCCTACTTTATTCTTTCAAATTTGATTTCTTTAATTTTATTAATTTAATTTAATTGAAATATTGCTTATGTTTTCTCTCAGTGCAGGGGTTGGAGGCCATGGGCAGCCAAAGTTTTATTAATGTTTGGCTCTGCTGGGGTTGCTTGCCTTTGCCTCGCTTCGCTTTGCAGTTGATTTAGCTAACTCGCAGTGGGGGCCGACATATCCTTTGGTCCTGCCACCCCCCCCTGCTTTGTCATTTATCATGTGCTGTATATAGGAGTGTGTGTGTGTGGGTGAATTGTTATCAGCGGCATTTGCGAAACCAAGTGGAACACACGCGCAGCTTGAACCGATTGCCAATACACACATCCTTGCGCATCTGTATATGTATGTATATAAATACATATACATATGTACATATGTATGTATATTTGGGAGAGGGGTGGCAGGTGAGAGCTGCCTGGGTTTTTGGTTTTCTGTCAGTTGTTTTTGGCCTGCAAAAGTTTATCTTTTCAATTTCCAGCTCCTTTTTGGGAGGGTGGGAGTGGTAGTGGGAGTGTGTGTGTGCCACATGTGTGTGCCTGTGTGTGTTGAGCGGGTGTCCTGCTTGGCTTGCTTATGTATGCCTTGGATTAGGGTTGGTCCTGCCGCAGCAGTTTATTTATCCACTCAGCACCCAGGTCTCGGGACTCTGGGACTCTCCTCTGCGAATCGGACAGTGGCCATATCAATCATGCCCTCCCACACATCCTTATATAAATATATATACATATATATGTGTGTACACAGACACAGTCACAGCATCCTTGCTGGAATATTGATGACTCTAAGTGAAGCTACTGTACCCACTGGGGAGACCTTTGAAAAATCTGATTTAATTAAATATGAAAGCAAACATTTTTGTCTCTTAAATAATTAATGGTTAGCGGTATGGTTTTAATATTAATAGCAACATTAAAATAATAATTTTAAATGTATTCAAATATTTATTAAGGTATTTAGATCTTTAAACGAATAAAAAACGATCGCAAAATGAACAGAAAATAATTATTACTTTAATATTTTCAACCTTCTTTAAGGCATTATAATTTTTTTGTATTATTTTAAATTTAGCTTTCAGTTTTATCCAAATCGGCTTTCTATATCAAACAGCTGCCTTGAGAAGGAAATCCAAGAGGAAATATGTCTTCTGCTAGTTTTCTTTAGTTTTTTATTTACCCAAAATTAATCGCTTAAAGATCGCATTGCTAATTTATTTATTTATTTATTTTTCACCTCAAAAAAAATTTAGTCGTATTGGCAGTTCTTTTCGCAATTGAAAGAGAAGCTCATTGACCGTGGTCAATAAGCATATTGACCACATCTCCCTATTCGCCTTTCTCACCTCTTTCTTTGTCGCACTTTCAACACGATCGGACGCAGGTGCACGCGGCAGATCGCGGCGGTCGTGAAAAAATCGAAATGGTATGGAATATGGCGGAAAAACGGTGGCAGGTGGCAAGATATCGCGAAAACCAGTAGGAAAAGTGCGGAAAATCGTCGCGACTGTGGAGTGCAGTGGGGTCAAAGCCTCAAAATGAAAGCCGGGCCGCCACCGTGCAGTTTTTTTTACATTTTTTTACAGTGCCAAGGCCAACGCATATTGCAAGTGAATTGCTGCCTTGTTTTGTGTATGTGCAAGTGTTTTCACAAAGAATGAAAATCAAATCAAGTGTTAAAACCATCCGCCATATTTCATTCGTCGGAAAAATATGCGTCGCAACCTTAAATTTTAGATTTGTTTTCTTGTCACACAACTAAAATTTGCCGTTGGCAGCAACAATGTATGTGGGTGAGTGAGACAACGCTAGTTTCTTGTTCCTCATTTCCCTGTCATTCTTTGTAGCCGCGCGAGCATTTTTGTGTCTCCTCTTTCTTTTGTCCTTAAATATGTATTTCGGAGAAGTACCGTTACCTGTTCTGTCAGTTCTCTTATTTGAAGGTAAAACCTAAGAGAGATAGAGAGTGAAAGAGAGACTCTCAAGGAATGCGATCCACTCTTGTGTGGTGAATTTTGATATCCGAAAAGCTGCTGCCTTTGTTTACCTTTTTTTCTTAGCAATTTTTACATTTTTAAATCGAAAAAAAAAGTACTAAATGCAAGCTAAACTTGATGAAACTCAACTTTTATATTTAACTATCTCAACTTTCGGTCCGATCTTCTTATATTTATCAAACGATTGTAGTCCATTTTTAACACTCTTAAATTTGTATTTCAATCATAAAAAATATATTTTATTTTTAGAATTTTAAACTGAAAACTCATTCAAAATATTTTTATATTATTTATATATGATTTGTGAAGTAATTTTTGAAATTTTAAAAATATTTTAAGCATTTAATTTTGTTTTTTTTTTTTTTTTTTTGTAAAAATTTATGCTGAAAACTGGGTAATATATTTCTTATTATATTTTGAATATTTTTTAAAAATATAAAAGCAAAAATATTCAACAAGTTTGAATTACAAAAAATGTACATATTAGGTTGTTATATGTATTAATTTAATTTTTTTTAAATATCGTAAAAAAGGAGACAATTTTAGTAATTTTTTTATTATAAATAAGCTGCCTGTTGTATTTAAATTTTTGTTTTATTGTCTTCAGGCTGCTTATTAAGTTTATTCTTCAACATTTTCAATTGTAAAGATATAATATTTATAAATTTACATAATAATCATACATAATCCCAAAGACGCTTCGCTTTATATGTATATAAAAAAACCTCCTGATTTTGGGGGCGTGAAACTCTGAACTCTGAGCCTTCGATTGGACGCATTGTGCTGTGTGGGTGTTGGGTTTTCAAATACTAGTTTAGGACCTCCATTTCTGTACGCATTCATTAGGGAGAATATGCAGGCTGCTCCTGGCTTCAGCTCCCCGGCTTCCTGCTGCCTGCTCCTGTGGCTTTTTGTGAACTTTATTCGTGTTGTGTTCTCAAGTTCTTCTTGGTTTTCGGCAATTTATGGTTAGAAGATTTTCGCATATGCCCCTTAAGCACTCACACCCACACACACACACACACTTTTAACCCGTTTTCTGGAAAGATTTTCCACATGCCCCCCTCCCCCCAAGCTATACTTTCCCACTGAAAATTTTCGGCAGATATTCTTGGCCATTTTCTCGCTGCTCTAATGCCGCTTTTAATTGGCGGCCCACACACATAGATACATATTTATATATAGGAATATATATATATATGCACACACGTATCGGTGGGCGTGGCATGTGTGGTAATTTAACTGCAAGCAACCAAAGTTTATGGCTAAGTACGAGTATATAGCGATGGCCATATTACCCAGTCACCAGTTCTCAGTTCTCACAGTTCAGAATTCCCCCCGATTTTCAAGTCGCCCCCGTTCGGTTCTTTGTTTCCCCTTCTTCCTACTTCTGGTCTTTTAAGTACTGAGCAAAAATCGGGAATTTTATAATTCCATAATTTTTAAATATATATTTATATTTCATATTTTATTAAAAACGATTTATGAAATGAAATAAAATCTATTTAAAATAAGTTTTTATTAAAATATGCTTTGTAAGCAAAGTTAAAGCTTTTTTTTTTTCTGTGCATTTCTCCGCTTCTCTCCCTCTGCTTAGACGACGACCGATGACGAGGACGATGGCTCGACGAGGACTTCGTGGCTCCTCCTAATTGCAAAGCCTCAAGCCCGCCTTCGCCCGCTTTGCCAGTTTCGCAATTGTGGCTACCAAAGTGGGCTAAGAAGAGGTGGGGGCCAAAGGGGGAGCTGAAAAGGGTAGCTAAAAGGGTAGCTAAAAGGGGTCCAAAAAGGGGGATACCAAGTGGGCAGTGGGTGGCTTGTCTTGTGTGTGTTCAATAATGCGAGCTTCATGTGTGGCCAGGAAAGGGTGTGGCCCTGGGCTCTCCTTCTGTTAATTTTCTGGCTTTGCCAGGATTAATTATGATACCTTCAGGAAATGCCAGAAGTTTAATAAAGGTTTATACAGAAATTTCTATTAAAAAAAAGGATTATTTAGAGGTTTTTAGTAGCTTAAAATTGCTCAGCTACTAAATCAAAAAAGTATTCAAAGTATAACTAATTTTAAGAGATTATTTATTTGTTTTTTTTATAACACTTTTTGGTTACTAAACTAAAAATATTAAGAAAACTGCCATAAAACCCACTATTTACTTTAGTTTAAAATTAAATTTTTGGCTTTGACATCCAATCAAGTTAATAAAGATGTCACTGTGAATCCTTCGATAGGAGCAAAGCGATAACGATAACAGTGACAATTGGCAATGTTGAGGTTGTTTCAGTGTGAAATTGAAATTTCACAATGCTGACATTTATTGACGAGCGAAAAGGAGATAGAGACTCCGCCCTTGATTAATGATAAGAATCTGTAGAATCCGGCAAAAGACGAAGACAAAAAAATCTAAAAAAAAATATATATATAAACATATATGAAAAGGGAGTAACGCAGCTCGTTTGAATTCTGACATAAATCAAATAGATGCATGCTCATCCGCATTTTGAATTTGGATATAAAAAAAAAGGATAGGGAAGAGCAGGGAACAAGAACGGGTTGTGTGCAGCATAATGGAAACAACCGCGAAATATCTATTGACAGTTGGGTGTCATGTTTATCCGAGGTTGTTATCCCATTTTGGCAACACTGCGATTTATGCTCGCCGCCCCGTAACGCTGAACGGGCGGATCTTCCTTCGGGATTCACAGATGCAAAGATACAGGGATACGCAGATACAGATACACAACACACACACACACGCACACACAATAGATACAAATGCGCATTTTGCATTTGCTTTTGGCACCGCGTCGCCGCTTTTTTTGTTTTATATGAGATTTGTGTGTCAAATTTCCATTAGCCCTTCACCCCGTCAACCCATTCCAGTCGGGGCTTTCCCACCCCTTTGGCCGCTCAGCATGCAAATGCCAGGATCCAGGACACAGGAGCCAGGATGCGTGTGCTGATTGCTCCCGATGCTCGTCCTGGGACGCGATGGGTTACGTGTTTTATTTTTTCATATTTTATTTCCCTCACCCAGCTACCCCCTTAGTCCTGGGTTCGGGGTAATACAATATCCTTTGGTTTCCTTGGGCCCTGCTTTTTTTTTTTTGCAATTGCAATTTCACTGTTTTTTTTTCTGACTGCCCCTTATGCTGCGAATTTTTTTTTGTTTGATAATTTATTATTTTGTAAGCATTCAAATGTGATTCTGTCGCGGCTGCTGTCGAACAATGAAAGTTGATTTACATACCGAAACGATGGCAGTTTGATGTCCCTGTCCCCGGCTGTCCTTACCCTTTTTTACTCCGTGTGCCAAAGGGAATCGAGGATGGGTGCACTCGGGCAAAAGTAGCTGAAGGTTGAAGGACTAAACGTTTATAAAAGATATGTCATTGTTTTCTTGATTTAATTTAAATTAAAAATGTTACTAATACAAAATATACCTGAAATAAATTTTTAAAAATATTTGACTGCTTACAAAGAAGCTATTTAAATTTATGTTTGCATTTTAATATTATAAAATATGTCTGAAATAATTTAAAAAAATGTTTCCTTACAAAATATGCTAAAAAATAACCTATTTTAATTTTTTTTTTCAAATTTTAATAACATGAAATATACCTCAAATGTTTTCTGGAAAAATATGCTGAAAAAATACATTTTTAAATTTATTTATTTATTTTAGAAACAAAATAATATACCTAACATAAATTTAAAACAACGTTATCTTCAAAAATATGCTAAAAAAATAATTTTGTTTAATTTATTTTAAATTTTAGCAAAAAAATTTATACCTAACATAAATTTTAAAAATTGTTTGCTTAAAAAATATGCTGAAAAATGTATTATTTTAGTATTAATATTTTTTTTTTATTGTTCAAGAGTTGAAAAATAGTTTATTCAATTTTTTTTTAACTCGCTATTTTCTTATGAGCTGCTTATTAAATTTTTAAATAATGTAAAAAATATTTAAAATACATTTTTAATAAGCTTACAATAAATATAATAGTATTTTGATTGATTGATTATTTTTTAAAAATTTAATAGGGTTTTTTAAAGTTTTCTTAAAAGTCTTAAAAAAATACAGCTGCAAAAAGACACAACTTCTATGCTCAGGATTACTCCAAACAAATCGCACTTTCTTTCAGTGCAGCCTGTTCTGCGAGATGGAAATAGATAGAAGAGGTGAGGTGAGGCGATAGATATTTATGGGTTCCTACACAGTAAGAGACAAAAGTCAGCGATGGCCTTAACAATGGAAGGCAGCGGCAGCGATTTTTATGCAACGCATCAGCGGCAATCGCACTTGATTAGAATTATTGATTGCGTATCGAAATTGGCTCTGCACACTTTGTTATTCGCACATGTAGCTCGAACTGTAGTTGTATCTGTAGCCGTATTTGTATCTGTATCTGTTTCAGTAGCTAAAATTTGTATCTGTTCCTGCAACTCTGCGCCTCCTCTCAATATATCACTGTCGCCCGCTCGCAATTTCCATTCAAGCAGCTCAAAAATATATATTCCATTTGAATAAAGCTGAATTTCAGATTGAAATGCGTTCTCTTTATGCATTTTCCTCAGAAAATAATCATAATAAAAATGAGAGAATAGATAAATCTTCTACTATTTCAAGAAAATGATACAAATAGTGATGTTACAAGCCTGAAAGCTGAAAGCCGTCAAAATCTAAACGATAAACGTATTCAAAATATGTTATGCTAGGAATATAATGCCGAAAATCTGTTTTCACGGACAGGCAGGCGTATCAATCATTAGCAGGCACAAAAAAAAAAAAAAAACTGAGAGATCCTTCGAAATAAAGGGTTGGCTCAATCCACCGCAAATGAAGAGGATCTCGCTCGTTAGGAGGATGCTCAGAGGATGGCATAGGCTGCAGTCTGTGTGCGTGTGTGACCCTCGACCTTTGTGCCCTGACTCAGTCATGTCACCCTTCTGTTCCACAAATGATAGTCCCCTCATCCCGCCGTCGTGTGTTTGTTGTTTGCATATTAATGTTGGCTTTTGTATCTGTTCCGGCAGCTCTCGAATTTTGATTGCGAATCTGCGGATTAAGGTATTTGCGCACGTATAATTAATTGGATGGCACGCCGGCTTGGCTACCGTTGCACGTGGCTTGGTCCCCCCCATCCTTGCAGATACATCCTATATATGCAGATATATGTACATATCTGTGGTGAAGGCAAAGCAGCGGGAGATGCAGCGGTGCATTGAATGTGAAATCCCTAGCAAGGATCAGCTGGTGGTCCTCAAAACACACAGATATTAATGTGATCAAATGTTAGTATTTAATGTTTTTGCTTTAGGAAAGAGTTGTGGGGTTAATAAAGAGCCTAAAAAAATAGGCTTGGCTGTCTGAAGGGAGAGACATTTATTTTTTTATATCAAAGTTATATAGGAAAATTGCTTAATTTCTTTGACTCTTTGTCCTAAGATTAAAATTAAATAATTTATGAATATTCAACACGCTTTTCATGTACTTTCTCTAGGGAAGTTCCACGGAAAAATAGCTCCCCCTAGCATAGTTTGGTCTTAAATTCCTAAATTTATATCCTTTATGGCATCCTGTGTGCCAATGGAATGTGTTTGATGCAACACAAAGCGTGCGAATAGTTTGGTTTTCCAGCCAGGATACACAAGTATCTAAGGCTGGGGATAGATGGATATAGATAACCTTTTTGGGGAAGGCATTTGGAAAATGTTTTGCTTCGCTGAGGGCACAGCGGTAATAAATAAAATGAACTTGGCCACGCATCATCATCATCATCATCATCAGCATCTCAGCATCAGGAGATGAAGGCGATGAAGGCTCGGGAGCAGCTACAAAGAAATGCAATCAATTTAAAGTTAAATTTTTGGCATATCGAGGCTTACACACACATACACGAGTGTATATTGGCCCAAGGGGAGTAAGTAAAATATATTCTTACACTGAAAAAAAAATAAGCAGCTACTAGGGAAGACCTTGAATGTTTGGAAAGAACTAATTCAAGTAAAATTTAAGCAAAAATTCCTTCTCCTCTTAGTCCTCAAAAGGGATTTTTTTATATTTATTTTCGCAAACTTTTATACAGTTTTTATGGTTTTTTTGGGGAAACTTTATATGAATATGTTATGAAAAAATCAGTTTTAATTTTGTTAATTTTGATTTCTGATCAAATAAAAAGGAATACAATTCATAGCGTTGCTTTCCGATGATTAAATTCCTGTTGAAGTTATTTTTTAATGAAAATGTCTTGCAAATGCAAGGATTAAAGTTTATATTCCCTTCAGTTTGATCTTTAAAACTAATATCTGAGGGAATAAATATAAAAAAAAACATATTATTAAATATTTTAGAACAGCTTTTATTGTAACTTTAAATTTGGAAAGACTTTTAAAGAAATTTTTTAATATGTTTTGATTAGTAAAAAGTTTAAATTTCTTTTTAAATTCAGCTAAAAATTAGTAGACAGTTTTGGAGACAATTTAAAATCATTTAATTATTATATATTATATAAGAAAACATTTTTTATTATATATTATTATTATTTAGTTATTATAAACACAAAGAAAACATTTTTTTTAGCTGTGCACATTGTCACGTAAAACCCACCTATTGACGCGGTGGGGCCAGGCCATCATTGGTAGCAGCTTTCCCAGAGGAAAGGCAAAACCGGTGGGGGGAAATGGGGGAAATGGGAATGGGACACACACACCCACACACACATATAAACTTTTACAGAAGCTGGGAACATCCCCGTTGAGGATGTCGCTGCCGGATGGCCACAAAAGACATCATGGCTGCCTCGTCCTGACGCTTCACTGGATACTTACTGTGAAAGTAGACCCATTGAAGCTCGCACACACATACGTGGGGATTATGTGCGTGGTGTGGGTGCCAGGGCGGGGGTGCTGGAGTGCTGGAGTGAGTGTGTGTATGACAGCAAATGCCAGAAAACTCAGTTGGTAAAACCCACCCCCTAGCCATAAGCTGTCCACCCTCACACACACACACACATGCTGCCATGGCAGGCAGTATAAGCCAAATCCACAGGCTCGTGTGTGTGTGTGTGTGTGTGGCCAGCGAAGCATCATGGCGGCAGTCATGTTGAAATTTTAATTCCTCGCCCACTCAATTTGCTCACCCCCCACCCTCTCCCTATACCCACACACACACACCGTACATCAGCCACCGCCAACCCCAACCCCTTATTGTTGCTGTCTGGCACTCAAAAGTTGTCCCCACATGCTGGCGAATATATATTATATATGTATGTATATGGGATATGTAGGTACATAATGCCCCAATGTGTATATACCTTTTCTAAGGGGGAGGAGGGTGGGTATCGGGAGTTGGGGGGGTGGTGGGGTTTTGGGACAGTTGGAGGACAGCTCTCGTGTTCGATAGCCAGGGCACAAAACTCGTCACACTGTAAGAAAATATATTTCCAAATCATTTGAAAAAGTATTTAAAAATATGCTTTCTACACATTATCAAAATTATATAAGACATGAATTTATCATTCCGAATATTATCATTAAATTATTAAAATTTCTATTCAATTTTTCATTAAGCTTATTTAAAAACGAGGCTTAAAAAGTCGTGTATATTTTTTAATTATTTAATATATTTCATTTTTTATCTAGTAAGAAGGCTTTTGTTAAGAAAAATTATTTAAATATGCAAAATATATATTTTGTATATTTACATTTTATTTTGTAAATTAAAACGAAGAAATAATTTTTTTTCACATAAATCTCTTCAAATTTTCAAGGAAATCTTATCAAAAATGCCTTTAAAAGTGATCAATAAATATATTTGTGGCAGCAAAAAGCAGAGTAATTTGTTGAGAAATATTTTGAATATTATTTATTATTGTTAATTATTGAAATTAATTTAATTTCCTTAATTAAACTCAACATTTTGTATGTGTATGCCTTGACGAGTGCAGAAATCTCCCCAGCAAACGAGACTGTGGGGGGGATCCGCGTGGATATTTGCAAGAAATGGCAGTTAGTCCTTCGTCCAGGTGGTGCCTGGCATCTGTGTTTGGTCCTTTTCTCCCTCCGTTTTTTTAAAGTTCTCCTAGTTTTTTTTTTTGCTTTGGTTTTCCTTTTCTTTTTCTCGGTCGTTTTCTCATTCTGTTTGTGTTGTTTTTGTTTTTTCTTCTTCACTTATTTTGCTCACATGAGTGGAAGCGACAGGAATGCTCAGCGCTGTCCTTAAAAAGGAGCCAAGAGGGGGGGGGGGGGGGGGGGGGGGGGGGGGAGGAGGCTCTGTGGTTAGCAAGGACCCAACTAGGACAAAAGAGCAATACTATTCACACACACACAGTCACACGTGATATCTGTGTGTACATAAGCCGCGGCACATAAGGATTGGAATTACATGCTCGCACTCCCTTCCGCACTCCCTCCTTGTCACTCTCCCTCTCTCTCTCTCTCTGGGGCTCTCTCTGTCTCTGTCTCCGTCTCTATCTCATATGTATTCGAATGTCCTGTCCCCATGACAGTATCCTTTTGCTGCCACCGCCACACCGCCGCCGCCTCCGCGCAGGTCCTCTCACAAAAATGAAACACCGCAAAGCGTGTTGCCTGACATGTGATTGAGGACGACGTTTATATGTATCTCACACACACACACATGGCCGGAAGGGTGGACCATAACCACAATTTAGGGATACTTCTTGGGCGAATTCTAGGATAACTAAGAGTAATCCTGGATGAGAGCATAAATTGGTGAAGTAAAGATCATAAAGCTGATTGCTCTAGTGGAAGAAATGTAATTTTATGCTTGAATAAATAATTACCTTAGGCAGAGATTAGAAAATAAGCTAAAATATTATCTTAAAATTTAAAAGAAATGCTTAGGAACCACACAAATAATTTATTTCTTTAATTAAAATAATATAAACTTGGGTCCAAGTCCACCCTAGGCACCACCGCGCATCCCTCAGATACTTTGGTTGGGATAGTCAGTCATGGAGAGTCGTCGTGGGTTAGTTAGTTCGTTAGCATTTATGCACTCGCTTTGTATGCACACATCACACACACCACCCCTTCTCTGGGGGGGAAGAGTATAAACTTGTTAGCGCTGAGAAATGTTAAAGGCAATAAATCTAAATCCAAAAGAGGGGCCACAAAAAAAAAACCAAAATAAATAAAGAAACAAATAGAAATGAAATGAAGTGAGTACGAGTACTGCTGGAAAATGCCTGTAACATAAATCAATTGAGTTTTCATTTACCAGAAAGAACGGTTTTGGGGCCACTATAAAGCTATCGATTGGCCATTGATTGGTTTACCTTTTCTAGTGCCTATTGAAGCTCATTAATCCGTTGTGGAATTTTGTTTGAATTTCTTTTTGATAATTCAAAATCAACTTAGATTTCTTATGTTAGGTATATTGTCTTTAAAAGCTGAAAAAAATCTAGAAAAAATATCTGATATATAGCAAAAATGGCATAAATTTAGAATACTAGAATTTTTAAATAACAAAAAAAAAAATTACAAATTTAATTTAATCCATATTTCTATTATTTGTTTTCTTCTTTGCTGAATATATTATTACTATATTTATCGCACATATATCAATCATTTTAAATATCCATCAAATATTGTGGTTAAGATTTATAGATATTTTCTGTCTTTCCTTTATTATTTTATTTAGGTGTTTTACAATAAAAATCTTTATTGGTTTTTGAAAACCCCTTAAAATGTGTCTAAAATAATGGAAAAACATTTTTAAGATACACAATTTAGGGTAAATCTATTTTTTTGTGCTTAATTAATTAACGATTGATTTATTTAGTTAATTAAGTAATGATTTTATTTTGGTTTTCCACAAGAAAAATCTCTTGGGCTAAAATAATTAAATAAAATTATTTAGGCAGCCAATTTAATGTATATTTATTTTATTTGTGTTTAAATAATTGTAGTTTCAAATTAATTGATAATAAATTTACTAATTTAAGAGGCAAATCTTGAGCTTTCTCTACTGAAATTTAAATAAAAATTCAGCTTTATAATAATCGCTGTAGTGGTGGAACATAATTGTATAACTGCCTGCAGGGCATACTTAACTCTCCTATTTCCTTCTTTTCTATTCCTTATTTCATAAATACTTAGTGGCAGGATCTTAAGCTGCTTTTTTTTTTTTTTTTTTTTTTTGTTTAGCTTCCGCTTTCTGAAGCTGCCGGGGGGTGTGGTGGAGAGAGCCAAAAGAAAATGCGGGGTGAAAGTAAAAACACATCAATTGGCATGTGCATGGAAATGACACCAGAGAATTGTGCAAAAATGTTATCTTTGGCTTCCGCACCAAGGCCTCTCAAAGGGGGGGGATGGTGGGGGGAAGGTGGATTTGGAAGGTAACCACCAGCAGCAGCCACCCCATCGTTTATTTTTTCGCAAAGTGTAAGCGTAACAATAACAACAACGAAACCCATTTGAAATAACAGGCGATATTGACGTCAAAGGCAAGGGAGGATGGGTCCTGCCTCCTTTTTTTTCCTCTGTGTGTGTGTGTGTGTGTGAGTTTTTTTTTTCTCTCTGTGCAAAATGGGCCGTGAGCCGTGGCTCTTTGCGAAATTGCCAGAAGATAACTCCGACAGGCGGCTCAGAAAATTGGCAGTTGGATAAGCGAAAAAAACCAATTCACGAATACTTTGCATATATAATATATTCCGAGGGAGAGGCGAAGGGTCTGCCCGGGCAACCATATCGTGTACACCACGCGTTAAAGGTAAACACCCTTTCAGGGCGGGGGAGGGGGTGGTGCTGGGCTGGCTTTTGGGTGGGTGGTAAGCTCTGTGAAAAAGTGTGCGGGGTCAAACACCAACTGATGGCTGCCAGTGGATTGGCGGTGGTGGCAAGCTAGTCCCAGATGTCCTTTATAAAATATTTATTGCTTTCTGGGCCAAGCTACTTAAATAATTCGGTCTTAAAAATAATTATGGCATAAAAAAAAACAACTTCTTTTTAGCATTTTGATTTAATAAAATGAATTTTAAATTTTCGTTTTACTTAAAATATATTTTTGTCCTTCTGAAAAATAGAAACTAAAATTATTTTCTTACCTTTACATTATTTATTTATATATATTTTTTTATTAATAAAATATGAAAATGCTCTGAAAATTCTTGATGCCATTAAATATCCCTGGCAGCAGGTATACATATATTTTTTTCTCACAATTTTCTTTTGCTGTTGCAAAAAAAAAACCTCATCCCGTTGACAGACTGTGATCATTGTGCGACCATTGATTTTCGATAAATTCCATTGTTATCGCTTGGCAGCCTATCAGAAAATGAAGGAAGTGAAGGAAAGTCGAAGGAAGTTGAAGGCTGCTGTGCATTATACGCCTCTGCGGAGCATATCCTTGCCAGGCATCACTAAACCTGACAGTTGCTGGGGACGGACGGCCGTAAAAACGGACGACTGGGAGGGGGGGGATGGAAATGGAGGTTGGAGGTGACATATGAATGTGCACTGTGTGAGCGAGGGGGTGTGGCGGGTGAGAGGGCTAAAAATTGAAGGTGGAAGGTGGAAAGTATCTGTGTGCACCTGGAAAAAATGTGTATAATAAGAAATAATAATTATACATGAAAATGAATAATCAAGGAAATATCCTAGAAAGTACTCCGCAGCCGAGTTCTGGGTTTATTAATTGCTTGAAATTTAAGTTTTTGCTTGTTTATTTATTTAGCTGCTTTAACATAAATATATCTTTAGAAATTAAAGGTGATATATAAATATAGAAAGATAAAAACGGTTAATACTTAAGGCTGAAAATCCCCCTCAAATATCCCTGAATAGAGTTCCTTCAACATTTATCAATTTTTGTTTTATTTTCATTAGGTTTTTTTAAAAACTATCTTTGAAAATAATTTTAAATTAATGAAATTACTTTAATAAAATATGAATATTTTTTCTTAAAAAGAAAGGAGTGTATCTTATTTTTTTTATATTTATTTAAAAACAAAAGAAGATATATACTTTTTTCCTTACGTGTGTTTGATTCTTTAAGAGTATGTGTGTGTGTGTGTGTGTGTGTGTGTGTGGAAAGGGGGTCTAAATGGCTGATAGCGAAAATAAAAGTGGTACACACACACATACATATTTTCGACGGATGTGGGGTTTTGGCAGGAGTAGAGGAGGAGGAGGAGGAGGTGAGGACGATGGCCGAGCTGCTGGGGGTACTTTTCCACATTTGCCTGCCGGGGCTCAGGCGGAAAATAAAAAATGATGATCCACACACACACAACACACCACCTCCCCCCTTAAAAAGAGGAAAGAGGCAGTAACGCACCGTTGGTTATCAAGGGTGATAAGGGGAGTGGTTGAGAGGAAAACTTGTGCCCTGGCTATTGGGTGCTTATTTCTTTTGGCAACGAGATTGAGCCTTCTTCTGGCCAGGCTTTTTGACTGGCTTGCGATTTCATTGAAATAACCGTAGGCCTTCTTTTACGGCGGAAGCTCTCTCGGGGCCGGGGGGCCGCCTCGACTCTTGGTGAGCAAGTGAAGTGTGAAGAGCTCTTTCCTTTATTGGTTTTGTATTTTATTATCACATCTCGTTTATACTTGCCTATATACAGACAGACAGACAGACAGACAGTCAGACAGACAGGCAGGCAGAGGGGACAGCACAGATATCTGGCTATATGCATACGTAGCCCCAGGCCCTGGTGACACTTTGTGACGCCGTTTACGGGCCATATGGGACTTTGATATGACAACGCAAATATCCGTTATGGGACAACAGGCACGCACAGCATATTTACGAGGCAGGGAAAATGGTGGGGGAATGTCCCCTCTGCCTGCTCAGACATTTTCCAGCTCAAGGAGATCCCAAAAGGATACACAAGAGACTCGGCGAGTGAAGGAGCATCCTTGAAATGGTCATTGGTCTCCAATTTATATATATTTTTAGGGATCTCAGATTTATTTTCCAGTTCGTTTTCTATGCTAACACTAAACTATTTCATTAAAGTTATCTAGTTAATATAAAAGTATTTATTTCAACCGATGAAAGGTTATTTTTCTTGCTTATTATTAAAACTATTTCCAAGCAATTTTATGTAGTTTTTAGAGACTTCTTTAACAATTTATTTTTTTATTTTTAAATGTCCAAATGTTTTCAGAAATAATAAATAAATTTTCTACAATATATGCTAATTATACATAACATTTTAAAGAGCTTAAATGATAATTTAATACTATTATGTATCAAGTGTAGTGAATGTAGATATTTAAAGCAATTTATTAAAGAAAGTATAGAAGAGTTTCCGTGATAAATAAATTCTTGTATTTATTTTTCCTAAAAGAGACACATTTAAAAATATTTCTTTTTTATAAAACATTTCATATACTACATAAAACCTATTCTAGACTCATTTAATGCTAATAAGTATTGAAATCTAACTTCTTAATTTATTCAATATATTTTTTCAAATAGTTGAGGTCAGATTTTAGGGAATTCTCTATTATTAATGTTATCAGATAGCAAATATTAAATATATTTCAAGCTAATTTTAAACGAAATTCCTAAGGATATTCATAGTTTAATCATTTATTTATCAAAGAAACCAATTACATTTCGAGGGCTTCTTTTCGGGGGTGTTCAATGGGGGTTTCTTGGTGATAGTTTACATTTTACACTTATCCTGGGCCTAATATGTATGTATGGCTATTTCTAAGCTCAAATAAATTGAAATTTGGTTGGCAGCCTCAAAAATTGAGTATTACCAATCCCGGTTCCCATTTCTTAGCTCCCGCAGCCCGTTGAAGTGAATGCAATTCATCATTTTTGCCGTTTAATTACTCAATCCGTAAGGGGAGCTCCACCTACTTACATATGTAAGCTGGGGCTCTGTATCCCTTTGCCATATATATGTATGTACATACATACATATATGTATGTATATATGTATGTACATGTGTGTTGGTTGAGTAAATGAATTGTGGGGGGTAATTCTTACATATGCCACGAACCCGAAACCGAGCAGCGAACCAACTCCAAACTATTGTTGAAAGCAACCGAGAAACAAAATTAAAACAAATCCTTTCGTTCCATATTAATGGTCGCCATCTTTGCAAGCAAATGACATTCGAAAACATTTATTGCGCCCGCATGGGAGTGTGTGTTGTGTCACACACCCCCCTCATGCCCTTCTACCACCCACCAAAGGCAGGCCTTCACCCCTTTCACTGACTTCGCCTTTGCCATTCGCCATTACAAGTCCACCCAAAAATACACACACTCATTTTGTATATATATACATATGTACATACATGTGTGTGCTATGCTGCGTGTGTGTTCGTTCTGGGTGTTTTGTGGGTGTTCATTTTGGTAGTGAGCCCAACAGGACACATTCCTCACGCAGGGATACAAGGCGTTAGTGTGTGTGTGGGTGTGGGCTACCCCGTCCTGGAATTTAACAGCCAGAAACAATGGCATGTGTGTGTGCGTGCGGGTGTGCGAGTGTGAATAACTACTACTCGCATGTACAGTCATTTCAGTTTACATTATTTACCCATTTTAGCCCGAAAAACTTTACGAAGAAACCACCTCCTTAGCCCCGCTCCTCGCTCCTCATTGCCTTAAACTTTCATTTAGTTTTCTAATTACTTTTTTAATCAAGAAACCAAAGATTGCCGCTGTGTTGAGCAACCCCTTTTGCAGGAAATTGTTTTCTAGGGGAGGGGGAAAAGGGAGGTGGAATCACAATTTTGATTTTATATTAGAATATATCCCATAAATAGCATTGTATTTATCAAATTTGATAAACATAAAACTATATTATGAAAGCCAAATTTAAGATATTAATTTAATTTTTATTTTTCACAATTTTACAAAATTGTAAAATGTTGTTGTTGCCCAGAACATGACTAAATAAATACAAGCAAATACAGCAAGGCTTTCCGATTTGAATTTGGTGTATTTTTGCCATTAAAAAAATCAGAACAGGACTAGGTAGAATATAATATAATATAATTTAGAAATGACTCATTTATAGGTAAAATATATTTTAAAACATATATTGAAAAGGGCCGTCAGATTGAAAACACCATCAAGCCACAGTTTGAACCACAGCTTGTTAGCGAGGGAAAGACCGCAATGGATTTGCTCGTTCTAAGCTCGTTTCCTCTCTTTCCCCTCGCCCACATGCTGTATTTCAAACTATGGCCGCTTGGTGGCGTTTTTGTTCTGACGACCCTTAGAAACTATGTTTTAAATTATGTTTTAAGACGGGAAGGAGTCATTTTCGATCCAATGAACCCTATATATTCTTGATCAGTATTAATTGTGGAAACGATCTGGACCGGTTTTGCGATTTACAAAAATGAAAATCATATCTTTGCACCAATTTGAATTCGAAAATCATTGTATCAAAATTTTAAATCTTAAAAGAAATATTTTGTTTCATTTTTCTATGTTTAATTATTTTATGTCTAAAAGTTTAAAACATTTTCAATATGCTATTAAGCGCAATAATTATTTAAAATATACCTAAAACGGGTTTGTATCTCCATAAATATTACAATATAAACAAATAACCCAATATCTTCAGGCTTGTTTTTTCAGGCTTGTTTTTTTTTTGCATTTGCATAATTTACTTATACAGCTTTCCTTTCCTAATTAACAAATTCAGAAGAAATTGGCTTAAAAAGTTTGTTTCTTTGCTTTAAACATTTTTATAAGATTTTCGCGTCACTTTTCTTAACTTTATGGAACATTAAACACATAAAATATACATTAAACAAATAATATATTCAATATTTACTGAATTTATTTAATAAACCTTCTCCTTCTGTAGGCTTTTCTGCCTTCAAAAAATGTTCTGTAATTTTCCGCAACCTCTCCACGCATAAAGGCGGGGAAACTTTCCACCCGCAATTTGATTTTCCGGCTGGACAAAGGTCTAGCCGTGGCGGTCGGCCATTTTGGATTTCCCACCCCCGCCTAGGTCTGTGTTTGGGTTTGTTTGCTGTTTGCCGCAGTCTGTGTCCCGGCACCACCTCCGCCCTGACCACTTCCCAGATACCAATCCCAAACCCAAACCCATTTCCAATTCCGGATCCCAGCCTCTGCGCCACCAAGGGGTCTGTCACTCAGCGCCTGGCCATCGCCTTCGATTCGCTTTTTATAGCTCTCATCCCTTCCGACGCCGATAGTTATTGAGTTTTCCATTTCCCCTTGCCGTGCCACCCACGGCAATGTAATGTCAATTTACTTCAAATTGAAATGATTCAAGGGCGAATCCCCGGAATCACTGTGAGAAATATGTTATTATTCTCTAAAATATTATCAAAAATGTCTTTAACAAATTTTCTCTAAAATATTTCCAAAAATATTTTCAAAAATATGTTTTACAATAAACCCTAATAAACCCAAAATCCTTTTCTTTCTGTGTATCTTGTAATCTGCCTGGCGTTTCGCTAGCTATTTTTGGTCCCCAAGTCCGAGGGCTAACTCGCGGCAAACGTCTGCTGTCCATGCGCAAGGCAAGGACCAGGGAGCAGGACCAAGGACCAGGGACCAGGGACCGGGCACCATGGAAAGGACACAACAGTAGGAACAGCAGTCTCCAGGAGGGGGAAGGAGGTTGGCAAAAAAGGATGACAGCGCGTGTATTTATTGTTACCGCTTTTCGTGGTCGCGTCACACGAAAAACTTGGACACGCCGAACTTTGTTTATCGGACAGGCGAGGCAGGACTCTCGCTCTCCCTCTTTCTCTGGCTCCTTGGGGGCACGAGTCCTGAGTCCTGGGTCCTGGGTCCGGGTGAAATATTTATTACTTATCTACCGTTGGCTACCCCAAACCCAAAGCCCAAAAATAGTCGTCGTCCACTGATTTCCTTCTCGTCGTCGTCGTCTGGCGTTGTTTATGCGTCTGGGTTCGTTTCCCCTTGGGGCCAGGCAGCAGCAGCTGCAGATGGGGGTTTATGTACAGTTATGGCCAAAATGACCATCGAGAGGGGTTTTCTTTGGGAGGAGGAGGAGGCAGGAGGCAGGTGTGTTTCTGGATTATTGATTTCAGACAGGGAAAGAAAGCCTTGGACTTGGCTTTTGGGTTTTCAAAATAAACTTAAATGCTTGTAAAAACGAACTATGATTAATGCGAAATAATAAATAATATATAAAATATATTTTCTAACTTTAGTTAATATAATAAATATTATTTAAGGGCTTTAAAGTTTTAGGTGAAAGCTTCTTAAGCCCGAAATAAAATAAAATGGATGTTCAAATGTCTCGGGCAGACCACAAGCGCTGTCAGGGTAAAAGGAGAGCTGCCAGGATATCTCATGTATGTACTCTGGTCTGCCTTGCTCCTTCCTTTCCCCCCCTCTATCGCTCTGTCTCCCTTTCTCCACTTGCGCTCTGTCTCTGACAACAAAGCTTTGAGGGAAAACTTCCCGAAAAGTATAGAAGCAAAAGGGTTGAAGGAAAATTGCATATGTGAACGGAAGACTTCCATGCCGCCAACCAAGTCCATCCAAAGTCTGTGTCCTTTCTGGCCACCCACTTCAACCACGCCCCCCCTTTCAGCCCCCCTCAACCCATACGCCATTAGACCTTTTGTTGTCTGCAGTAAAATTCTCCATACGTGTGTACACACAGGACTTGTTTCGTCCCTCTGCTCGTTTTGCCTTGCAAAAGTTTAATTCAAATCACAAAGACACACACTCAGGACCTGTATGAGTGTGCGTGTGTGTGTGTGTGTGTCTAGGAAAAGTTTGGAAATTCATGCGGTGGCAAACCGACTGAGGACGTCGTCCCTGCCTCCCCTGGCCAAATAGGATCTAAAATCCTTTTTAAACCTCGCTTCGCCGTTGCCTCGCCCCCTTTACTTTATATACCACAGCTCCCCCTTGCATATGTATATGTGTAGATGCACATGTGTGTGTGTGTGTGTGAGGACAAAACTAATATACGAGCAAGGATTCCCGAACTAACTGGTTACAGTTTCACAATTTCACAAATTTCCAAAATTGTCTTATTAAGCCTTTGGGAGGAGTTGCTTTTCTAGCTTGTGTGTTTCTTGTTTTATTTTTTTATTTTTTACTTTCCTGACTTGTGTTTATATTTTTATTTAATAGGTAAATATTTATATATACATTTACTACATTTTTTTGGTTTTAATTTATAATAATAAATGTTTTTGTTAGGCTCAAGGCTGGCAAGGTTTTAGAAGCCTTTTTCTTTGGTCAAATTTAATTGATGAGATCTTAGTAGGTTTATTTAATTTAATTTATTATATCTTTCATTTCTCTTTTCCAAATTTTCCTAAATAAATATAAAATCTATTTTAGTAAAAGCCAAAACTTGTATGATTTTGAAGCTATGTTAAAACATTTTTAACTAATGGAACGAATAATGTTCTGAAATGTTGATGTCTTCTCCTTTCGAAGGACCCCAAAATATGTATGTACATGCCCGTCAGATGTGCAGAAGTTAACTCGACCATAGAGCAGGAATCGGAGGAGGTGGAAGGAGGTTTGGGGAAGTAGGAAAAACGAGAACACATTGTTATTGGAAGCTGGGAAATCGGTGACTGTTAAAGGACTCGCTAGCTGATGGTGGGAGGGGGGGGGGGGGGCTT
>VNJN01004130.1:74450-85878 GCA_008042485.1 Drosophila mayri | reverse complement strand
GGGGGGGGGGGGGGGGGGGGGACTCTGGCCCGGAGGACATTGGTGGGTCGTTAGGCGAACTCTCTCTATGTGTGTGTGTGTGTGGATAGTGACTGAGGACCCCTTGAATATTTCGCTGGAGGAGGATAGGAGGCGGGGAAGGAACAGCAGCAGCGGAAGCAGACGAAACGAAACGAAACGAAACAGTCTTTTGCTAAAAGTTCGAGTCTGACATGTGCAGCTGTGTGTGTGCGTCCACCCACCTCTATATACATATATATGTATATATATATATATGTATATGTACACATATATGTATATATATATTTATCGACTTTGTGTGAGCTCGTGAAAACATCAAGCGAACGGAAGAAGCTGTCCGACGGATGCCTAAGCGGAATGCTGCTCCTTGCTCAATGTTCCATTAGTCCTAATGTGGAATGAAATGGGGAGTGGGAGTGGGAGTGCTTGTAGTAGTGGTAGTTCCCCTTTCCAAATCCCATTTAACCGTCAACGGTTTCCCGCCATTTTTATATGAGGGGTGAGCAAGCCCTTATCAATAGAATTCCATTTTTTCTTATTATTTTGTTAGTTTTAAGTTTATTTTATCATCTCTTAAGCTAAAATTAGTTTTATTTAATATTTTAATCATTTAACATTAATTGTTGTTTTTTTTTTATGCTTTTCTTATCAGTTTTGCCTGGTTTATTGCCCTGAAAGAATCTTCATGTGAAGGAGCTTAGCTTAGCAGGCACTTACGTTCTTCTCTCTGTTGTTGTTGTTTTTTTTTTGTCCTGCTGTGGCTGTCTTCGCTTAGAAGTAATTCCCATATAATTCAGTCGGTTCTTGTCATTGTCTTGCTCATATCCGTGATGAGGACTTAGTTTTAGGTTCCCACCGCAGCAGCAGATTTGCACTGGCTTTTGGGTGGAAAAGCAAGGGGGAGAGACTAGGCGAATATCACATGCTCTTTATATATATAACAATATATATATTAAATATTATATATTATTATATTATATTATATATATATATTATACTATGTGCTTTGTACTTTATAAATATCTATTTAATTTCACAAATTATTTAATAGAAGATATAAATATTATTTTTATTCTTCAAACATCTTTTTTCCGTCATGGTAATTAAATCTTAAATTAATATCCTAGGCATATATCTGAAATATATCATATTTCGCTGTGGCTTATCAATAACTTCATAAATTTATAATTAATTACAATTCAATAAATAACAATACTATATAATTATATAAATTAATTTAAAATATTGATAGTATATAAAATAAAATAAAAATAATTCAAATTCAAAAACTTAAATTAATTAGAGCTTTTTTTTTATACCCGTAAATCCTTTCTGCTGATCGTTTCCGTTTAACTTTATTCCTCCCAGGCTGATGCCTATTTTATATGCTTTATGTGTGTAGGGTGCCACACACACCCTCCTACCCACACATACACACACACACACGTACATCAACAAGTCTGCTCTGAAATACAATTTACTTTTCGTTGGGATTACATTTTGTGTGTGTTCCTTGCCATTTCTCCTTGCCGCTCGCCTTGTTTGCCATTCGCTTTTTGTAAATAAAAAGAGCTCAGGCTTAAATGATAGGGTAAGGTGGGGGCAGGGTATAGGGAGGGGGGAGGGGGTTGGATAGAGTGGGCGGGGCCGCCACCGCCGCCGCAAGCAGTTCAAGCAGTTGAGGCGGAAAGTACGCATAAGCTCTGTCAGTGGCATAGTTTTCCTTGTTTTCCCTTATGTTTTTCTTGTTGTTTTTTCAGTCTAGTTTTTTTTTGTATTTTTTTTTAGGGATTATTATTTGCCATATTATAAGAAAACGGTTTTAGTTCAAATGTCAACAGCAGCAAAGGCAGAAGCAGGGGAAAGGGAGTGCAAATGTGAGGAAGGATAGCTGGATGGCAGGATGGATTTATTATTCGGTTGCCAGGGCGCGTTGTTAACCGTATGTGCCTTTTGATCAAGATCAGGACTTAAGTCTGCATCTTATGTAATTTTCTTACAAGTTATATTGATGTTTCTATATTTTTTAAATTTAATTTTAAGTCAAATATTAAAAAGAATTTATTTATCTTTGTGTAATATATTGGAGTTTTATTTATTTAATTTGTTATAGATAATTTATCTATCTTTGAGTAAAGAATTTGTTTACTTAACTTTTAATTAATCTCTCCTTCATGATCAAAATCCTTTAACAATTGTTTTCCTTCATATTTTCCACACCAATTAAATTCGTATAATTTTCCGCCCCATAATCACTTGACCCGACCCCAGACTTCTCCAGTTTCGAGTTTAATCCTTTGATATATACGCTGACCATCCCCCTTGAGGAGGATGATTGTTGATGACCAATTCGATAATAATTCACGCAGGACGAGGCATGCGAAAGGATGTAAGCAGTAAGTCAAATATTTTCAGCACACATTTATGGCCAAGCCAAGCCAATGTTGTGATCGTGTGCCCAGCCCACTCGGGACCTATGCTCCTTACGACAGAGAGTGTCCTTTTTTCCCCTTCCCCCCCCTCGGCATGTTTGCACACAATTTGTACACGCGGGGAAAAGGGATGTGTGTGTGCGTATGTGTGTGTGTTGTTGCCCCATTAAATCCATGATTTATGTTCTGTTTAATGTGAAAAATGCTATGTTTTTACCAAAGAGATCACTCCCCGAGCACGCTTCATTATTAGTGGAGGGTTGGAAGAGTGAGAGTCGAGCTCCGACGGCGGCGGGGCCACTAATCAAGTTGACCACTGGTCAAGTCACCCCTTGACCAAAAGGCAGGCCGATTCCCTGAACTCGAACGCGAACCCGAACCTGATTCCCAGGACCTAAAGCCTAAAGCCTGAACCTGAATCTGAGCGTGACCAGTGAACAGGGAGCAACCCCCTGAGGTCCTGCCAAGTTTATTTCAATTTGCATACCAATTGCTCGGCCTGATTTGCTCAGTCAGGGTGGGAAAGCAGGCATTATATTATGCTATATGCTATATATTTATGTATATATATACATATATGGAACGAAGGGTTGTACAGCCCTGCCCAAAGGATAAAGGACAATGTGACGTAACGAAACGGCGGGCTTATAAGCGTGATAATGATGATGGCTGACCTCTGGCCAGCTGCTCCGAAAAATGGCCGATGCCTTAACTTTTGACCATCGGCAGGATCACCAGCAGGATCCAGCACGTGCTCAAGACGCTGCCCAGGCACTGCAATTCGGATTAGACAGCCCATTGACACTGCAGGCAGGGGGTCCTTAATCCTGTTTGCCCTTCCTTGCCCGCCCTCCCTTCCTGGCGGTGGTCAGCGCCTGTCAACATTATTTCTCAATTAATTTTGAATTTCTCATGAAATTAACCCAGAAATCGGCTGGGCAGTGACCTTCGCCACTTGGCAAGGGGCACGTGTTTGGTCAACGGTCACTGCCTCAGAGGGGAAGGGCTGGAGTTAGTCCTTCGTCCTGGCATTGGACTATTGCTAGTAGTTGCCTTGAGCAACGACACTTGTTGAGGGCTTGAAGTGTGTATTTATCATTTTATTGCATTTACTTAAAACACCGAAAAAAAATTAATATTAATTTGAATGCTCAATATTTTCTTCTATATTTATATTTATATTTATATTGTTTTTTAAAGAATATTTTTATAGTGTCGAAAATATGTTTTATCCAATTTTGAATAGTGATAAATATCTTGAGATTTATGCAGATATATTGGATACAAATAAACAACATTTTTGCTATTCAATTATTTAAGTAAAGAAAGTTTTTCAGACGTGAATTAATTCAGTTTCAGGGATGTTTATTTTTATTTTTTTTTCTTATTTATGTTTTCTTAAAGGAAATTCTTTATAAAAAAAACTCTATAAAATATATATTTTATAATATATTTTTAACATATTTTCTTTATATTTATTTATTTTATTTATTTTCTAATAACTTCCTTACATTCTTTAGATAGTTTGCAATTTTTCCCTACTTTTTTTTTGTAGGTGTAGCAAATCCTTGCTGCAGCAAGTCCTTAAATGAAATTAAGTCCGTGTTGGCATGCGCTGCTGTCGCTCTTTATTTTTTTCTGCTGCTGCAGCCAGGAAGTGATAGAATGAATGGCTGGCCCCCCTTTTTCCGCAAAGAGAGAAATGGGAAGAAGGAAATGGGAGAAGGGCAAAGGGCATAGGAAAAGAAAAATGCACAGACAGACTTCCTGTGGATTTTCCGGAATTTAATTTATTAAAACAACGACGGACAAGAGCGCTTGCGACTTTGCCAGTGTCCCCTTAAGCTTGAACCGATCTATATCGGCTTCTGGGATCTGCCAGCTTTGAATGCAAAAGTAAATTAAAGTCAGGGCAGTAGGTATTCTTAGGTCAATTCCCGTTTTTTATTTGTGACAGGACCTCTCGGGGGGCAGCCAGGCTAGGCCAGGCTCCAAGCAAAAGCCAACACAACAGGGCACAAAAGGGGTTAAGCTCAAGGATCAGGACGAAGGGAGACACGATCTGAATTAAGCATAAAATGTGTGAAGGCAGCGCTTGATTGACACGTTGACAGTCGCAGGACGAAGGACACAGGCACAGGCAGAGGCACAGCCGGTCCCGAATCCGGATCCCGTTGAGCCGTCGCGATCCTGGCAACGAGATTGCTCCTCGTCCTTTGCCTCTAACCCCCCGTCGCGGAATTGTTTTAAATATTAAAATCAGAAACGCAAATGCATGTCCTGCGGTGTCCTGATCGGCGAAAGTCCGTTGGAATTATTGCCGCAACCGCAGTTTATTTGCTTTTCTTTATATTTTAAATCACAGTTAATGTGTAAACAAATATTTTTAAGATGGGTTGTTTTCCTTCATTGAAAAAAGCTTTGATAATTATTTATAAAAATTTCAAGGGATTTTTAAGCTGCACTATGAATTATAGAATAAAATTAAAGAACAAATAGTTTTTTAATTAGTGAAAAGTCTTTAAACTAGCTTTTCATTATTTTGTATGAATAACTAGCTTTAAAATGTTAAAGTAAATATTTTATTTTTTTGCGATTTCATGAAATTATTTTCTAATTAAATTAAGACCTAAGCTTCTAGGAAAATAAATCTCAAAATCTGAATATAAATATCTAAAATATCTAAATGGCTTAAAAACAAAATCTGAAGATATTAACGGCCAAATCTTTACAAAAATATAACTATAAAATCGAATATATAAAATATTTACCTCGCTTATGTATTGTTTTGTTCCTTAAATAATAAATTATTTTGCAATAATTAAATTTTTTGTTATTAATTTAATATTATATTTATATGTTTATTTGCTTATTTATTTACTATTATTTATTTCTTTCGTTATCATTTTATTAATCGATTCAATTTTTTTTATTTATTGAGTTATTCTTTTTTATATATTTATTTATATACTTTAAATGTAATGTAATTATTTATTCATTGATTAATTTATGCTTGTAATAATTTTATCATTATTTTATTTATTTCTATTATAATTTATAATTTATTTTATAGATATATATTTATTTATTAATTTGATTCTTATATCTTTGTTTATATTAATTTTTCTTTTAGTTCTTAGTTTTTAAAGGATTTATTGATATAAATAATTTTGCAGCCGTCGATGTGTTATCCTTAACGATCGTCTGGCAACTGTTTTGGCCTCCGATTTCGGTTTGTAGTCCCTACAAGGCACTGCCTCCGATTAGGCACGCACATCCTTTGCCTGCCAGAACGCAGGACATCTGTTTTCGCGCTTTATATAATTTTCGTTTCTGTTTTTCAATATGCAAATTTGCATTTTTTGGTTTTTGTTTTCATTTCGCTTTTCTATCGGGATTAGAGCGCAGAGTGCCCCTTTCGCATGTCCCACCCCGGGAAATAAAAGATTATAATGACGGTGCAAGGATGGAGATCTGGCATTATAATTTGCATTTCTCCGCAGGAAGTTGTCACACATCAGGGCGAGGGGAGGCCCACCGACCTTCCTTCGTTCCTTCCTCCCCCTTTTTTTTTTTTTTGCAGATCAATAAATATGCAAATTTGCACTCGCCGGTTGCTGTTATCCTTTTGCAACATTGCACACAATATAAAAAATATACACACAATGCACGGGACTTGGGATTTTTGTGATTTCGGGACCCAGGAAAAGCCCTCCCCTTCCGCGGCTGCATTCTAATTTCCATCATTTTCGCAAATAATTGATTTGTGTTCGACACACATTTCTTTTTCGTTTCGTTTCATTTCGTTTTTTATTTTCCAGCGAGTTTAAATATTCAAATTACAGTATTGGCATTCAAATTGCACATCCGGTCGGTGTCCTTGTCGCTACCTACTTTGCATAAAACATTACGTGTATAGGCATTAACCCTTTGCATCCCCTTGCCGATCGTAAATCCAATTTTCCATTTCCCTGGCCGATTTTATTTCGGGTTGTCGGAGTATTCCAATGGCAAGGTGTGAAGTGGCCGCGATCCTTGATAAGACACAAGGACTCCTTGGGCCAATTTATCGGCGGCCAGAGATAGGGCATCGAAGTTGATCGCTGATGTCCTTTTTTGTGGGTCCTTTGGGCAGTGACAACCAATAAGTAAATTGATTTTATTTGAAATATTTGATTTTATTATTAAGTAGAGACATTTATATTATATATTGGCTATATACTTTAACTTTATTATACTTATTTTGATTCTAGTAAATATTATTTCAGTAAAGTTTATTGCATAGAAATGCCAAGGGAAAATTTAAAAACATAAAATTCGCCGTATATATTATATATTCTTTTTATATTTTATTTATTTCTAAATTGGTTATGAAATAAAAGTTATACATTTTATTATGAATTTAATATAATTATTTAAATAATATTTTTTGTATATATTTTTGAGTTTCTGTTTAATTTACGGTTATTAAATGAAACCGTTTATGCTGTAGGTTTATTTATACAAAAAATATATTTTTTTATGATAATACCTAAGGTTATATTTCTTGAAATATTTTTTTTTTACATAGAAAATAAAATAATATTTATTTTAAAAAATATCAAGGAAGATTATAATTTTTGTTACATAACCAGATGTTATATATTAGTTTCTGATTGAAAGTAAATATTTAAAGCAACTATCAGGCTGCAGTCTCTGTAATAAATTTTCAAAAGAAAGTAGTTCCAGAATAATTAATAATAAAAAAAGAAAAGAATATTTTAGAAATGAAGAAAATAAGTATTAATATATATTATTATTTTATATATTAATTACAAAGGCTTGCAAAATTATTCAAAACTTCTGGAAAACTCCTGTCTCCCCTATAAACATCTAATTAATGTCCGTCAAAGGACTCCACCTCGGTTTTATCGTTTTGCAGTGATCAGGATTTAAATCTTGGAATTAATTGCCATAAAAATGTTACCCCAAAAAGGTATAGTGGGAGCAATCGGCACTATCTTTTGGAAATCGAATATGAAAATCATTTCAGATGTGGCTTCATATATGTGTATATATATATATAGGGACGTTTGTACGTTTGTGTGTGCAGCGAATGAATCGCCCACACATGCACACACACACTCACACACGCACACACATACATTGAGGCACCCCGAAGTGCTCACATAAATATTGCGCATTGTGTATATGTATTGGCTTACATAAGCCTCGGCTTCTGCCCAGCTTGGTCCACCCCTTTGCACCACCCCAACCATCCCACCCCCAGTGCCTTCATTTGTGTCTCTCTTTCGATAGCACGAAATGTGCATATGCTTCAAAGTGCTCTCCACATCCATTTCCAACTCTCGCACACACATGTGCGCAGGCACACACACACACACATACCATTTATTACAGCGCACACATACGGGCTCACCCGCAGGACATGCACATATATACATATATACAGAGGGACAAGACAATAAGGAGGAGTGGGTGGTGGTTGGTCGGTCGCCTGCCAGTCAGCCTGCCTGCCTGCCTGGTCGGTGGTGGCTCAAAGGGCTACTTTAGGGATGTATATATATATGTATATGTATATGTATATGTATGTGTGCGGCAGCCGATAGGCTATATTGATTCGAAAATATCGACTTTAAAGCTATTTAATATTTTCTAAATCAATATGATACACAAATTCATACTTAAGGCATACAGAATGTATTTTTTTGGAGGGTATTTAACTAATTAAAATTGTTAAAAATGTATCATTAAATTATTTGCAATTTTTAAATAGTTTTTCTGATTATATAATTGAAATTAAATTGAAAAAAATTAATTAAATTATCTTGGCTATCGAAAAATATCCATAGCTTTTAGGAATTACAGAAGTCTTTGTTTAGTTTTTTATTTTTTGCTATAATTTTAAAGAAATATCAATTCTGGTGACTGAATGTCATCCCTAGGACTCTTTTTAACTGCTTCAAGCTCCAAACCCACTAACACACACACACACACATGTGCTCACGTCTCTCGACTCCCCACCTTGGGCTCTTCCACCTCCTGCTTCTGCTGTCAGGACCTCCTCTCCTTTGGCGTTGTCGCCCGGGCGACCATTATAAGCATGAGATATTCATTTGCTTCATTCTTCACATAGCCACTGACATGGACCGTGCCGTTGGCCAGAGCGAGGCGGTGAATCGGCCAATGGAAAGAGATGGGGCGATAAAGGATGAAGTCCCATGTATGTGAGCTGCGCAAAAGTCCTTCAATTAAAGATACGATGGCGAGCGAGATGGAGATGGAGGTGCAGAGGGAGCGAGAGATGTGCAGATGTGGAGAGCGAAAGTTCAAAATGTGCAAAAAGCAGAAAGCACAACTCCCCAACACACACACACAACACTTGTGTGTGCCCAAATGCGTGTCAGGATACAGGATACAGGAAAATCCAAGTACAGTCGATCTTCCATAAGTCCTTCTCTGGGCAACGGAAGGTCTGGCAAATCTTCTGATAATCCTTAATGAGCACCTCAGACACACCATTTGGGTTAATAAAAGGAGATTCTTGGGCGTCTTATGATCATTTCGATATTAGGAAATTGGGAGGTACAACAGTTATATCCAGCAAAAGCTCAGAATCATTAAGCATTAATCATTTTTAAACCCGTCTTGACCAAGTATGCCAGGCAAATATTTTTTAAAATTAAAAATATTTTTCGATCTAGTAAGCCTTGACTGCGATTTGTCATGTCCTGCCATCTACCTTAGCTCGACGAGCTTTATCAGAATTCATTCTCAACGAACACCTCCTACCGGCAGTATCTAAAAATAAATACAAATTTTCGGCAAACAATTTCAAACGTTAATTTTAGGATTAAGTGAAAAGTTTATAATTTTAGTTGCTACTTTTACACGATTCGAATTAAGCTGAATTAATCACAAGTCAATATCCATATCATCCTTTTGTTCGTCACACACAAACTACAAAGGAACTGAGTTCGCAGAGTGAACAAGAGAGAGTAACTAGAGTTGAGGGGACAGGTAAATATAATAAAATAGTTCCTTCCTCGAACACTAAATAATGATAGAATAGGGAAAGTACACTTTATACAAACAGAATGTCGTTCTGCTGATCCGTTGAAAGATGCCAATTTTAGAAAGATACACCAAGACAGGTGAATATGCAAGAAAATGATTCAAATTTGAATCCTCATTAACAAATATATTTGAAATATAGAAATTAAAGAACACGTCGTGTGCTAATGCTACTTCCAAAAACGCTACAAGTGAATGCAGACAAGAGGAACAGGATAACCACTGCCTCGGGTGGATACATTTGACACATCTACCGCAGGATAACACCTACCGCTACGCTTTCCTAAATAATTTTATATGTAAAAGGAACCAAGAACACAACACAAACAAAGGAATGCGCTGCAAATGAAATTACTGAAGAAAATACAAATCAAACGCCAAAGAAAGTTGACTGATTAGAATAAAATAATATAAACAATATATGCACCTTGGAAACAAAACTGAAGACTCCACATCCCAAGGAAACAATCGTATTTCTAAAAATATAAATATAACTAACATAACTCCGCTGACACCACAAAGGAAGACGAATCTGGAAATTTCGTGGAAGCTGCAGCGAGGGAGGAGGGACATCCGGGAACCTTTCAGAGCGGGCAAGAGTCCAGCTGTAGCTTTTACAATAAACCTTTTGGCTTTACATAAATACACAAAAAAAAGCTTTGTGTCTGATATTGGTTTAATGGGGAACTATTTTAATTAAGAAATATTTATTAGTTTTCATTTATTAATATTTAAAATTATATAACCGAAAATCTCTGTCAGGAAAGATTTTTGGAGGTTTTAAAACCCCATTTTTTTTCGATATCCTTGTGGTTTTAAAATCTTTTGCTGACAGATCTCTGGAGATATTAAAACTCCCTTTCGAGATTCCACAAAATTGTTGTCAAATATTTGAAAATTCTGTTCCTGGAGCTGGACTGTACACATTTATATGTAGCCATATGTGTATGTTGAGTGGCATGCGTGTGTCTGTGTGTGTTCAATACCCAATGCTCATGTGTGTAAGTGTGTGGAGCAGCCGCCGTCTTCGTGAACGGAGGTCGCGAGTAATAAAACACGAAGCGGCTCGGACGCGACGGACTAACTAAAGAAAGGGTGGTCCTGGCGAGGGGGTGGTGGGTGGTGGAGTGGGGATAGGGGATAGGGGGGGTTACCAAAGATGCGCATGTGGGAGCCAGCACACACACACACACACACACACACTCGATGCGCGCTAACTCATATGCGTGTGTATACCAAATGGACGCAACATGTTCGTCCAGCTTCCATTGTTCTGCGGTGACAGCGACGCTGGCTGAGGCAGCGAAACCCGACAGCGACGTTGACGTCGACCGAGAGGCAAGGACTATCGCGAATGTGGAGTGAGCGAAAAACCGACGACGACGACCACATTCGATAGCCTTCGATGAGCAATACATTTTGCTTCCCTTAAAAACGAAGCTGCTCGCTTGTTCGCTCGCTCGTCTCTTCCTCTCTGTCTCGCTCCCTCTTGCTGTCTCTCTCCTTTATGCTCCGTCCTGCTTCCTCACTGGCTTCCTCCCACATGACACACACATGTGTGTGCGAGGAGCAGGATATGCATGTATGCCTGCCATTGCTGTCACTCTGGAACGAACGATAGACGTCGCAGGAATCTCTGCCCACACACGCACACACAGACACACACACACACACATATGTATTCGTACACCCACGCAGGGTCCACAACAACCACTCAATGACCTGCCCCCTCCCCGAAAGTAGCCCCAAAAACGTTGCGCAGGTTTTTTAGTATTTCGGTTAAAAGGGTGCGCCGACGTCGCTGTCGAAACCTCTGCCTCGGCTGGCGTCTTTGTTGGCCACTTGGTAGCCCAAGAAGAAGGGAAACCCCTGAAACCCCCCCCCCCCCCCCCCCCCCCACC
>VNJN01004130.1:0-74430 GCA_008042485.1 Drosophila mayri | reverse complement strand
TAAACCCCCCCCCCCCCCCCCCTTTTAACCCCCCTAAGCCCTTACTTTTTCTTCATATACTGAAAAAGAGAGACTTGAAATCAATTGAAAAATGGCCTAAAAATATTTTTTGAAAATCAAATATATCATTGCATACCTTTGAGCGTATATTGATATTTTTGTTATAAACATATATTGGATCGATGATGCTTAAAGGAGAGAATGTATTACAATAAAGAGTTCAGTTCCATATTTACTAATACTTCTGAAAGAAAATCATATTACATATTATTTAGAACAACAAAAAAACAGACTAAAAAGCTATTAAATTAGACTCAGAACTAATTATTCCGTAGAGCTTTTGTTTCTATAAATATTTGTTAAATAATTATAAATTCTTATAATCAAAGCCAGATCGAAGAAAGATAATGGTAGCGTAGTTTAAGCGATTTTTCAATAAATTTCATAAATAAATACATACATGTTTTTACAAGGAATTATCCCCATTTATGCTCAGTAATATCATTGCAAAGCCTTAGGACTATAGTACCGGCCCATAGCTATATATATTTTGATTTCTAAGCTAAATAACCCTAAATCTTTGAAAACATATACCCGCATCTCTAATTGATCTAAACCCCCCACCCCCCTAACCACCACCCCTTTGGTGGAATCCTGAAAGCTGCCCGACATTCGCATAAATTAGTTTTGGCAGCTGGCAAATGAAGAGAACGCTTCGCTTCACAGTTCGTGGGAGCGCCGAGCGGTTGTCTTGCCAATATATGAGAGCATATGTGTGTGGCCCACACCCAAACGCACACCCACATTCTCACATACACACATGAGTGGAAATACATACACATGTACATATATTGACAGGCATTACATGCACACAGCGACTCGAAATTTTCATAGCATACAGAAAAGGGCGTTCTGACCAGAGGGCCATATGTACATATGTGGACTTGCATATATATATATAGGGGAACCAGTGTGTGTGTTTGCCCACATATGTGAGAGTTGGGCTCCTAATTAAGTCCACAGTCACTCTCTGGGTCCTCCCCCCCCTTTCCTTGGAGGGAACGATGAGAGCTCTCTCTCTTTCCCTGGGTTTTGGCTTGGCCACATGCAAATCGATTTCAATAATGTTAATGGCGTAAACTTTGAGAAAATTAAGTGAAATTCGCTGGATTGCCAAATTATACGTATGTTTATCAGTACCACAACTCGGGGCTCATTATTTATTATCTTAATATTTTTATATCACAACTAGAAATGACTAAATAGTCCTTTCGCTTTATAGAATTTTATAATTTTTTCATAATTTTATATTTTATTTTAGAATTTTCTTTATTTTTAAGAACCAACATTTTCTCCGTCACATCATCCTTGTTTCCTTTTTAAATAACAAACATTTTTCCAAACACATCATCCTTGACTTCAATTTCTCGTGTTTTACCTACCTTAGCACGACAAACCCCATCAAAAATCAGTCTCAACGAATTTCTCGAATCGGTAACTACAGGAAACAAAAGCAAAAAAAAAAAAAAAATAATTATAAAATTTAAATTCAAAATTTTCGGTCATTTAGTTTTTCTATTTTAGTTATAAGTTTGTTTTTTATTAGGTTAAGTTTAAAGTTGGCCAAGTTTTGTATGATTAGGTTTAAGCATAAAGTGGATCCAAGCGCAATGTAAACGTTGCTATTTAAGGTAAATAATCCTTGAAAACCCAATAACTTAACCAAAAAAATAAAAACCCTCTCTCATATAAGGACAGACAGACCTACTAAAAGACCACAGCAAGAATTCAAGGATATGCACATACATAGCGACTAAGAATATGCACAGCCACAACAACAAATGAAGCAAAATGCACATACTCAACAACAACAATAACAACAACATCATCATCATCAGCAACAAAAAGAGAAAATGCACACTGACAACAAAAAGTATGTACTTATAGGCAACAACGAAAAGAGAATATGAAAGGAAACGAAAGAGGGCGTATGGGTATGGATATACGAGGCAACAATCTAAGGTCAGCGAGGGGACAGCTTTTCCAGCGTCCTCGAGTTGAGAGGGCAACATACATATATACAGATGAAAAAGCGTCAACATATATATATTTATATAACTGAAGTAATGCCACATAGACAGACGAAAGTGTCAAAATTCAATTAAAAACAATTCCGAAAGCACCAGCCACTCCTGAAAGATCCAATCGCGGGGAAACACCTAAAAAGTGTGAGTATCCAAAAGTTTGAATGCCCGAAGACATGGTGGGAAATCTTCTGGAATTTACCAAACAAAAATCTTAATTTTGGAATTCCTTCCCCCAAACATCAGGATGTGTTGTGCCCAATGAGCTGTCCCAGCTGGAGGAGGGACTGCCGGAAAACCTATGCAAAGGGCCTGAGATCCTGGCTGGCGCTTTCCCCTAACCATTTATTTAACGTTTGGCTTACAAAAATACACCTAAAAAATATTGGTTTGTCTGGTTTCTGGGGCCTTGGCTTATTTTTCTTAAGGAACTGCATCGAATAGAACCTATAAAAAGGTTATTGATTTAGTATGAGAGGCTTTATTTTTGCAAACTAGAATGCTGGACCTAAAATTTGCTTCTGTGATTTGAGAACATTTTTTTGTTGTCAAAAAGATTTGATATTTTGACAAGAAATGCAAACAACTGAAACTGGAAAGTATTTTCATAAACCGAAATCCACATGTCCTGTCATCTATCTTAGCTCGACGAGCTTCTAAAAATAAATACAAATTTTCGGGAAACTATTTTAAGAGTTAGTTTTAGGATTAAGTGAAAAGTTTACTACTTGAGTTGCTTCTTTCACACGATTCGAATTAGGGACAACTAGTAACATTTTTCAGGGCGGGCTAGCTGTAGCTTTTACAACTTATTTATTAAATTCTTTGGCTTATCATAAATACACAAAAAAAAACCTGCTGCCTTAATTGCGGGCATCAAATTACCTTTTTTAGCAGTGAAAATCTGTCGATTTCGGAAAGAAATCGTAAAGAATGCCGATATTTCCGATTAAGTGTGGATGTCTCTACAAAAAGTAGTATTATATATGTATGTATATACCATACGTACCATTGTGTACAATCCGCGTACATATACCCCCCTCCCCCTCTCTGTAAAAACAAGAAAAGTTTAGGGGAGTGGGTTATGAGGGGGGTGCTGGAGGTTGATTCCTGGCTCTCGTCATGGGCGTCTTGCAGGCGGATGTGTAGTGGGTGGTGGCTGGGCGTTCGAGTTAAAAGTCAATACCTTTCGTTGGCGATGTGTGCAGCTCTCTCTCTCCCTCTGCCACTCTCTACCTGACCTTTTCTCGCTTTGCCGTGTGCAGGCACAGGTACAGTTTTCAATTACGACAGTTGAGTGGAGATCCTTTGACAGGCGTCGTCGAGATTCCTTTTGCACAGACAGAGTTTTCGACTTTATGTTGATTGCGTTTGGCAATTTGCAGATTGATTGTAATCAATATAATTAACATTTTCTCTTTATTTTTATTATGTGCCAAATGTGGGGCAATCGATTCGCATGAAATCGATGCTTTCAAGTTTGAAGCAAATAAATATTTCGGTGGGATTTTCTTGGGAATGAGAATATTTTTCAATTTATATATTTATATTTTCTATATTTAAACTATGATATTGAGCGTTACCTTGCATACAATTATACATTTTTATAGGATGCCAAAATCCCTCATGTGGCTTCATATTCACATTTTTCCAATAACCAATTTCCACGTCAATCACGTCCTGGCAACCCAAAATTCCAATCCTTTGCCTTTGGCATGCAAAAATCCTTGAGGGATCCGCCGATCGTGCGAAAGAAATAAATCTGCAAACGGTCCTGGTCCCTAACCCTGAATTGCATAATTTCTTTTCATTTTATTTTTGCATGTCCTGGGAAACTCCTTGGGCCTCCTCTCACCTGCATGACGGCACACCGTTGCGTAATCAAATTACACGCTGAATGCGAGGAAGAGGAAAACCGCACCCCGAGACAGGGAGGGAGAGTTAAGGGGTTGTGTCCTCTGGGGCAGGAGTGGATATATGTGAGAAAGGACTGAGGCCAAGGGGTGCATGTAAATTATATCTCGAATGCAGAAAGGATTACGGCCAAGATGTAGGGAAAAGCCGGGTGCCGCAATTAGAAGGAAGGCAAGGACGCTGCTGCATTTACATTTTCCGAAACGGGGAAAGGGGAAAAATCTCAATATGCAAACGGAGAGAGACAGATGATGTGTCGGTCGACCGTTTAATTAAAAATCGGAAAAGGTATAAATTTAGGTTTGAGGGGCGATTGACAGGACGAATGTAACGGTTCGCGACAGTTCCCGAAAATTATTACCCATGCAAATTGGCATCCTTCTTCCCCGCCTCCCTTCGATACAAACAAAAAAAAAAAACGCCAGATGGAAGGAAGGGTGTTGTGTGTGTGTGTAACTCGACACACACATGCATAAACGGCACACAAATTATGGCTCCTGCAAAGGACTCACGTGCGAGTATCCCATATCAGGGCTACGTCGCATCCTCTTCCCCGTTCTCGTCCTTATCTAATTCCCGCGATTTCAACATCCATCTCAAAACTGGAGCGAAGCGAAGGGCAGGCAGGACATGCTAGCAAGGGGTTACTTACATGCACTTGTAAGGCTAATAGGGATTTTTGTGTATAATATATACATATATATTTTTTAATATGCTATATAATTTTTATAAATTTTCATAAAAGAAAAATAGCATAAAGTTTAGATGAGATGCAGGATTTTTTTTTTTATTTCCAAAGATTTCTGTTGAAATTAGTATTATTATTCTTTTATAATATTTTTCTTTAATATGTTCTATGGTTAATTTCCTTTTTTCTTTCATACTTTTTATTTATATATTTATTCGTCTTTCCTATGTATTAAATAGTATAAAAAATATATTTCTCTTTGGGTTATAACTCTGTTATCCTTGTGATTTTTATATCGGCTAATATATTTTGCCTGGCTGCCTGAAGGCAGCTTCCTAATCGCAGATCGCAGCGTGACTCGCCCCACTTGAGTCCGAGCTGAGCTGGAACTTCTTCACACACTGTCGCCTGCCAGGATCATCGATAGCAGGACAGCTGCCAGGCAAACACCACCACCAATCAGGAGCAGCTTCCTCATCATCATCATCATCATCATCATCATCTGCGAATGTAAATTATTCAAGTGGTCTTCACGCCATTCCTAACCATTTCTTTCCCTATTTTTTTTTTTTTTTTTTTTTTTTTGTTATTTCGAAAATCCCTTGGAAAACTATTTAACATTCGGCCAACCCGTTGCGATTTCAAGAGTCCTTTGGCAACACCGCTACACTCGGCATAAATTACGCAATATCTGATTTTATTTTTCATCTTCTGATTTTACTTTATTTTACTTCAATTCTGATTTTAATTTCGTTTTTGAGACATTTCCTGGCTGGCTGAAGGTCACTTCAAGCCTTGGCCAACTGTTGCGCCTGGCAACAAGTTGCCTCATTTTAATGTAACCCCCCACCCACACCTAAGAAAAAAATTTATAAAAAAAAAAAATAGGAAAACAGAAAAAGAAGCGTCACAAAAACGCTGAAAAAAAGTTTGTGTAAAAGAAAAACGAAATGCAAATAGAAAATGGCAGGAAAGGCGCGAGTCCTACGGGGGGTGGAATAGCGGGGTCGAAGGGCGAGGGACCAGAGAGGGGGGCGATGGCAGTGTGAGGTGGCGGAGACGGGGTGTCTGGCACGTCCTTGCCAAGTCAAGTCTCAATTTGAATTTTAATTTTAAATGCCACAATTTTCCATCCGCGTTCAGCCAGCGGACGGGCATAGTGGAGACTCTCCTAGATTTTTGATTAAAAAATTATATTTAAAAAACATTAAAAAATATTAAATAAAATTTTAATTTTAATTAAATTTTAATTCTTTATAATTAATAATAAAAATAACAGAAAATTGAGAGAAATATAAAGTTTATTTAACATGAAATTGACTTTTTTGAAGATTAAACATTTTTTAAAAAAATCTTTCACGGGTTTCTGTTCATTAACAAAATATAGTTTTATTAACTATTATAAAATATTATTATTTTTTATTTTTTTTTATTAATAAGTATTGTTAAAGTAATTTTTATTTATCCAGGTATCTTTATATGCCTTTGATTTTAAATTTATGCAACTTATAATTACATTTTAAATTTTACTAAATAATATTTACCTTTTTCGCCTCCATGGTGGGCCCCTCCTCCCCTTCAGTTCCCACAATTTAGACCCTGACGCAACTACACGCAGAGAACGATGAAGAAGCACACTTGGGGAAACACCAAAAGTTGTCCAAGTTCCGCGTACTTTCTTTTTTATGAATGAAACAATTTTTTTTCTTCTAAAAATAAAAGAAAAGCGTCTGAATAAGATGAGAGGAAAGTACAAAAAAGAAAAGGAAACAATAAAAGAATGACAAGAGAGGGAAAGAGAGCAGGATAAAACGAAGAAAAGAAAGGAAAGGAAAAAAAAATAAAGTCTGTCCGCCGTCTGCAATGTTAGCGTAATGAGTCTCTAATTGACGACATTGAGCCGAGCCCCCCGTCGCCGCACACCGTCATCATCAGTTCCCCTTTTTGATACCCTCTAAATTGTTGGATCAAGGGTATATTAAATGTTTAAAGAATTAAGAATTTCATAAGTATTTTCTTTATATTTTTTCTTCTCCTTTCGCTATATTTTATATATTTTGCTGTGTTTATATTCTCTTTCAGGCTTTGCCTGTTTTTTTCTGTACGCCATAGCCCAGGGTATGTCTTAGTCGTGGCCTTTGGCATTATGTTCTTGTTTTTTATGCTGCCAACGACTGCGGAAGTTTTTTTTTTTGCCTTCTTTGGTGCGCTCTCTCTTTCACTCGGCTTGTTGTTGTTAGAAATTACGCTAAGCAGGGGGAGGGAGGGTGGTTGAGTGGGTGGGGGCTGTGCAAGGACGTTGGTGGGGGGGGGCGTTGGCAGACTGATTTATTTCGTTGACGCTTTTCAGCCATTTTTATTATTATTACGATTATTATTTCTGTTTTGGCTCGCGCCTCTCTCTTCCCTCCCCCGCACTTTTGTTTGGCATTTTTCAAGGTCGTCGCGTTTGAGAGTTTAATTTTTCCGCTTTCCTTTCCGCTTTTTCTTTCTTTCTTTGTTTTTTTTTTTGTTGCTTACACCCGGAAGTGGGAAATGTAATGAAAAAGTTTTTTATTTAGCGCTGGGGGGGAGTCTGGGCTCACCATTAATCCTGGCTGCTCTTTTCCGGCTTTTGTTCGCATCGCTATTAAGGCAAATAATGCCAAATGAGATAAGAAACAACGAGCGGGGGGAGAAGGAGGAGGTCCTTAAGGCAGAAAATACTATGAATGTGAAATAAAAATAGCTGAAATGAGGGTAAAAATGTGTCAGCAACAAGTTGGCAAGTTCGCGTTGGCCAAAGACAAAGTGAAAGTGAAGGAAAATCGTTGGGCGTTGTGGGGGTTTTCCTCCTGCTTTTATATATATATATATATTTTTTTTTTTTTATTTTGGGTAAAATGAACTCGGAAAATTGCACAGCAGCCGCCGCCTCCTCCTCTTGGGGTCACTGCATAATTTATCAGCTTGCTTTTTCGCGCAATGAAAATTCTTCGGAACTGCTGGCTGTCTCTCAAGTTTTGTCCGCTCTTCGGTTGGCATTTCAGGGTCAAAGGTTAAGCGTTTGATGGACTTAATTACGAAGGCCACAAGGCTGAGGAAGTAGGAGGAAAAGGAGGTTAAATTTAAGGGGCCAACAATTTATTACATTAATATTTTTCAGCAAAGTAGAATGAGGCAAAAGTTAAAGGAGTTAAGCTATCAATAAATATTTAAGAAGTGTTTCATTAAAAGGAAAATACATATATAAAAATGATTTTGGGGTTTTTAAAAATTTAAGTAGTTGAAATTAAATATTTTTATATATTTTTTAAGTTAAGAAGTAGTCTCTGCAATTTTTCTTAAACATTTTCAGCCTTTACTTACGCCCTGGCAGCTCCCCTAGCTTTTCAATTTATTAACAAAGTTCTTCTTATTTTAAATAAAATTTCAGCTTTAAAAATCTGTGAAATTTCCCTGTTCCAAGGCTAACAAAAAATAATGTAAGAAATAATTCAAAGGATGCTTCTAAAATGATTTTGTCTAAGCAAGTTAGCGGCGTTTGATTTAAATGCAATTCCTCTGCCTGCCACAAAATGCAGAAATCAGAAATCAGTGCGGCTTCCTTGGCGCCATTTGCCCCGACAGGATGTTGCCTCTCGGCTGCATCCTGCCGCTTGCATCCTGTCTGGCTTGCGAGCAGGCAGCACATTGGTCAATGTGCGCCTGATCGGGGCAGCAACAACTACCCACATTGGCAAGGACCTTATGCATGTCCTAGTATCCCTTAAGTTGTGTGTGTGTGTGTGTGTGTGTGTGTGGGATTAGGCTCGTGTCCTGTCAGCAAATGAGGGGAGGGTGTGGTCATCTCTTTCGGGTTTTCGGGGTGGAAAATCGAGCTATTTTATTTGGTAAATTTCGCCAGGCTCAGTTTTCGCTTAAAATTGCCAAAGAAGAAAGGACAAAATGGTTGCCATTTGAATTTTCATTGGTTTTTCCTCAAAGTGTGGGATTTAGTTTTGTATTATTTGATTTATAAATGAAATTGTTGGGTTGTTTATTTTTTATAATGGTAAAGATCAATTACAGTGTCTTTTTTATTACTAATTTTATTTTCTTAATATTTTATAGATTTATATAATATTATTTATACAAATATTGTTAATATTCTTCTTTAGAAATTATTAGATAACATTTTTATTTTAATTTTTTAAATCTTTGGTTTTATGTACAAAAATTTCATAAAATATATAAAGTTCAAAAAGAAGTTAGTGGCATTTCGCTGAAATCTTAAGACTTTATTTGATTATTCCAAGATCCTTGGTTGCTTCAATTTCAATTATTGACCTCTTGAGGCTTCCATTTTGCTTCCTCATCCTATATTATGTCCTATGTGTCCTGTATGTCCTGTGTATGTGTATCGATGTGTGGGGGTGGTGCTCTTTGGGTGGCCCACATGTCCGTGTGTCCGTGCGCATGTACAATACACAATGGCGTCGCTTATACACACACACACACACACACCCATACGTGAGTGAGTGTTTGCGGGGAAAATTCCATTTTCCATACTCAACTGTACTGCCACGGAATTTGAATTGCCAACCGAAACATTCGCGGCTCTGGGCTCTCACTCTCTTTCTCTATCAGTCCTGTGGCCTGGCACGAAAATAATCTGGGTGAATTTTTAGCATTCGCAAAAAGTTTGCCAGTTCACGGTAAATTCCCATTCGATGGTCGTGTCCTGTGCCATTCCGTTTGCCATCCGTTTTTCCCCCCTGCTACCCCGGTTGCTGTCTCGGTTCTCTGGGGAGTCAAGTGGCTGGGCTGCTGGGCAAACAAGTGGATAATGTGCACTGGAAAAGAAAGCTAGCTGCATTTTTTGAAGGAAAAGATTTTACTACAAGGATATAGAGATATATATATAAGGAGGATTAAATCTAAATCTAGAAGAATTTAATTTAATCATAAATCTTTTTAAAAGATCTTTCTTTCTTGGGCTCTTTTAGCTACGCTTTTTCTTTCGAATTCTCTATGAATGAGAGCATTTCCTTTTAGCTGTTTTCTTTCCTGCGAGTATCACTAAAGTGAACTCTATCATTAATAACCCAACAAACCCATTATTTCTTACTGTGTAGATGGAATATAGAATACTTGATGTGGCAAATCAGCTGGAAGGGGTCCGGGCCTGTGGGCAGGATTCGGTTTTCCTGGACGGAGGGTTTCCCGTTGGCTTTGGCTTTGGTCTGATGCCAAGTGATTTATATTTCTGATATGCAAAACACTCGCAAACACATCTCGTACATATACATATACTCAACAAATATATACACACAGATATATATATAAGATATATATATATATATATATATATATATATATATAGACGTGGAGCGTTGGCTGCGATTTTGTGCGAAAATCGGGAAATTCGCAGGAGGCGAATGACAAATATGCGAAGGACATAAGCATAAGCAATGGCATAGGGACACTGGCAGTCCCAGGATAAGCAGTCGAATAAGGACTCGTCCTCTGCACCCACACAGGCATACACTCTCCTTCGTCCTGTGTGTGTGTGTGTGTGTGTGCCCGGATGTGGTCGTTAGATTAATGCGCTTTGGCAACTTGCCAGTACATAAAATCTATGTATGAGCTTGGAACTTGTGGTACATGTGCCTCTGTGTGTGTGTGTGTGCGAATGTCCTTACATACACGTATCCCTGTATATGTACAGTGTCCCCCATGCATCGGCAACACACACACACACACAGGAGACTTTGTGGGAGCAGCACACGTCTTATCTTCTCTCTCTGTCTCTGTCTCTCTGGACTCTCTGGACCCAAATAGAGTCGAAGATATTGGTAAAAAAGGTTTGGGAAATATGGGGCGGGGAAAATGGTGGTTAGAAGGGGGGCAAGTGGGGATTACGTGGGGGAAAATGAGTGGCACAAGGGGAGTATATCAATGGGGAAAAGCGGCCAGCATTAGCGACCACCGCAAATTGCCGCAAAAGCAAGTCGAAATCTTAATACTCTGTGGAGAACATTTTTTTCTATAAAATGTTCTTTTATAATCTTAAATAATTTGATAAAATTGAATAATTTAGAATTTAATAATTTTTTTCTAAATAAATTTTTCGAAGGCTTATATTTATTTATATTATAATTAAATTCTTACAAGTTTTCGGGGTTATACGGAAAGTTATATAGTAGATGCTACGGGAAACGAGATATTTCGACTTTAAATAAAAGTCTCATGTTTCCTTCTCAGAAAGCTACCTATAACGTCACCGCTAACTGAGCAATGTTTATGAAATTTATGCTGAGTATTCCGACATTTATACTAAATAATTATAAATATATATATTTTTTTTTTTGCTTCTGTTGAAAGTATTTTATGCTTTTACTTCTTAAACTCGAATTGGCAAATGAACTCTTGTCACCCCATTTGCAATTTCTGGCTACCCTCGAGTGTCCTTCCTTATATGCTCTCGTTAGTCCAGATCCAGAACCGTTTCCCTGGCATTATTGGATTTGAATTTGCGTTTTGCATCAAACAGAGGACAAAGGACGTAGGAAGCAGGACGCAGGACCTGAGACTTGGGACCAGGGATATTGATGGCTTTCGCCTCGGCATCAGCATTGAGCTCATTTGCATATGCCGCCTTTTTGGAGTCCGGGGACATAACGAGCGATAATGCTAATGCCTTTATGGCGCACACTCACACACACACACATAGCCTTGTAAAATGTCCTTTATTTTTTCGCAAACATTGTATCCTGCCAGGCATAAAGGAGGAGGAGTAGAAGCGACGGCGGCAAACATTCGCAAATGTGAATAACAAGCCGGGACAACCCACCACTGGGCGCCGTTGTGTGACCAGTGTTTCGACCACCACCACCACCACCATCGCCACCCACAGGCAAGGAGCCGGAAAAGCGAGGAAAATTCCCCGACTACTGGGCAAAAGGAATACCACCCCCAAAAGAGGCGGCAACCGGCAACCATCACCCTTCCTTTCGCTTGCAAAAAAACCAACGGGCATTGGCATCGTTGCCAAAAAAGGAAAGCGAAAAACCCGCCCCGCTTGCTACTTACTTTCTGGCCATATGTAAGCGAGGGTGGCTCCTTGGGTTCTTTGGTCCTTGGTCCTTCGTCCTTTTGGTCCTCCTGCCCGTGTGTTATGTACATCTCATGCATGGCCCTCTATGTACCAAAGCATGTCCCTTGGCCGCCCGTTTAGGGGATGCTCTACGTGGCCAAACAACAATGCAAAGGCTGCCCCCAAACACACACACACAAACATATATATATTTATATATATATCCCCCCACATATTCCCCCTCCACAAACACAAACACACACACTCGCCAACTGTTTGCTGATGGAAAGACCAAAAATCGATCCACTTTTGATTGGGTTTGCGACTGTACTAGAGTTCTTTATAGGAAATCCTTTGAAGATTTTTAAGAATTCTTTAGGGATTTATAGCAACGATCGTGAGTTGCCTACTTTTAGGTGCTCGATCGGTTGAAGGGACTTTAAGCCATAAAATAGGAGTAGGAGAGCAAATCTAGGCCAAATACCATAAATGTTTATGTATGTTCAAGATGTATATTCTATTTATTAAATATATTTATACAATTTTTAAAATTAATAAACATATAGTATTTAAAGCATAAATTTGCTTTTCCTACTCAAATAAGAACATTTATTTAATAGTTACATTCACATTCTTGGCATTTTCTTCTATACCCATTATTTAATGGCACTCTCTTAAACTGTTAAAATTAAGTAAACTTTGCTATAACATTTTTGTTACCATTAAAAAATGCTCTATAATAGCAGTTTAATTTTTATAAAATATTAACTCGTTTACTTGGTTTTATTTTTGGTTTTTATGCCTAAGGAACATTTAGTCTTTGTGTTTATCGTTTTTATTTTTTAAATATGATATGTCTTTGTTTGTTTTTTTATTTTTATACCTAAGAAATATAGGATTTTCTGTATGTTTTATACCTTTTAAAATAGAATCTATAATATTATTATATTTTTAGTACGAAAGAAATATGATTTTCTGTATATTTTATACTTTTTAAACAAAAACAGAAGTATACTTTAAAATAGGCACCTAAATCTTTATTATTAAGTCTTAAAGATAGTTTTTTTAACCTAAAGAACCTCTCCTTATGTCCTGACCACCAAACGCCACCTGCAGGCCAACTGTAGGGCTTCAGCCGTTGGCCCACAGATGGCGACAGGCGGCTTATTGGACACGCGCAAACGTAAATGCCAATTGGAAGGCTCTGAATTGCCGGAAAATCGGGGTGGTTAGCGCACACACATGTGACCCACACACACACACATGTACACACGTTCACATATGCAAATCAGGATGTACACACCGAAAGGAAGGCCGGGAGAAAGGGTGGGGGAATGGTCAAGAAACTGGGTTTCTTTGGAAAATGTAGGAAATTGAATAGGTTTAAAGGGTCAAAGGGGTTGAGAAGTCAAGGGTCAAGAGGTGAGAAGGAAGGCAATTGTAAAATGATTCAATTATTTCATGATCCAATATTGAGTACAAAGAAGATAAGGAAAATTTATTGGTAGGATGAGAAAACTACAGGTTTTCCTTAAGAACTGATAAATTGGTTTAGAACGAGTAAACAAAAATAAATAAGTATAAAAATTAGCTCTTAAATATAAAATAATATTATATAATATATAATAATATAATAAATAAATATAATAAAATCATTAACCCTCTGAAACTGTACATTTTCCTTGTCGGAAAACTCCATGAAAGGCATCCACGATCCCCTCGAGATCTCCTACAAAATATAAAATGCATTTGTTTGGCGTCAGAAGATGGAGCGTGTTTAGGGAAATGTATCTATAATGCATGAGCACATGTGTTTTTTTTTGTTTTTTTTTTTTTGTGGGTTTTTTTTTTTCGGTAAAAAGGATCCCCTTCTTGACACTGATAAACATAACATAACATCCTGCAGTTGCTGTCGCCAACTCAAATCTCAAAGATTTCTATATTCAATCCAATTTTCAAGTGTCTTTCAGCGGCAAAACCTAAAAAGGGTTGCACTAATTTATGTCTTTAGGGATTTATAAACAACAGTTTCCTTTTGTAAATAATCTAACAACAAATTTACTCTTATTTCAAGGAAAGGAAACTGCAATTTGAATGAAAATTGAACTTCTTTGTTAAAAAACAAAAGAATAGGAAAATCGTATGGAAATAAATATATTTTTGGGGAACAAAATCATATTTAGTCAGAGAAAAAAAAGGATTTAATTAGCTTTTAAATTGTTTTATAAAATGTTAACAATAAATTTCTTACACAATTAATAAGCAAAGCCTTTGAGAATTAAACATGCATAATTAATAGCAACAAAAAGCAGTTAAAAAAATATTTAAAAATAAGTTTTAACAGTTTAAATTATTTAAAAACTAAAGCCTTAGTAAATAATAATTTAAATCACAATTTATAGGAACTTTTGGTTTAATTATTTTCTAAATAAAATGTACAAACAAATATTTATACAGCGTTAAAGAAAAGATTTAACCAAAAGCAGGACATTGCTATATATAACTATATATGGACATATATATAAATATATATTTATATTTATTCCTGCCCTGTGGACACTCCAGATGTCCCTGGGCTTAAGGTCCTGCGGCTGTCACAGCTGCCTTTTTCTTTTTCGACGGCGACTCCATCGCCTCCATCCCCAGGCCCAGAGTCTGCAACCCATTCTTCCCCTTTTATGGCCTGGGTGGCCATCGTGGAATCAGGATCCGAATCAAAGTCAGCATCCAGCCAGGACCTTTAGCCATTGTGCGCGGACCTTTTGGGAGGCTGTACGTGCTTGCAAAAAAAAAAAAAATAATAATAATAATAAAACAAGAAACATCGGTATATCCCTATATGGCGATTTCATATATTTAGCATTTAGCATGCTCCTCGCCACTCATTTTTTACGAGTATTTGCGTCAGGACAATGCCGCCTGGAAAGGTCAGCCGCCAGCCTTCGTTTCTTTCGTCCTTTCTTCCTCTGCTTTTTTCTTCTCTCTGTCTCTCTTTCCCTGGGTTCTCATTGTTTTGCGAGATTTTTTGCGGTTTTTATGTAATCTCACGTTTGACGTATTGGTTTCAATGGCCCTGATGCCCCGATGATCCTGAGATGCCATCCGCTGGGTGGTCCCCTGGCAATGCCCCGGCAGCGGCAACACGTTCTCAGATATTGGCCAGTGAGCGAAAAATAAATATTTTTTATTATTTTCCTTTTATTTCTGAGGTTCTGTAAAAAATTGTATATATTTTTCATGAAATTCTTCCTTAAAAAATCTTCATTTTTCATAGAATTCCCTTGGAAAATCTCTCCTTTTTCCGCTCAGTGTCCTGTCCCTTATATGTCCATCATATTTGGAAATCAATCAGAAGCAGGGGGGGGACCTTCCTTTGTCCGGGTGGCACAGGATTCGCCATGGTTGCACCAAGCTGCTAATTAACGCAATCCTCCACCCTGCCAAGTCCTGGCATATCCTGCCTCCACCCACAATCGGTGTTGATATCGACATGCCAGTCACAGACAATCAGGGCCATTGTCTCTGCATTATTCGGCGTATGCAAATCAGGAGTGAAAATCATAAAACAATTGTCGCACTTGCCAGACGATTCGATCCGGCCGCAAAAGGACCCTTCGCAGGACTTTGGCCCGCAGTTTTAGCTGCAGTTGCAAATATGTATCTACCCCCGAAAAAAATATTGATGGGAAAATTTAGATGGGAACTAGAATGTCAGGAACTAGTAAATATTATGAAGAATATATAAAAAATATATAAAAGTCAAAAGCAGCTCTAAAATTAATTCACAAATAAAGAACATTTTCATTTAAATATATCATGAAAATATGTTTAGGATTCAGGAAAAAAGCCAATATTAGTCAAATCAAAATTTAATACGTGAAAATATATAAATAAATGCCTATAAAAAATAAATTATAATTGCTTTAAATAGTAATAAATAGTAAGAAAATTAAATTAAACACTTACAAAATATTTAGATACTATACCAGCTTATAGATACTATTTTATGATAGCACATAAAATAAACAGATTAAAAAATATACTTTTCCAGAGATTAAAACACTATGTAAATATCCTCTTCAACTGCATCTAAAAAAAAAAAAATTGAATAAAATCATTTTCCAAGGGAAAGGAAAAGCCTCTTCAAACAGCATTCCGAAAAACCGAATACCACTCGCAGTCCTCCGAGGTTGTTGCCTAATTTTTTTCGGTTTCGCAATTGTGCGCAATTCAATTCAATAAAAATAAATCTCAACCGCAAACAAAGTGTTCGGACAACGGCCGGCTGGCTGGCTGACTGCCTTTTCTGCATTTGAGGGATTGTCCGGCATTTGTTCTTTTTTTGTTTTTTTGAATTTGAATATGGATTACTCAAATCGTGCGTGCAACACACACACACACACACACCTCACACCCCTCGATAAGTCTGATCGGACCCTTGGACCCTCGCAAAAATTGATTTTATGGCCGCACCAAATGCGTCAGATGCCAATAAAACGATTTGACGGTTCGTTCTTCCGTCCATTGTTTGCATATAGCACATATTTATATAGAGAGTAGTTTTACTATAGTCGGGGGAGGTGTTATCTTTGATTTCGAGGAAGGCAGGACTTGAACGAATGCCTAAAAGTGGGTTTTTAGGAGTTTTTTTTTTTTTTTTTAATTTTTAATAAACAAATATGCAGAATTGTAAATTAAAGAGCGAATATATTAATTTTTGAAAACAAACAAGAATGATCAACAATATATTTTTAAAAGGTATTAATAAATTCCTAAGTACCTACAATATCTTTGAAAATTCGATTAAAGCCCCACAAAGCTATTATTAAATATCAAATAAATCCATTTCTCAAGCCTTAACCATCTTTTTAAAACTATAAAAAATGAAATAAAACAAGTAAAACCCCACCCAGTAACAATTCCCAGAAGTTATACAATATTTTTGGGATCCCTGAACAATTTATTTTCCATTCCACGAGCACTAAATTTGTACATTTATGTTGCCCAAGGATGTGTGGATGCATTTTGTAATTTCAGAAAATTCTATAATAGGAAATTCTATGCATATGTGGTATGGGTTTATGTGTGCGTGAAGAGAAAGGGCGATCGCGATCGCCGTTGAACTTGACTTTGGCATTGTGGAAAATGTGGAAAGTCGAGTGGCGGAGTGCGTGCGTTTGATGGGTTAAAGGGGGGGATGCAGGCTGGCAGGCATTTTGTTACCGAAATAGATAGATTCTTATGACTTGTGGGATGCAGTGCATCCCCACACACACGCACACACATTCAAAATACTAAAATAAACACGCGCATCCGTCGATGTGGAGTCGCGTTCTCATCTGCCGCCGATGACCGTGAGGATGTGGATGCCATCGAAGCGACAACTCTTGCGTGTGAAGAGACAGGCCACAGTGGAGCATCGCTAAAATAAGTGATAATGTTTTTAAATATCATTAATTAGTTAATTAATAATTGAAATATAATATAATATATATTATATTTAATATATAGTACAAAAAAAATTTTATATTTATTTATATTAATTTTTAAATAATAAATATATCGACCCTCTAAAGATTCTTTGCTATATTATATATTCATATAAAAAATAATAATCTTTATTGTTATAAAAAATATGCATAAAAATTTCCCAATAATTGTCCTTGCATAGGGTGCCTACTGTAGGTTCTGGCAAAGAGATGGGGATGCGTGGGAGGGCCAGGAGCGGTGTCCACACGGCCTCTTTTTTTCCCGAGACATGGCTACGCACATGTGCGCAGCGCCAGCAGTGACTGCGACTGCGACTGAGACTGAGACTGCGACTGTGACTGCAACTGAGACTGCGACTGAGGCGGCGAGTGCGTTTGACATTGACATGGTTGGTAGTCTGTTTACTTAATGTCGTTTCGAATGTGTTTCATTTAGCCAACCGTCCGGCTATACCTCTGCCTCATTCCTGCCTCAGACATAACCCCCCTGCCCCTGCGGTCTCCAGTCTCCTCCCCCCCCTACACCCCTTTGTCATCATCAGTTGCCGTCTCAGAATCCAGCGTTTGTTGGACAGCCTCAACTCCTTTTTACACTGCTGAAAAAAAATTATTTTAAGAATACTTTATTATTTACATCATATTATTATTCATTTTATTTAATCAAAAGCCTTCAAGGACTTATTTTTATACTGCTTAAAATGCATATAAATCACTTGAGATTTGCTTAAAAAAATTATATACCTTTAAAACAAATAATTCATTAAAATTAATTTGTAAAATAGGTTATGAAATCGAAGAAATTATTTCGAACAAAAATGTCCTGAGTGGAGTTATGGGAATCATAACATTTAAAGTTAGGAAAATTCTCTTAAAATTTTCTATGTTTAATTCAGACTCTTTGATAGTTTATTAACTTCTTTAAAACTGTATCAAGGATTTATTTTATATATATTTTTTGTAACATAATTAATTTTATTTTTGTTGTTGAGTGTAGCGATGGCTGGCTGGATATTGATGCGCCACAGCCGTCGTCTTCATCTTCGTCGCGGAGGGTGGCTATTTATAGTTTCCGCTTCGATTTGTGTTACTGTACATTGCAGGCCGCTTTTCCAACTTTTCCCAAAACGGTTTTCCTAGAAAAATTACGCCAGAATCTGGCTTGAAGTAACCCCATGACAGCGACTTGTAATGCAATATGTTTATAAATTGTTCAGAAAATAGAAACAAAGTTTGATTATTATAAATAAATATGTTAGTACTATATGTTAATATATATGTTTAAATAAATATAAAATTAAATTGTTCTTCCACTAATGTAGTAAAATAAAAACTTGAACTAAGTTATTTTTTGACTTGCTAATTATTTTTTATTAAAAAGGTTTATTACTTTATTATTATTTTATTTCTTTTTTTTTATTTAATTAAAAAAAATCAAAGTCAAACCTAGGCTAGTACTGTACATTTTCCACTTACAATAATCTCCCCAAAAATATATATTAGCCTCTGTGGATTTTTGTGTAATGTAGAACACATTGACCTAGGCTCTGGTTACTATTAATAGGGATCCTTGACAGGATATGCGGCAGATGGGGGAGTACTCCATACGATCTCCTCCCTTTATACATCTTTTTTTTTTTTTTTTTTGGTTTTTGGTGGAGTCTTCGACCATGTGACACATGTGTGTCCATTTGGGAGCAGCCCCTGCATTGATATCGGGGGAATTCCGGGCCTCTTCGGGGACACTCTCGGCTTTTCTTGTGGGGCAGCGAGGCCTGCATCCGCTCGCTAATGATGCACTCGCATTTGTATCTGTATCTGTATCTGCATCTGCCCCTGTAAATGTATCTGCATGTGATGCAGTATCTGCGGCCATGGCGTGGCTGTACTGCACTTTGATTTATTTATTCGAACGCCTTTCGTTTCCCACGAGTCCACACACCATACGTATATGTATATATCCCTATTCCTATAGCCATGGCCACTTCCTGTACCCGCGAATATTGAATAACTTCCTCTGTCTCCCCCCGCCGAATTTGAATTTGAATTTTTTTTAATATGGCAGCCTCGTCCCAAGTGGTGCAATGTCCTGCCAAAAAAAGGGCTGCGCGAAAGAGTTTACCCCCGGTAAACCGGAACTAATGGAAAATGTGGAAAAAGAAAAAAAACGATGCATCCCGAAAAGGTCGTCGTCTCATCTATTTTTTACGGGGTGAGAGGAAGAGGGCCGCGCATTAGTTGACTATAATTTATTAATTTACATGCGTCCTTTGCATAAGGGTGAGGTGAGGTAAGGGTCGCAAATGGTCCAGGACCCTCTGCAAATCCAGTTGGGTCACCGCATCCTCAGGGTAACTCCATGGGCTGACCCGCGACAACTATCTCTGATCGGGCACGGGGAACCGTCCCGGAAGCATCATCATCATCATCATCGGCAACCAATTTCGCACCCCATTCCCACTGCGATCGGGTTCACAGGTCACACAAAGTTCACAACAAAAAAAAATTATACATAAAAAAAGGGAAGCTAGAGGAAGGTCGCGGCCTGATTTCCATATCCTGGCATATTTATAAACGATTTTAGGCTCGCTTTATGCTGGTCAGGACCTCTTCAAATCGATGTTTTTCTTAATGAATACTTTTAAATTATTTATTTTGGCCCAAGAAAAATTTATTTTCTATTTTAAAGGGTCAGGATATTTGTATCTTGATCTTTTATATATAAAGCAGTAACCATTTGTAAATATTTTTTGTATTAATTGAAAATTTAACTAATATTAAACAATTAATTTATGTTTCCTTTTGCAAAATATAATTAAAAATAAATAATAATTATATAAATTGCGAAAAATAAGTAAATTTTTTATCACTTACTTCAGTTAGTAATAAATTTATACATTTTAAATACAACTATATAATGTCTCGCAGGGAAAATAATTTAGAAACCATTTTCCAAAGCAATTTAAACCCGGAAAATCAAATTAAATTTATATTCGAAAGATAAGGTTTTAATACAACGAATTCCTCACTCCCTTCGCTCATCAATTATCCCTTTTTTCCTGCCACCAAATAATTAAAAATAAACTCCTTTTCCGTTCAATGAATTTTTTGCCGACTTTTTCCCCCGTTTTTCTGCGGTCAATTGATTTGGAATGACCAAAGCAATTGACTGGCCGTTAGTTAATGATCCTTTTCTTGTAGTTTTCTGTTTTTGTCGGATCCTTTCTGTAAATTGCATTTCCTATTTTGTATCTCCTCCTCCCCCCCTAAGGCAATTAAGGTGTATATCCGCAAAAGGATCAATTGTTGGACACTTGGTCGCTGTGGCTGTGGTTTCTCTCCTCTTCTTTTTTTTTTTTTGATTTTTCCGATTTTGCCGTCAATAATTAGAAGGGAAACTCGGGTGAGCTAAGCAATTTTCGCCGCTGTGAAATACAGATTAGGCCAAGGGAAAGGGCAGGAAGTGTTCCCTGACCACGAAAAATGGGAATGAATTGCCGTCTGTGCCAAGTGCAATGGGTCGATGGACCTGCGATGACCTGCTGGGTCCAGCTTAACGGTACCAGATGTGATCGAAAGAGAAAAGAAAATAGAGAAAAAACGGTATACGAAACGTGGGGAAAAACCCAGGTAGAACAGCATCCTGGCGCTGTCCGGTGCGAGTCCTGCGTGATCTGTGTGAGCCGTGATGTGTTTGTAAACACGCTGAAAATATAATAATAGATCAAAGACAGATACAGAATGCACAAAGAGAAATTTATATTATAAGCAAAGTATTAAAAAAATTATATTTATAAAGTAACAGGATAATATATTTAATATATTTCTAATAAAAACTGAGTTTAGTGAGTAAACTTCAAATGAAAATAAATCGAAAATAGACGCACCTTTTCTCTCAGTGAACAAAGAACAACGCCTGATAGGAGCATAGTATCCTGCAGATTCTGGCACTTGTGATGCGGGCGTGCATGCGCCGCAGGATCGAAGGAACCCGAAGGATCATCAAGCTAGCAGCGATCGCGAGTGTGGGAACCACCGGAAATCAGGGGGGAAATTCCGAATTTGTAACACACATGTTCTGCACCGGATCGGATGGAGGATCGAAGATCGGAGATCATTTATTCATCAGGTGTGTGGACGTGGCTCTAAGGTGCAAGGAGAAAGTGCTCTATTAGAATAATTCCCACGCACGTCGAGGTCAAGCTGGTCCAGCCAGATGGGATTTTTTGGATATATTCGATTTGAAAGGATGATCGATGGGCAATAGAGTTTTATGAGCCACTCAAAAGGCTAATAACAGACGGTTTATTGTAAAAAATTTCATTTAGGTTACATTTAAATTAATTTTTATGAATTTATATATTTAATATTTATGTATTTTTAAGGTATAGTAATATAAATAAACATATTTGATATTTACATATTTTTTTTATTTATTTTTTTTTTTAAGTCTAAGTCTCAAAGGAATTTTAATACGAAACAACAATTTTAAAATTTGGAAATATGATAAAAAATACTAGTTAATATTTTATTACTTGATTCTTTTTATAAAATCTTTGCAAATCAGTACCTATTATTATATACAGTATGATTTTGAAGATATTTTACCCCAAGATATCCTGAAACCCAAAATTTTTCTCCCATGACCAGCTCTGGCCTCTGACCCCTCTGCTGCCCTTCAAAATACAAAGTACAGTTAGTTTTTTTTAGTTAAAAGAAAACCTATCAAATAAAAGGAATACAATGGCAGTGAGTGGGATCCACCAAAGGAGCAGAAACAGGAGCGGTGGCAGGATCAAGAGCAGGAGGCTATCCCTCATTGGCCTCGCAAAACATGAATAGCAAGCGACAACAAAAAAAATATAACAACAAAAAAGACCTTATATATATATTCGAAAAAAAAAGGAAACTTAAGACGCACGGATCGTTTTTATAGCGGTACCAACATCCTGATGAAGCAGCCAGGATCAAACGGACATACTTGAGACGCGAGTGCCTAGCGGTTTCTCATTCTTCTCCGCTGATCTCCTTTCTGCTCCTTTCTCCTCCTCTGTTTTTCTTCTTTTTTAACAAATATTATACAATGATCTAGGGTTTCCTTGAGTCCTGCCTAGATTTTCGCACGCCACCGCCGCCGCCACCGCCACCGCTCCTGTTCTTTGTGCAATAGCAAAAACCGATGAGCTGAGTTGGTATTTGGGCTTGCTAAAGAATAAAAAAAAAGAGAATGAAAAAGAAGCCGTCTTTTGATGATGATCAAACAGAGATGCTCTTCTGCATGTTTACTATATTCCTGCAGAAGGAAATCAGACAGTGGAGCATCACTAATAATGATTATCTACTTATGAGGCTCTGGCTGCAAAATGTGATTGATTTTAATTGGGGTTCCCTTAGATTATTTGTCCAAGTGATCCCGTTTCCACACACGCACATACACACACATGCTGTGCACCTTCCCCTGATGGGATCTATATCTTTGGGATTTGGGATAAGATCTGGGGACATCTTCCGCTCCTCCGAAACAGATGCACGTTTGGGCAATTGTATCGAATCTCTTCGCTCTATAGAATGTGTGCAAAATCCATTGGATATGTGAGATCGTTTCGATGGGATTATGATTTGGAGGCTGTGATCTGTGATCAGTGCAGATCCCTCCTAATGGAGTTTTCCCCGAGACTAATTGAGATTCTAGCAGCTTGAGCAGATCTTGGGTCAAGATTTGGGAAAGGAATGGAATATGCCTAAGCTCCACTTTGATTTCTGATTATGTTAAGTCTCGAAAAATGGTAGCTTTCTAATTTGTTCAAATATCTTGTTATATTCAAAGTAGATTTTTAATAGTATAAATTATATATTTACACATTTCATTATTAATTATATATATTTTTCAAACTAATCTCTCTGAGCTGCATTTTAAAACAACCAAAAAGATGCTTTTTAATTTGTTTAATTACTTTTTTATATAAAAAGTACTATAAACTAGTATAAATAATTAATACATTATATTTACAAATATATTTAAATATTTATTTATATATTAAAATTAGTTTGCACAATCAATAAGCATTATTTTATAATAGAAGCAGAATCTAGTTTGATTTAGTTTGATTTTCTATACATTAAAAGTATCTGTTTTTAGTATACATAGTTTATCTATTTGATATTCTATTTATTTATATATTTTTTTAAACAAAAAAGTATCTTTTAAAAATACTAATAACTCGCAGCTTCTTTCCTGGCTAGGCAGGTCTTTTCTGGGAAATTCTCTGCAGCTTTCTGGCCTGATTCGATGCTAACACTTTCTGGTGCTCCCCCCCTGGGTTACCCTTCGATCCCCTCTGATTTTCCCTGGCCAAGAACACATAATGTGACTGCTGTGAATTTCACGACTCGCCAGTTAGAGCTGCCTGTTGTTACGTTACGGCGAGGGAAGAGTTCAAATTGCTTGAACTTTATGGCAATGGTGTTCCAACTGGACCGGACTTGGTCTCGGCCAGGTTGTGTCCCTTTTTTGGCCACCACTGGGCGGCTGGAGGAGGGGGGAGGGAGCCAGGTAGCAGTGGAGCATGCAAGCATGACCAGCGGTCATGAATCGCAATTGAAATTGGAATCGTTCTATGACCAGAGTTTGGTTTTGCTATTGGTTTCGGTTTTTCCACCTTTATTTCGTTTTAGGTTTTTTTTTTTTTTTTTTTTTGTATTTCGTAGTTTACCATTTTTTGCTAAGGGTATTTGGGATTGTTTTTTTTTAAGAAATTGAAACCTTAAAATATTGATTTTTATGTCAAATTTAGCTTTATGTTACAATAGCAATATACAGCCATTCATATATGTTTCTTAAATGTTCTTGTATCAATTAAATAAATAATTCGGATATATTTAAGAACTTTTACTTTATTTATGACACTTTAAAATATTCGTTTTTAAATAGAAATATTTTTGAAGGATATGTACTTTATGTTTACTTTTATTTTTAAATATTTTTCAAGTTTTTTTTATAAGACTTTAAATCCAATAATAAATATTTTAGAGGCTTTTGTGGCTGTTAAATAAATTTATTATTTACTTAAGACTTATTTAAATATTTTTCTTTGTTTTAAAAATATTAAAATAACTTTTCGTTTTATGTTTACCATTTTTCCTTTTAATTTTAATTAATAAAAATTTTGCCAGCTTCAAAGTAATATACATAAATATTTCAGGGACTTTGGTGGCTTTTAAATAAATTCCCAAATAATGTAAAACATTTTTGAGTACTTTATTTAAAGGGTATTTAGTTAAATGCTTGTTTTTTTTCTTTAAAGGTTTCTCTTATTTTTATTTTTGTTTTATTTTAAGCTCACAGCTTCGTTTCGGTCAGACTTTTTGGGGTTGACTGAAAATTTGCCTGGCTGCTGCTGCTTCTGCCGGCAATCAAAAGTCAAAATCTGTTTTTTTTTTCTCTCCCTCTTGAGGCTGGCCAGGGAAAACGTGATGCAGTAGGCACTGGCAGCTCCTCAGTCCGGCTCATGGATGGCATTTACTGGCTCTGGCTAGCTGAAGCTGGCCGACTGACTAGCCCACAGACTCACTGGGAGACTGACTCAGAGACAGACTCACAGACCGACTGACTGACTGAGGAGCGTCCGAGACATGGCACAATTGCTTTTATTGGCTGGCAATGGCAGATGCGAGGCGATGAGTGCAGAAGCCGCTCCCGTTGACAACGTCGAACTGGAGAATTATGAGCATTTTTGGGGGCTTGGCCCTGGCTGCGCCTCCGAAAGCCGGAAAACTGCCCCCAGCGGGTGCGAAATCTCTCGCCTAGCAAGAAATATGATTTAAAAATATATACATATATCTTCTTCCTGGACAGTATGTATATATATAGACAAATTGCAAGTGCTTTTAGTTGAGATACAGATACACCTTTTCGGTAAATGCAAATGTGTCAATTGCTTCAGCCGGACATTTATTTGGTATTTATGCGGCTCGGCTCGTCACTCGACTTGAGACTCGACGGGGTCTGGGAAGAGATCCAAACGCTCGTGAGCAGTTTTTTTTTTGTTTTTTTTTTTTTGGCATACAATATTTTGACAATCCAAAGGATTCTTCACCTTTTGCCGCCAATCCGCGCGGGGGAGAAGATGCAAAGATGCAGCTCTGCAGATGCTCGTGCCGAGCTTTAGTATATATATTTTGCAATGATTTTTTTTGTCATTTTCGGCAGTGACTGGCATAAAAAAATCCTTGCCTCGCGTACCTTCTATTTTAAGAATATTTTTTCTTTTTTAACAATTTGGCAACCGATCTCTTACCTTGGCACAATAACGTCGCACAGATCTACTATCCACTATCCACAATTTATCGTCATTATCATCATCATGATCATCATGATGAGCCTCATCGGCGATCATCATTGAGCACACATTCGACAGTTGCAACTTCAGATTCGACTTGGACTCGGAGCTACACAGTTGCAACGCTCATTTACATGCACTCGCACTCGCACTCGCTGGAAGCGGGGCCACGAAAGCAACTTGGCCGAAAGTTCGGCAACATCTTGGGCAGTCATGAACATAAAGCACAGAGAGAAATTAAATATAAGGAATATATTTAACAATAATAAATTGGAAAGACAACAAAAAATTATATATAAGAAAGATATCTACCAATTCCGCTATATAGAAATTGTGCTAAAATCTCTCAAATCTACAAATATCATTTTAATTATCAATTTATAAAGTTTCCAGTATTTCTCTGTATTTGATAACATTTTAATGTTTTCATTTAATCAATTTGATATTCTCATAAGTCCTTAAATGATCAATTTCTCTGAGTGTCCTGACTGCTGCCCGACTCCAGCCGCCTAAAACACTCATCATCATGTCGGACAAACAACCTTGTTGCCTCTTGGCTGGAGTGTATATATATGGTATGGTTGCGGTACGTGTATTGCATGTTGGGATTCCCCTTAACCCTCTCACTGCCCTCGGGGCTCCCTTAACCCACCTGCCCCCTCTCATTTCGGCACTCAGCCAGTGGTTACTCGTGGCGCTAATGTGGCCGTACTTGCAAATCGCATAGCTGGTGCTCCATTAAAGGCAGGCACAAGGCAAATCCAAGAGCAAAAGTCGAAGGGGAAGCTGGGACTTTGAGGCCGAAGCCGAAGCCGAAGCTCGAACTGAAGCTGAAGCTGAGTTTGAAGTCGAAGCCGCGGCCCAAAGCCAAAAAAGCCTGCCGCTTATGACAGGCGATGCCGACATGCAATCGCAACAAGTGAGAATTGTGTGGCGAGGTGGGGTGTAGCGACACAGGGAGTACCCAGGATATTAAGTTATCTAATTTGAATTGAAAAAAACAAAGAAATATTGAAATAAATATTAATAATATTACATTTAAAATAAATAAAATATAATATTTACTCCAGTTTCTGGCTCATATTTCTATTTAAAGCTGCATAACTGATTAGTTAAAATACAATTTATTCTACATTCTATTTCGGGTTTTTACAAATTATTATAAAATATAGAAATATTTAAGTAATATTATAATAAAATATATTTTACTAATAATTTACAGCTTTTGAAAATATAGATTAAGATTAAAAAGTCATATTAATAGTATTCTCCAGTTTCTAAATCATTTTCTTTATTATTATTCCCAACTGGTTAATTTCTTCCTACAAATGATACTTAAATACGTGTTTTTCACTATTAAATGAGTTCATAACATTATTTATTTGTCTTGAAATTTTTTTTTTTTTATAATTATTATTTAAATAATCTTAAAAATAAACCCTTATATAAAGTGCCAATATACCCCGCTAACAAATATTTAAAGGCGGTGCGCGAATATCTCGACATGAATACAATCTTTTAATGATCGTGTGTAATTTTCAAACATGTGGGGATGCGATGCGATGGGGATACTGATGGCGGACTGCTGCACGCTTGGATTGGGAATTGAAAACTGGGGAACTGGGGGGTACTAGGAGTACTTGGTTTTTGGGGAATTGGATTTAGAGTCGTCCATCACCTGACCTCCACTTGACTGCCTGGCAATCAGTCATTGGAAGTTCCAGTTGCAGTTGCAGTTGTGACTCTGGGGCATCAGTCAGCCGCTAACCTGGCTCTCGGTTCCATCTCCATCTCTTGGCAGTAGTGCCACAAATCCACATTCACGTCCAATACAACAGCCACAGCCACAGCCACATCCACGTCCTGGTCGCATTTCGCAAGACGTTCGTTCACATGCCACTCAAGAAGTCGTGGCCCTGGAAAACCCCCCCACTTTTCACCCACCTCACACAGAGAGAGAGAGAGAGAATCGGAGAATTGGAGAAACCTGGAGAGACTGAGATGGATTTCGAACGTTTCGGGCAATTACAATAACTCAATTTGTACTGCCAGCCATCGTTTGTCAATGGCTTGCCCTCCCTCCCTCTCGGGGGAGGCAAAATGTGGGTGCTCTCAAGAAGGGGAGTTTCTTGTGATTTTTTTTAAATTTTTTAGATTTTTTTTCTCAATATTATTTCGCGTTTTTCGGCTGCTCTTTTCGGTTTCAATTAGCCGCCTTTTTGGCAGAGCAAAGAGAAAGGCAAAGAGAATGGTAGTCGGACTTAATGGGGTCCGACTGTAGACGGCAAAGCATTGATCAATCAACTCAAAGGTTGAGATTGCAAAGAATTCGTATAAGCTTGATTGATTTATTTTATTTTTGGTTTATATTTAAAAGAATTTGAAGAAATTTCATTGATTAAATGTCGAGAAAATATTTAATTTGAGTAATTAAGAAATATATATAAGGATTTGTAAATATTTAATAATAATTAAATTCAGGATAAAATTAACTTGCATAAAAAAACAAATATTTGTTTTGATTTATAAAAGTGTGTGCTAATTTTTTATATTTACTTGTTTTTGTTGACAAATGAATATTTGAAAGAGCTTTTGCTCTTATTAAACTGATTTTATGTTTATTTGCCGAGTCTTCTCTGTATGTCAGCAACCGTAAATGTATCTGTATCTCCAGCTGTATCTGTATCTGTATCTGTATCGACATATCGCGTATCTGTATCTATGACTGTGCAGCAGCGTTTAGGTCGAGTATCTGTGGCGTTTAGCATTTTCAATTTACATATTACACGGCGAGTCAAACAAGCGGAAGATTTGTGATCGTAACCATAGATGCACAGCGCGAAAAGATGTCAAATTAATTTAGGAAAAAAAATATATATATAAAAAATAGTTTGCCTGAAGATTAGTTGTTTGATAGATTTATATTTTGTTAATATTATTATTATTATTTATTTATTTATTTATTTTTTTGTTATTGTTAATTTATTTCACAAGCCTTCTCAGTGTGAGTTTTGGGCGAAAAACGAAACAATTTATTGTGACACGAGGTAATTGCCTTGGGCAGCCGATATTGCTGCTGTTGCCTGTTGGCAACTTGCAACTTGCAACTCGATAAGGGCATTGTACCGAGTCCGAGCCGCACTCTGCTGCCCCTCAAACCATTAATGGCCCAAAGGGGATTTTGGCGGGACCTGGAACCTGGGAATGGCTATGGGAATTTGGCCAGAAACGGTCATCAGGGCTTCCAGATAGATCAAGGGGCCCAGTTGGCTTTTCTCTCCGAGAGCAGCACGATGGCCAAGAAGCAGCAGCAGCAGCAGCAAAGAAGACATAGAAGAACTTATTTGGTGTAACAATTATTTCGTGATTTAATTTCGACCTTTAGCGACCAATTTAATCGATCCACACAGAGCCATTGTTGGCTGGCCAACAGCGGGCCTCGAATGTGGCTAAGACCGTGGCCAAGACTGGGAGTGGGCAGCCACTCGGCGGCAGTAGGAGCTGTTAGCTGTTAGCTCTTGGCTCTTGGCTGCTTTGGCCGGAAAAGTGGGAACAGAAGTGGGAGCAGCAGCAGCAGCAGTTTTGCTTTTGGCCAAGATCCGCGGCGGACGGCCAGCAAAATTCGTGAGCCAAACTCTGCGGCAAGCCTAGCAGCCCACGGCCAAAGCAGCACTAAAAGAAATAATTGCAATATAAAAAATATTTCAAAAATAATAAATAATAAGCTAAGAAAGTTTAGAAGAAATTCCAATTAAAAACAAGCCAAGAAAGTGATTTATAATATTCTGAAAAAGTCTATTATATTTTCCTTAAAATTTCCCCCAGTGCCTGGCATGCAGAAGTTGCCGTTGTCAGGGGTTGGGACGTTATGTTGGAGTCGGTGGCTCCCAAGTTCCCACGTCACCGTCGTCCGCCTGGGCAAGTGGCTAGCTCTCTCTCTCCCTATCTCTGTCTGTCTCTTGGCCAGAATGTCGCCAGAAGCGTTTCAAGCGAAAAATTTAAATTTCGCACCGCGGCGGCTCCTTGGCTCTGGCTCTCTGCTCTTGGCCATTTGAAGCTGTTTGGGGTCAGGTTTTCTGGTCTATGGTCAGTGATCTGGGCAATAATTGTGCATCGATTTGGTGGCCCAGCAACTGGATCATGGATCATGGGAGCCAAAGCTGCTGCTGCTATGCCAATCCAGAAGCCCAGGCAATTTGTGAAAATTACATAAATCAGCTTTTATTTATTTAGGAAAGGGTGTCGGTGTCGTGTTTGTTTGCCTGCCATCTCCATTTCCATTTCCAATTCCCACTCGCCCCACACTCCATTGATTACTTATTTTCCCAAATAAATATGCATAGTAAATTGGCCTCATCGATCGGGGAAAACCAAACTCATTTGAGGCCAGTTCCAGTTGCAGTTTTTCCTCTCAGCTCCCGACTCTTTCCTTTATTTGCCAGCGGTTATCGAGTGGCTATATCTTGGCGCTATGTAGCTCTGTTGATGCTGCTGCTGCCCGGTTGAGTTATCGTTAATCGATCGTCGTCGTTGTCGGCCTACACAAAAGCTAAATCGCAAAAATAAATAATTGAAAAAGAAAAACGAGGCAATGGGCGTGTGAGTACCAGCAGGCAACAGGAGAACCTTGAAGATTTTCCTTGATAAGAAAATGAAATTAAGCATTGGAATTATGCATGCAACATTAGTTAATTAATTAATGTTGAGGTATCTCCTGTTGTTTGCAATAAATGTCCTAAGTAAATATTAGTTAGGAAGTAGAAAATTATATAAAATAAATCTTATTTATAGTTGTAACAGTATTTGTTTTGTAATTTCAAGAAATTAAATTATTTTATTTACTTGCTATCTATCTATCTATCTAACTATCTTTCTATCTATCTATCTATTCATCTATCAAACTATCTAATTATCTATCTATCTATCTATCTATCTATCTATCCATTTATCCATTTATCCATCTATCCATCTATCCATCTATCCATCTATCCATCAATCCATCAATTCAACTATCCATCTATTCATTGACCTTACTGGCTCTTAACTTTATATTAAACATTAAATAATAATTACCTATCAAATCCTTTATAAAAAAAATAATTTTTAAACTTAAAGAATGTTACCTCTTGCAAATTATACAACTTCCCCATTAATCCATTAAGCTAATAATGCAATGAATATAATTATATGGCCAGAAATGATGGATTTAGTCTACTTAACGACATTTGATAACCTAATCGCTGGCCATTTGCGGCGATTTATGGCCAACATTCGTATCTTTCGCACATTTGTCGTTTTAAATCGCCTACATTTATCGATTAATCACCTGCTAGGAGTCGCGGGGTACAAGACTAAAAAGAGGATCGAGGAGAACGTAGATCTAAAGTCGAATTCAATTACAGATCCCACCGCTGACCAACTGAAACTGGCTGGGAAAATGATTTTCCAGGCAAGGCTGAGGATTTATGAACTCGTATACACATTATTATGTTTGTGCTCGATGTATGTGTGTGTCCGAGTTTGTTTCGTGTTCGATTGACACGTTCCAAGAGCGATTTCCCTGCAGATTTCCCGAACCGAAAACCTTACACACGCAGAATGGGACGCCGAATTCATTCATTGAAGTGGAGCTGGGATCCTCCTCCTGGATGGGAGGATCGAGGAGGAGAAGGTGGACCTGGATCTGGAGTCGTGTCTGTGCCGAAATTGAATGAGTTGTGCGCGTGAGCCACGATCGCTCCATGGATGCAGATGGCCAAGGAGTTGGGCATTTTGAGGGGGGCGAAAAGGCAGAGGTGGAGGCGAGGCAGGTTTAGTGGGAGTTCGGGCACTATGAAAAATATTTCAAAAATTTATAGTTGAAAAAAAAATATCTAAGCTTAAAAATATATTTTTTTATATCTTAAATTTAATATTTCCCCAAAAACTGAAAACTAACTAATTGATTTTCTATTTATTTTAAAATTATGTATTTTATTGAGACTATTATTATTTTTCTCTCCGTGCTTAAACCTGCCACTTTGCCTGCACAGTAGTGGCTCGTTTCATGTACAGACGCCCATGGCTGATGGCCGAGAGCCTTTAGGCTTTAGGCCTTAGCGAAGGCCCACTGTCAAGTCCAGTCATAGCCCAAGTCGAAGCCCCGACGAAGCGTGTGGCTTTTGGGTAATGAAGAATTATTGTGACTCATTGTAAATGTCTCTAATTATGGTTCATTAATCAATAAAATCGTTTGGCATCTGGTTTGGGCTTTTGCCCGGGCATAAGTCTGGCTATAGATTGCACTGGATCAGTGCTGACATATATATAGTTTTTGCGCTCTAAAATATATAATAAAAATACAAGGAATATGTTAATAATAAATATGGAAATAAAGGATATTTTTTGCATTTTCTTTAAATACTTTTGTGAGATTAGTCAGTCCTCAAATTGTTTACATGCATTTAGAAAATATATTATCCCTAAACTATGATAATAATTTGAATAAAATAAATAATAAATTGCATTTAAATACATTTTATACAATTATTAAATATAACATATTCTTTTCGACAACACTACTTGGATCTGGGACTTTGGGATCGACATTCGCCTGGCGAAAATTATGTTTCGGCGCCGAGCACGCCGACCCCAAACGCGTTGTGTTTGTACAGCGTTGAGTACCGAGCACCAGTCCAAGTTCGAGTCGGAGTTCGAGTATTCGTACGAGTATATCCGCACCATCGACACATGTCTGCATGTTGGACCAGATCGTGATGCCTCTCGTAGTGGACACACGTTGCTCTGCGTTGCCCCCTCTGTGTTTTACTACCTCTTCAAGGGACAGTGGGGGTCAAGATAATAGAGGCTCTTATAAATTATTAAATATTTTTAATGATTTTAGTATATATATAGTGATTATAAATTATTATTTTCAGCCCAAAAATATATTTTTGGCTTTTAATTATAAACAACAAATATAATTTTAAAATATATATCGATTATAAAAATTCTATATAATATATAAACATAAATCTAGTAGGAAAATATGTTATTATTTGATATATTCTATATAAAACTTTTTGAAAATTTTTATAAATTAATTTTATTCACTTTTTTAAACATTTTTCTCCTTACTTAATTATTCTAAAATATTAACTTTTTCTTAATTTTGACCAGTATAGTTCATATACAGCATATATCTGTTGTAATATGGCAAAAGCTAAACTAAGCCTGAAATTGCTCGCTTCAGTTCCGCTGAACTCTCTTATCGGCCTGCATTTAATGGCCTAATATGCGTTCCACACTCGCACTCTATACGCTTGCCGTTCTCTTTTGGCCAGCGCCACTATTTGATAATGTCCATATAGTACCCAGATCTGGGCTCTTCTTCAGGGGTCTTCTGGGGTCTCTCTAGGCTTGAGGCTTCTTCGCGCTCCAGTGACTGTGGCTTGGCAAAAGAAGAGCCGGAGATCGGAGTATTTTTGTCGCGCAGTCCAACTGTCATTATTTCCATCTTTTAAAGTCCATGGTCTGCACTGGAAGAAATTTTAAAAAAAGAAATAATTTACAGAAATTCTGAAAATATTTATAAATTTTTTCGAATTTTTATATAATTATTTTTCGATTTTTTTCTTCAGTTTTTCTATTGAGTTTTATACGGCTTAAATTCTAGTTATTTCTAAGTTCTCTCTAAAAAAAAAAGAAAATAAAAAAGATTCAGCTTTTCTGAGAAACATTTATTAATTTATGTATTCTAAAAAAGGAACTATTTTATAATATAAAACATAAATATATTAACCAAGGGTTTTGAATATAATTCTAATTTTTAATTTTTTTGTTTCTGGTTTATTAATAGAAAATAACCATAACAAGGCCAAATATTCTCATTTATTAGTATTTTATTTAATAAAAAAAAAACTTCCTAAGAGTTCCTCTCAGTGCCTTGGCCGTGCCAAGTTCCATTCCGGCTTAGAGATCACGGCGCGTTGGCGACATTCGCCGGCGAGTACCGTCCAAAAAGTGTACGTCATGCGCATTTAGCCAGGGCCAAGGGCCGGCCCTCCTCCTCCATCGCCGTTGCCTCCTCCGAATCTCCATTACCTGCCCCATCCCTCCTCCTCCTCCTCCTCCTGGAGGGCTCGGTTCTTGGCGCTTTACCGGCGTGAAATTGGTTTAACCCACTGGTCACAATTGCACGCACAGATAGCCGGAGAATACTTTGGAGCACATTAACATGAACATTAACTGAGCCGCGAAAGCGACAAGGGGCAGCCAGCCCAAACCGACCAGGCCGGGACCCCTGCTCCCCCTGGCTCCCCTCCCATCCATGTTAGTGTTATCTTTGTCTCGGTATCTACACACACTGTCCAGGTTCTATGACAAAAAAAATAAATAAAAATAAAAATAAAGCAAAGCCCCATGCCAAGTCCAAGTCACTTTTAAGTGGAGTCTCCGCGGAAGTCATTGCACTTGCAATTAGCCCCAACTCCTTCAGGCAACACACACACACACACACATCAACATTACCCATTTCCATCCCTCTTTTAGCTGATTTTTGGCTGGTTGGTTATCACGGGGTCAGATCTGGCCCAGAAATCTGTACTTTACTTTGAAGTTATTCCGGGGTGGCTAACAAAATTGCCTTTAAAGTGGCCCACATATGATGGTCGTCTGCCAATTTAAGGCAATTATTTTGTTTGTGTGACTTAAACATTTGGGAAAACCTTAAAATTGAAGACAACTATAAAATACGAAATATATTAGAAAACCATTAGTTTTATTATATTTTCAAAGTTAGTTATACTAATTTTCTTACTGTTTTTAAGCTGTAAAAAAGCCGAAACTGAAATTGAATTATTTATTATTAAAATGTATTTTAAATTTGATATGCATTTTAAGTCTTTCTACACTAATTGATGTTTTGTTACATAAGAGTTTAACTAATAAAAAATTTAGTAAAATAGTTTTGCAAGATTTTTACAAACTTTAACATACAAAATATCTCTTGATATGATTTTATTTTAATTAATTTTTGAATATTATTTTTTGATATTATTTTATTTCATTCCTGAAAAGTTTTAAGGTATTTCCATACAAAAAAAACTCCAATAATTTTATTTTATTAATTAAAATTAATATTTATATTAAAAAGCAGGAAAAGTATTAAAAACTGGATATTTTCACTCCGAAACTTTTTGATATTCCTCTCCTCTTCTACATGTGCCTAGTTAGGGCTTTTAATTTTGTGGAAACGCTTTCCCTTTGGGCTTTTCTTTTCTTTTTCTCCTCCCGCATACACTAACCTTTCGTATTCGTATTCCTGCTCATTAATCTGGGTAGAAACTGCGGACAATGTTGGCTTTTATCTGGCCACAGGCATCTGGGCATGGGCAGCGCTTAGATGCGCTTAGCCTGGCTAAGAGTGATTTTTAATAATCGTCATCATCATCAAGACTGCGACGACAGGCCCAGGCCTAGGCAGCCATCCATCCACTCGTAGAGTCAGACAGTCATCCCATCTGAGGGACCGATTAAACGAGGCAACGTCACCTGCACTGGCTGACGGCTCGGCTCGGGCCACAATAATAACGAATATTTCTAAACAGTTAGTTACATTAAGAGCCGCAATGAAAACAGTAACTCACTTGTGAAGAAATAATTTGACTCGCACTTGGACTTTGCTTTAATTTGCCGCCAAAGAGGAAGATGCATGGCAAGAAATTTTTCATTTTTCTTAAATATTTAGGTTAGGAAATGAATAATAATATTGAAAAAAACAAAATTGGCTTTTATATAATAAAGAAATAAAATAAATATAACGATTTATGGAAGCAAAAGCCTAAAAAGTATAAATTTAAATATCGATTTAAGCTTTTGAGATCGATATTTCTATTATTTACTCTCTAAACTTTCTCTGAATAGCTTGATCCTGAACCGAAATCCCCAATTTAGGTCCCTCCCTTCCTTCACAACACAGAACCTTTTGAAATTGTTTCTAGTTTATTTCTCAGTGCATCTCGCTCTATGTGTGTGGTGTGTCTAGTTTATGTTTTTTTTTTTTTTTTTTTTTTTTTTGTCAACAGTGTGGGTACAGGGCCATAACGCTCTGCTTTCCAAAGGGGCTTTCCACGGCGGGGCTTTTCTCCTCTCGGCGACAGTCAACGGTGCCAAGCCAAGCTGGCGGCTTAGAGGAGGAAGCCACTCACACGAGAAGAAGCCTCTGCGCTTTGTCTCTCCGCTCAGTTCCGATCTCTTGATGATAATCAGCGGCTGTCCTCGACTGCGACTACGACTACGAGGTAGCCCCCAGCTCCGTCGCAGTCACCATCTCCGGTAGCTTCCCTGCTAAATAAACATTTGCTTTTGGCTGCTCTTTTGCGGTGGGCAGCGAGCGTGGAAACAGTTTTTGGGAAATCACATGCGACATTTGCTCAGGAAAAGGAGCGGGAGTGGGAGAGGGAGAGAGGGAGGTGGTTATCTTGTGCAGATACAGATACAGATGCTCCGCTGGGCAGGCACGACGAATCTACCTCCCCCCCGCTCTCCTCCTGCAGCCACCGATCCCCTCAGCCACATCAACCACCCGCCCTGTTGGCCCCGTTACATGGCCGTTTTGGCGACAGTTTCGCCAGCTCCAGAGACGGGCTACTGTGCTGGATTGTTGCATTGTTGGATTGTTGGATTACTGGCGACAATTTGCTTAAAAAATAAATCACGAAAATGCGGCAGAAGAGTTAGTTTCCAGGAGCAACAGCAACGACCACGACAATTGGCGGCAATAAAATGCCCAAGAGCCATATTAATAATGGCCAAGACAGCGAGCTTAGGCCTTTAGCCAAACTCCATTCACTGATCAAATACATTATTACCTGAGGGATAAGATTTAGGGAACAATATCCTCTGTTCTTGGGAGACTAAAAGGCTTGGAGGCTGTTTTTAAAATGAAATCTTTGATAAGTTGAATTTTTTATTATTTTAGGAATTATTAAAAAATAATCAAATTTATCCAGTGACTGGGGATTCTTTAAACTTATTTAAACTTATTTAAAAATCCGACTTTTTATAAATATTACAATTTATATATAAACTAGTATCAAACCTATGATTAAACAATGAATTTACATATATTTTTTTTTACAGATATTCCGATAATTTATGAACTTATTGACTTGGGTAAGTGAATCCTATATATCCATGTCTTTCCCGGTAATTTCAATTAAAATAAATTCTGAAAAGAACTCGAATAACTTTTAACATATTGTTTAAAGTAATTCCTCAAAAAAAACCAAGAAATGAGGATAATTAGGCCTTCCCATAACTAGTACAATTTTTTTAGCCTTACTGATAATTACTCGAACTCATCGATAACAATTAATTGGACTTGTTTTGGCCCTTCAATGTCCGCCGCCCACATGACTTGCTTTTCGAGGCTCTAAAGGAAAAGGCTTTTTCCCAGTGAGCGGGGGTGTCAGTCCTTTCCAGCTACCGAGAGGGGGGAGGGGGAAATTGGTTAAGAGAGAAAAACAGAAGGCAAAAAAAAAAGGCACACATAACGTTGTCTGGCGGAATTGTCAAATGATTTACATCCGACATATGTATGCTAAGCTCACGAATCTATCTGCGGCACGATTAGGACACAGGCCGCTGCTCGTGTTGCAGCACAACAGCAACAACAACAGCAAAAAAAAGAAAAATAAATAAACTAAATAAAATAAAGAAATAAATTAAATAAAAAACAACAAAAGTGAGGATTTTTAAAGCCTGAAGCCTGCGTAGTAATCGTGGTTATGACAAATTTCCAGACACCTCAGTCAGTCAGTCAGTCAGTGGGTGCTGCTCCACTGTACGTACAGTGGGCATTCCGCCCCCGCGGAGGCACCCTCCCCCCTTCTTAGTACCCTATAATTGGGACCTTTCTCACTTTCACGCGCACAAATTATACGGTCGCGCAATTTTTTGGTGCCTGCCCGAAATAATGTACGAACTTTCTTTATTTTTTTTTATTCGTAGTCCCCGATTCCCAGCCTAGGCCCCATCCTCAGCTTCATCCCCCCCATCTCTCTCCTTTGCCAATTCTCCAAGCCCAATCCCCATCTCATCGCTTCGTGTTTGGCTAGTCATGACTTCCGCTCTGCACTTTGGCACACATCCAGACAGGCGGCAGCGATGATGCCCCATTATGTGGCATGTAGAGCGATGCACAGTCGCTGCACAGAAACTTTAGCAGGAAAAAAACAACAAAATAATAAACAAAAATAAACAGATTAAAACATAAATATTTGCCAGCAGAAAATAGCTTTAGGAGAGGCCTATAGAATCATAATTCCAATATTTTTCAGGGTTTTCTCTGTGAGTTTTCCATGGGAAATAATTTGTTTAATATTATTATTATTTTTATTGAAGGAATTATTTTTTTCCAATGGGGTTTTTTCTCCAAATTAATTTTTTAAAATTTATTTTCTGGCATAATTTAAAGTTGTTTCAATATTTTAAATTTAATTACTATTTTATGTTTCCCCTTTTACCCAAATAAGCTATGGAAATTTTTTTTGCAGTGCACTTCTCTCGCTACAATTGCCTTGGCCATGTTCCGCTGCCCACACAACAATCACAGCAAAGCAGAAGATGCCATCGAATCCTTTGCCGAAAGCCTCTTCTGCCTCGATTGAAGTCCGTTTTGGGTGATTAAAAATTCCCCCTTAAAGCTCACACACAACCCCAAGGGGTGGGGGGGGGGAAGGGACGAGGTGTAGGTGAAGGCTCCAGCATTAATATTTCATACGGGGCCAGGTCGGTCGGCTGGTCGCTGGTCTTGGCCAGGTCAACGTTATCTTTCTTTTCACCTTTTCGCAAACTGCAAACTGGCCGAAATTAAAAGTTTTGTTTGCGTTGAATAACTTTTCAAAGACTCTTTGAATTACAGCCTACAACCATGTGTGTGTGGGGTGTGTATGATGCGTGTCCTCCCCCTCTAAGTCGTCCACCCCGCACACTTGAACCTTCTTCTTTCAAAATTTCCTTTCAAAACTTTTCAATTCCTGCGTTCTCCTCTCGGTGTTTTTTTTTTGTATTTATTCCCATTGAAAAGAAGAGAAAAGAAATGCAGGAAGGCTTATCAGTTGGACAGTACGAAATACAGGCTGTATTTTAATTGTGGGCACTCGAGTGTGAACCACATGGAAAACCCCCAACCCTAAGGTCAACCCCAGCTCCAACCCGGAAGCCCGCACAAATGGCCAGCAGGGAAAAACTTCTGGTGTTTAATCGGCATGCGACTCCTGTCCGCAAAATTGCCCAAATTGAGTTTGAGGCTAAAAAAAACAAGTGGACATTGAGTCCATTAGCTAATGGATAATGGGGTCCAAAGGCAGCAGGACAAAAATTAAACCGAGTCGCAGACATGGGGAGAAGAGGTTTCGAATTTTAAAAATGAAAAAAAAAAAAAAACAAAAGAAGTCAGTTGTTGGTGTTAGGTTGAAAATGAAAAATATCACAAAGCACAGGAATCATAAAAAATTTAAAAATTATGTATAAATACTTAAGGAAGCTTTATATACTTATTTTAAATATTTTATTTAAAAAAAAATTGGTATAAATATTGTTAAATATTATATAAATATTTATTTATTTTGAATTATTCCTAAAGAAATTTCCTAAATAAAAACTTACATATGGTTTAACACAAAATAAATATATTTAAAAAAAAAAACAAGCTTTTCTGGCTACTTTGCTGTTTAAATTATATTAAATTAATTGACAAAAGAAATATTTCTAAGCACCAATAACAATTTAAATTCCCTGAATGTTCCAATTTCCCAAAAATTAATTGATTTTATACATAAATCTTGGAGAAACAGACATTAAACTGCGGCCACAACAAGTGGACACCGCACAGGAGCCATCGCAGGAGAGGCCTAATCTCTTACAGCGAAATCTCGGCGACAATCTGGGTGTCGTCTTCATTTCATTTCATTTATTTTTTGTTCTCTTGGTTTTTTTGGGGTCTCTCCCAAGTGAGTTTCCCCCGGCAACGCTGTAACTGTGACTGCTCCCATCCGCCTGATGTGGTGGCTTGGGGTCTTGTGGGTGCGGTTGAGATCTCTCGCTCTCTCTCTCCGCTGGATCGGATCGGATTGGATTGGATCGCCACCCACTCGCATTTGCATGAGCCACGAGGGGCCACAACCAGAGCCACAGTCACAGTCAGAGCCAAGCCCAGACCGGTGGTCAGCATCAGCATCAGCATCGGCATCGGCATCGGCTTGGGCCCCTTGCCTTATTGATGACTTTTAACAGCCGCAGCAGCAGCGTCGTTTAAATAATGAGCCCACGGGTCGAGGCCACCAGCCGGCGTCATCATCATCATCGTCATCTCTAGGTGCACACCTCCGCATCCGCAAGTCATCAATGGCTCGGAACCGATCCATCTCCCTGCTAGATTCTCCCCATCAGCTGTCACATTGGGCAATTGCCATAACGACGATTGCCCAACCGAAATTCAAACAAAATCCTGATTTCGAACTGAATAGTTCAATTCAAAGTGTCGTGTCATCGCGTTTAGTCTCCAGGGGATCGATGTACTATATCTATCTATCTGCTATGCATGTGACTATGTCCAGCTGAATCTTGGACTCTCTCATTCTCACTCTCGTTTTTATTTGTAATTTTCCTGCGGCACGGTCAGTGGCTTTGCTTGATGCCATTCAACCGCGAAATTGCCGCAAAAATTCAAGCAGCTGGGAAATGGGGAAAAGTCGTAGGTCAAAATATTGTCAGCACATGAAGAAAATTAAATTGATTTATCTAATAATGGTTAATTTTAATTTTTAAATATTTTCTAAAGCCAAGGAAATAATTTTAAAAATATTTAAAAGTTTATATAATTTGGGAGAATTCTACAATTTATTTACTGGTTTATTTGAAAGAGAAAAATAAATAAATATTTTGGTGATTATAATAATTAAAAGAAATTTTATTAATAATTAATAATTAAATGAATTAGACCTCAAAGTATTTAAAAATCTGAAAATAACAATCAAATATATACATTTAAAAATATTCTTTAAAACACCTACAAGCCACAAAAAAAGAGTTCAACTAATAAATACATTTCTGAACGATTTCTTTAATAAATAATTAAATACATAAACAAGAAGCTGCCAAATGAAACCAAATTAAATGAAAAAATATTTAAAAGAAATCCCAAAGTAATCATTTATTAAGCAATTATTTCACCATTAAAATTATAATAAATTTAACAAGAATGTGCACCAAAATATCATTTTTTAGGCAAAATTCCAAACCTCCAAAACCAAAAGAAATCGTATAAAAACTTGTAGATTTCTTCAAGTGCGAAGAGCACCCAAAGTCCATGATGAGTCCACGCATATTGGTGCCATATGATTAGCGGAGCGTCGCCGAGGCATGACAATCCATCAGATGGCGATGGCCATGTGCCCACACCGCCGTCACCGGCACCTCCTCCAACTCCAGCTGCGACGAACCTCGTTTCGGATTCCGACTAAATCTTGGCCCAGGCTTGCCGCCACCAAACGAAATAACATCATCATCATTGCCGTCGTAGTAGTCGTCGTCGTCGTCGTCGTCTTGTGCCATTGATGACCAGGAAGGCTGGGCGTGGCCGGCATGCCCCGTCAATTGCCCAACTTGGGCAGGGACTCTCATGGGCAGCAGAGAGCAGGAGGGTGGGGCCCTGCCCCTGCCCTGTGCACACCCAAAACAAATTCTGTTTTTTTTTTTTTTGTTAATAACAAAAAACAAAAAAAAAAAAAATCGACCAGAGAAACCCAGCCGAAAAGTGCGATCGCTTACAAGTACAAAATTGTCCCAACCTACGCTCCGTCGATCTCGCCCCATCTCTCACCGGGCGGGCAGTGGCGGAGCTTCAGGGAATCCCCTTTTTTAATGTAAAAAAAAGTATCTGAAAAAAAGTATCTTGTATCTTTATAGTGTCCTTATGCGAGAGTCCTTTTCGTACTCCATTTTTTTTTCTCTAGCTTGATGCTTGTTCTCTTAGCTCAACTTTTGTAAATTTTTATTTTGTGTGGAATTTATTATTATTATTTTTTATTATTATTTGATAACCTTCCTTGAAGACCCCCCTTCTGGGTCACCCCTGCCCTGGCCGGTGCGTGCGCAGATGCAGCAGCCGCGATATCGGGCCCAAATGGGAGCAAAGCAAGACATAATGCCAGAAAAGAGCCAAAGACAGAGTCAGAGCCAAAAAGCCGACTCGAGTAGGCCTCCGCCTCATTTCATATTCATCGATGTGGGGCACGGCCAGGAGATCTTGACTGGATCTGTGTAGGATCAGCAGGAAGTCTCTCCTTGGGGAGAGAGATATAACCGAGCTAAGACACCCCTGTACCCACCCATATATATCCCATAGATGTGTTTATATACATATATCTATTTGGATATATATATTTAATCAACTCTGGCTAAATACTTGGACTTGGCCCAGTAGTTGTATGGCGGTGTCATGCGCCACCTTAACAGCATTTGCCAGCCAGAAAGCCAGCCAGCCAGCCATTTGTCATTGGAGCACGGGCTAGGCCCCAACTGAAAATAGTAATAATAAAGGCAGGCAACAACATTAGGCACTGAAAAAAATATATATAATTAAAATATATAATATAGAAATATATAAAGAATGCAAGAGTCTCAGCTCAAAGATTTTAATGTACTTAAAAGTACTTTATCTTACCTTTTTCTGGGTTTTTATTTTAAACAAATGTTTAGTATTTATATTTCATAAATTTTTTAAACTATTTATATTAAAAATGGTTAACAATTGTCTTGGAATATTTATTTATTGAGCCGTGTACCTACCCAGGGAGTGCGATTCATTCATTATGTGGAAGATCTGGCCGGGGCAAGTCATTCGAATTCATAGCGCAGACTGCGTGGGATGTCGCCGTCGTCGTTAAAGCTAAAGAGCAAACACTGGCAAAAAATAAAAAATAATACAAGAAAAAAAAGAGAAACAAGAAAAAACAACAGCAAACAAAAGATATTTTTTCGGAGTTAATAATAAGTATAGTAAGTGCGGAGAGTTAGGATTTCAGGTGAAGTGGGCATACTCTAACCTGCTCTCCCATTTGTCATATCTGCTTTGGTTTATCATTAAGGCGGCGACATCATCACCAGATCGAGGCGATACCATTAAACATACATATATTATAAAAGGGTATAAAATACCAGCAAAGATGGATTTGCCAGCAATGATGCTGAGATTGCCATCGAGAGATGCCAGTCTGTGTATAGCCAGCGATATTGCAATTAAGATAAAGCCAGGTTTATTTAATTTTATTTTTATTTTTAGAGACAAGCCAGGTTAAGCCGCTCCCCCTGAAGATACTTCGTGATTCTCCAGGCTTTGCTCCAGTCTTCTGTAGACTCCTGCAATCTCCTGTCTTCTGTCTGCATTTTCCGCACACGCAAGGCAAGCTTGCAGCTTCTGGAATTGACCAGAGAAAACCTCTAAATAATTATTAAATAATTAAATAAACAAAGAAACTCTTCTCGGGGATATAAGTACAAGAAAATCTGAGGGTTAAATAAATTTAAAAGATTTTTTTTAAGATTTTCTTTCACTTAAAGCCTTCTCTTGGTCTTAATTCCTTTTTACATTTTCCACTAGCCTTCATAAACATTTTCCACCAGTCACAACATAACCTTGGAAAACTCAAAAAGCCATCAGAGAAAAAAATTAGAAAAATTCAGACACTATCTCACTACTCATCAGCTACATCTTTCTCTGTCTTTCTCTCTCCCGAGAGATTACTATAAATAATAAATGTGAAAATGTGTGTTTAAAAATATATGTTTATATAGGGGATTTTCAAGTTCACCCCCTGCTATGTGTGAGCTAAGGCTCCCTAGACTTTTCCCTCTGCGCTGGTCAAATGTGGAGCGTTGCGAGAATTGAAGCGACTGAAACCGAAACCGAAACCATTTTCATGCCATTCCCATTGTCGGTGTCACATCATCATTCCCCCCCCCTGTATTCTATATAGGAGAAACTGAGGGATCTGTGTGATCTCCACGACGGCTGGCGGTGGCTTAAAATAACATTACGCGGGGTCTTGAGATCGGAGACCCGGGTCCGTTCCATTGCCTGGCCTGGAGTTGACTTCAGTTGAGTTGAGTTGCGGCTGCTCACATGTGTCTGCCATATGTTGGTCCATGGGACAAGACAAACGCCCATCGGTTTTGGTTTGCAACACGGACTGGCCGTGGGGCTGTGTCCAGGCACTCAGAGAAAAATATCATAAACTCTTTAAGAAATTCATGAAAAATATAATTATTATGATTTTTCTGAGTAGAAACTGATTTATCTTAATTTTTTCTTAAAGATTCAACGCAAAACTTAACTTTCTCCAAAATTTTCTTAAGCAAAAAGTGAGCTAGAGTTCTCCAAAGCTTAATTTAAATTTCAGTTGAAATTTAATATATGTTTTTATCTTCGTGTATATCCATTCCCTAGTACTCCCCTCCGCTGATCTTCCCTTTGGATCCATGCCACCCCTGCGGCGTTGCCCCCAAATAAAAAAAAAAAAAAAATGGCCACCATCTCTTGGTGAATCGTTCGTTCCATTTGTGGACACACTTGAGATTCCATTAATTCCCAAATATTTTCATTTTGTTGGAAATTCTTAAAGGCAGCCGAGAGCGGAGGCAGGCAAATCAAACGACATATATAGCTGGATATCAAGTGCCCGTTGTGTTGTCACTGGGTTTTATTTATGGCCGCTACTGTAAAAAATAAAGAAAAGGAAAAACAATGAGAAATTGTCACTTGGACAGTCAGTGATCGCATCATCTTGAGATGAATAAAGGGAGCAGGAGGAGGAGGAGGAGGAATGGAAGGGATAAGTTTGTCTCTGAAGTGGGTGACTTCTTCGCCTTTCGGTTAACCGCAAAGAAAAATGATTCTGCTGCTTCTGATGCCCGAAAGAAAAATCCGATTGGAAGGGATCTCCGATTACAGCCAGGACAATGACAGGACTCTCTTGAGTGCCTCAAGTGCTTGCCTCCTGCACTTGTCTTGGGATTTCAATTAAGTGCAACTATATGTATATATTTTCACAAAAACCTTGAAAGTGCCGACGCTTCGAAGGGGGTAAAATCTAGAATCCTTAAGAGGTTAGTTTTTCCCAAGCCTGGGAAAAAACTAGAAGACCCCAAGTGATAAATGAAGGACCTCTTAAGTAATATAGAAATTTTGAAAAACGAAATATTTAGTTCTCAGGATTTTTCTTTCCAAATTCAAAGAAATCTTCAATAAAAGTGTATTAATTATAGTTTAAATAAGGTTTAATTTAATGCCTTAATTTCCTAGATCCCTTAGCCACCCCTGCCTGAGATCCTTTAAGGACACTCTTTTTACCTCCTGCCAACCTCATTGACAACCATATTCCTTCACCTAGTTGGGCCCCAAAGACTCTGGTTAATGGCCCAAAACAAGGTCCAATGGTGGAGCCACCACCATCACCATCAGCACCACAAGGAGGAGGCAATGAGGACAGCCGGTGGTTGAGGTTTCTATTTTTCCCGCAGCAGAAAAGGACCCACGACCCTTGGTAGTAGGTAGGAGGCCTGTTGTTAGCCTTCATGGCCATCGAATGTATAATCGATCACTTGGGTGGCCAGGACACAGGCCGAGTTTGTTGGGTCATCTAAACAAAGGAAGCCAGGAAAGGGGCTGGTGTCCTGGGGGGCAGAGCAACTCAGAGACGCGGACGAAAGACTCGAAATGTGGCACTCGCTCTCGTTCGCCGTCGCTAAAATTTGTTAAATCGATAAACTTTGTTTAGTGCGCGGAAACAACAAGAAGTCAGCCAGTCAGCCGGTCGAATCCACGGCGATTTCGACCGCGGCCCAAAACCACAAAGCCCGATAGGCCACCGACTCCCCCAACTGCTCAATGGAATCTATAAACCCATCAGAGATATCACAAAAAGTTATAGTTTATCTGAAGTCTTTAAAAGATTTATAAGATTTTAATGAAATCAGAATCATGATGTCTGAAATAATAATTTAAAGTTAAAATATAAAAATTAAAAATCTCCTATCCTTAGACGATCTTTAAAAATATCTTTACGATATATTTATTTTTCTTATTTATGATGTCAAAAAATATTTATTCCATGCTAAAGATAGGAATATTTTAACCATTTATTAAAAATATTGTAAGCTTTATTTTTATTAAAGAAATATAACAAAAATATATTTATTTAATTTAATTGATCTTGAAAAAATATCTAAAATATTTATTTCCAAGTAAAATCTAGAGATTTGTTATATAAAAAGTTTTAATAATATTAAAAACAAAAACGTTAGAGATATTATTTAAATATTCATTTTATCCAAGGAAATATATATCTAATTTATTTAAATTATTTTCATTTTTTATGTTTGATTAGAAATTTTTAAAAATTTCATTTTTAAAAATTTCATTTTTAAAAATTTCATTTTTAAAAATTTCATTTTTAAAAATTTTTAAAATTTGTTTCTATATTTTCATGCTTCTTTTTAGGTTTTAAATATTATTTTAAAAATGATTTCTGTTGCAATATTTTTGAAATTCCACCTAAAATATGGATATACAAAATATGATAATTTTCCATTTAGGAAAAGGATTTCTCAGTCATCAGTCACATAAGCCAATTTATCTAGGTGGAAGTCTCAACGAAAAAAGGAGACATTAACTCCTTGCATATTTTTCTCTATTTATATATATAATATATACATTTATTTTGTGGATTGCGTCAATCACAAAATTTGTCAACGCTGCCAGCGGACCTTACCACCTTTCACCTGGCCAGGCCATCGCACCTTGCCTCTTACCTTTCATCAGGGTCGTTTAATCGATCAGCGGGATGGTCGCTGGCATTAAGAAGCCGCTTTGGTATCGGTATCGGAATTGGTGCCACCACCACATTATATATATTTTTCTTTTATTTTGGAGGTGGGTGGTTCCAGTGGTTGACACCGCATAAATATATATACATATATATATATATGTATATTTATGTTCCTGACCCCCAAATCGATCTAACAAAGCTGTTCACGCGACAATTAATGGTTCGGGCCAAGGAGAAGGGGACAAAAAGAACGAAAAAAAACCCCAGTCAGAGTTAAGGGAGAGTAAAAACCCCCACTTGCTATATATATATGTAAATATAGGAAACTTTACTCAAAACCGGTAGCCGTGATAATGGTCAGCCTTTGGCCAAAACAATTTATTACCAAAACCAGCCAACGATCGCTGATGCACTAAGCAATAATTAAGCGTTTAAAAGAAAAACTAAAACAAAACAAAATAAGTCTTTAATTTATGAATTATATATGTTTTTTTTAAGTTTCTCAAAGTTGAGTAATATTTTTGGCCCAATTTCAAAGAAAATATAAAAGTATAGCATAGTTTTTGGGCAGTGTAACTGGCCCGAGCGGCAATCACGGCACGCAACGGCTAATGGAGCCCAAGCTGGCCAAGAACTGGCCGTTGGCCATTGGCCAAGTTGGCCGCGTCCTCAATGATGGATCACAGATTGAGATTCGGGCGGTCGGCTGCTGGGCGGCAATTTGTCGACACTTTTGGACTTGGGCAAGCGGGATGCTGCAGCCGCAGGACCTCCTCTGGCTGACATAATGATGCAGCAGCAGCAGCAGCAAGAGGAGTTGCTGCTGCAGGCTGCAGTTGCAACTGCATTTTCGGAGTGCACTCTAAATCTCAAGCATCGCTTCCTCTCTTTATTTATTTATTTATTATTATTTTTTTTTTTGCTTCTTCTGGTTTCTACCTCGCATATGTCACAAGGCAGGCGGCCACCCCCTTTGGTAATTGCCGGCAATTCTGCAATTTTCGTTATTGTTAAATGTCGGGTTTTGTGCTCGGTTTCTGTAGCTTTATGTTTTCGCTTTTTATTTGCAGTTTTTCAGTTTTCAGCTTTTGGTTTTGTTTTGGTTTTATTTTTTATTTATTTTTGTTTTTATTCAATGCGAAAAAAAAACAAAAATGCAAGCGAAACTCTCACATCTCGCCGACAATGATCGGTAGTGGAGGAGCCAGGCGTCCATCGATCGCTGACAGAGTCGGGCCTTCATCTGCATATATTAAAAAGGTATGAATGTATACACTGAGAGAAAGAGAAGAATATTATATTTAGTATTTTAGGAATTTTACTTAATAGAAAACATAACTTATTTTCTATTTGAGGGCTATTTATACTTAATAAATATATACAATTCTTAAAAGCAAACTATTTTTCCCAGCACATTAGGTTTTTATAAAAAATATAAATTGATATTTGATCTTTGATATATTCAAAATAATAAATTCATATTAAACAGGAAAACGTAGGTTTTATTTTTTATTTAAGCCCTCGAATTTCATATAAAAGTTAGTATTGATATTTCATCCATTTCTCCAAGTGTATGTATTTGTAATGAAATGTGTGATTGCGTACACACATTGCAATTGCGAAGGTTCCTCTCGAATTCACACTCGCCTTTCAGATTCGCGGGTAATTGCTTGGCTCTGCTTAGATTTCGCCCACCCCCACTGGCTTTACCCTTTTTCGATCTTTGATCTTGCCGAATCGGATTTGGATTCGGAATGTTATATCCCCAGCACAGGAATTTACCCTTGTGCTTCTTGAGGTCAATTTTGGGTTAAAAGTCAAACAAGATTGGATTAGGGATTTATTTATATCGAAAGAATACGGAAAAATATTTAAAACTTTCTTATAACGAATTTTTGAATATGATATAATATTTTATTTAATGTGCATTTGTTCATATAATCGAAGAAGCTCAGATTTTTATATATTTTTCATTGGATTTAATCGGTTTTCAATATAAGAAACATTTACTAACATTACATATTCGATCTTAAAGTTTTTAAAGAATTTTTTTTTTATATTTTAAATCAATTTTTATTTACTTAATTAATTGAAATATTTCGAATTTTTTTTAAGTCCGATTTTTGTTACTGAAAATCATTAGAAAATAAATCATAAATCATATCATAAATACCATTATTCGTCATAACTTATAGCTTTACCCCCATTTCCCTTGCCAATTCCATTTAATTTCCATTCCTTTTCCCATTTTCAATCCCAATTCAATTCGAATTGCGCTCCGCTAGCCGGCTTGGTCGTGTGAGCGGTCTCCGCTCGACTGATAACAGTTATGGCGATGCCCGGCGACCCCTACTCCACAGCCACATAGCCCCACCTGCCCCCTCCTCGGCCGGCCAGTAGCCCTCACCTTGGCACTTCGTCGTGGCACACATTGTGTTGTCCCCGTGCCAGCCCCCCAGCAGCACCCACCAACCCACCCACCCGTTCTCTCCACCTTTCGTGGGGTGGCGCTCTCTCAACCTCGCTAACTCTCCAAAAACGCCGGCAGAGCTATAGCACTCTCAGCATGTCTCTCTGTATATGTGTGCTACCTGTACGATAAAAGAGAGCCGCAGGTGGGGGAGGAGTGTGTGTGTGTGTGTGTGTGTGCGGATGGGTTAGGGGCTAATGGGTAAGGGGGGTAGATGGACCGCGGGGGGGTGGCACTGGGCGATTGTCAAACACAAATGTGCGAGAGCAGAGACGGCGGCCAATCGATGACGAACGCGCGTGTGCGACGCCTCATATGTGTGCGTCTCTTGGCGAGTGTGTGTGTGTGTGTGCGTGCGGGAGTGTGTGAAAGTGCGTATGTGTGTGGGGAGTGCGAGTGGGCTTGCATATAGCGCCAATAATATGTATATAAGTTATATCTTCACATATGTTTGTATGTGTAGTTTTGAAGTGTTAATTGAGATCTAATAGATTTTTCCATTAATTAAAATATAAATAAATAAAAATACTTTATATTTTTGAAACCCTTTTTGAGATTTAAGTTTAACCTTTTCAAACACGTTGGACAAATGCAATCTTTGAGATAATAAAACTCGGACTCCAGACCACACACACACACACCTCACACCCCCCCCCCCATGACCCCGACTCCTTCTCCTCCTCCCCCCGCCCACAAAACAATTAACAACAAAAACAATTCGCACACACACTCGCAGCATTTGAAGCTCTCATATGTGTGAGAGTGCGCTGATTCTCATATCAAAGAGCCTGACATTAATGGCAGCAGCGACGCGACGCTGGTCGCGGCAGCGCTGTCCAGCTTTTTTTTGTTTTTGTTTTTGTTTTTGGTGGGGAGGCCAGGCAGCCGGCCTGCCTGGCATCAAACATGTTCGTTGTCGCGGTTGCAACCAGCGGAGGTGCGGCGGTGATCATTCATTGAGGGATGCATCTTAACTCCCCCAAAGCTGTTATTATCATCGCCCACCCCCTCCTCCCCAAACCAATTGACATGACCTTTGGAGGCGCTTTGGCGTCGATCTCTGGCGAGCTTGCAACGTGTTGGCAGCTGTGCAGGTTGTGCGCCACTTTGGTTGCATCCTCCAAAGCACCAAGGCGGCCGCCAAGCTCCATCAGACGCTCTTGGACAAGCGTCCATTAAGGATGTGCTCCAAGGAGCGAAATTTGTTGGCTATTGTTGGTTAGTGTGCCTTAAAATGAAGGCTTTTTATTTGATTAATAATTAAAAATAATTAATATTTTAATAATAAATAAATTATAAAAAAAATCCTATTTGTTTTTATTTCATATATTTTTATTTATTTGATAAATAATTAAACAATTAATATTTTAAAATAATACAAAAATAATAAATATTTAAATTGTATTTTTTTAATTTGCTGTAATAAATATTTTAAGATTTCTAAACTATATAAATATGAATAACATTTTACTTCAAAATTGTATGTTTGGCATTAACATTAATTTTCTATATATTTTTCTATATATATATTTATATCTTTTATATTTTTGTTTAACAATACAATTGCGCTTGAAAGGTGCGCGCGCGCTTTGATGTCCATTATTCGTAAGGCTGTTGTGGTCCTTGTTCGGTGTCCTGGCTCAAGCTATTGTTGTTGTTGTTGCCTGGACAGTTGTAATTGCGAGAGGGTTGTAATCGCGCCCTTAACTGGCACGAGTGTGTGTGTGTGTGAAAGCGATTGACCAGAGTGACCAGCCTGAAAAGTTGCCACCCCTTTGCGCTTTGCATGTGTGTATCTGTGTGTGTATGTGCGACGAGCTTCGCAGTGGCACTATCCCGCTCTGGCCAGTGGGGCCGGTGCGCCCACCCCCACACACGCACACACACACATGACCAGCGGCAAATAAACAAACGCCGGCAGCGACGCGGGCAGAGAGTGCGAACCCAACCCACCACCACCTTCAAGCGACACCACCATCACCAAGCACCGGCGACACCACTAGAAAAGGGCTGCGTCGGCGTCGGCCTCGGCGTCGCTTAGCCAAAATCAAATTGCCAGATTGGCATTAAAGTGCAAAAGCCTGAAATGAAATTGAATTATCTGCAGTCGCTCGCAGGACATCGTCGCGTTCGGATATATTCGCCCAAGCAAGCTCACTCTTCCACTCACACGTACTCTCTTCCTGGCCAGCGCTTGGGGCTCTCTCTCTTTCTCTGTCTCACTCTCTCTTATGTCGCGTCTCATGTCCAAAGCGAGCTTTCGTCACACTTGCAACGCGTTCGCTGGCGTTCGCTTGCCGCTCGTTCGGTGAGTTGGTTGGAACGTGGTCGCCGCCGCGGTATTGTTGTTGTTGTTGCTGCTTTTGGTGGGCCCTCTGGACAGCGGCGACAGGCAAAGCTGCGCAGCTTTTAGCGACAGCGGCTGAAGCAGAGGCAGAGGACCAGACGGCAGCGAAGACGCGCTCGCCGCTAAAACGTTGCAAGTAGTCGCGTACTTCCGCCGTTACCGTTAGCACCGCACACAAGCCGGAGCCGCTAAAGCGCGCACACAGTTACAGACACGCTCACCGTTTACCGTTGGCCGTCGTCGTCGCGGCAAATAATAACAATAAATCCAAAATAGAAACAAAAATATAGCTAAATGCGAATCGAGAAGCCAATCGAAATGGGAAAATAATTAGAAAGAAATAAGAGAAAAAAAAAAGAAACGAAAAGCAGGCATTCTTCCAGTGCAATTTTCCATTTTTTTTTTCAAGTGTCTCGGAGTGTGCTTACCAACCAATTGGGTTTTCTTTTCTTCGATTCGTTGCCGAACCAACTCCAATTGGGAATCTCATTTTTTGGGAAAATGAAACCGCTGGCGAAGGTGACAGCGACAGCGACGACAACAGCAACAGCAACAAGGGCAGCAGCAAAACAGACACAGCCAAAAAACAGGGCTTGACGAAAAGCATCGAAATCGAAGGAAGGAAAAGGAAAAACCCAAGTCCCGAGTGCAAAAGGTTCCTATAAGAAAATAATAATAAAGAAATACAACAATTTCAAGAAATCTAAGAAAATAGAAAATAAAAGTGAAAAAGTGCTCAAGTTTTTTAACTTCAAAATTAACAAATATCATCTTTGTATTTTGTTTGTTTTGTTCTGGTTTTCCTCCTAATGGCAGCCCAAGAAAAGCCATCAAAATGACAAAAACAAAAACAAGTAAAACCAAAACTGAAGCTGTCTGATTAGCAAATAGATAATACCAATAAAAACAATTTTTTTTCTATAAAAAAGAAACAAACCGAAACAAGTGCAATAAGTAAACAAAAATAAAATCAAAGAGGAGAGTAGTAAAAAAAAAAAACAAAAAACCTAGAATATAAAATTTGGAAACTTTTGAATTGGAAAAATCCAAGTGGAAATCTTTTGGTGTCGCAGTCGGAGTGTTGTTTTTTTTTTTTGGAGATCGGCAGGACATTGCCCTTTGTGGGGTTAAGTGTGCCTGTGTCTGTGGGCGAAGATTGAAATACCTTCCGGAAACTGGAAACAAAAATGAGAATTAAAATGCCCGCGGTTCGAATTGCACAAGGTGAGTGTGAGACAAATAAGGGTTAAAGTTTAAGGTTCCAATTGGGACACAAAACAGCTGACTTTCGCGGAGTGTCGAAGGTTTTTGAAATTTTTTTGTTTGTCGCTTTTCTTGACAAAGTTCTTAATAAAAAATAAAGGTTATAATTGGCTGGGATTTTACAAAACATTTAATTTGTATTTTGGAATTTATTTTAATATTATTACATGAGATTTTTTTTTAACCTCAGCAGGTGTTTGTTTATTGGCTTACTTGATTATGTAATATTTTCTAAGGCTTTAATTAATAACCTTTATAAATTTGGGCAGTTAACAATAAATAGTTTGCTATTTTTAAACTTTTTAAAAATAATAAATATAATGTCACATTTAAATTATTATATATGCAAGCAAATCTGACTTTAAAAATCCCACAAAAATGGAATGCGTTTCAATTTTAGTTGTTTTTTGTTTTTAATATACTAAAGACATTTAGAGTAACAAAAATTTTAAGTATATAAATAATACAAGCTGGGTAACACCTGCCATAAAATTTTAATAATCATAAATTATGACAAATAATAGTTTATTAAGCTTTTAAGCACTTCTTCTATAAGATAAAAAATCTCCAGATTGATTAAATCCTTAAAAACTGCATGGTGACCCCCTGAAATAATGATCTCAATACATTTCTGAAATGGGTTCGGCCTATGGCCTATGGTCAGGCCATATCAGTCGACCATGTCGCACCCACTCTCCCTCCCTCAGCCATATGGTAGTTCTCCTTATTTTGTTATAGTTTTTGTTGTTCTTGTATCTAGTCGAGTTATCGCTGCGATATGGCCATGTCTAAATCAGAGCCACTCGCCCCCGCCTAGGTGTGTTTGCAATGATTTTTTTTCCAGATTTGTTGTTCTAACGCATTTTTTCCCCATAACTTAGAGTTTTAGAATTTTCTATGATTAGGCTTTCCATGGAATTTCCCTATCAATTCTTGTTTTTTTTCTAAATTTTCTTTTTGTTTTTGGCGACCAACGTCCAGGCTGGATTTGCTGGAAAATACACGGCTTAGTTCAAAGGGAAATCAGGGCCGTAAAGCCATAAAGCGCCATACAATCGACATATATCCATATCATTGTCATAATATGGATTGTTCGCGGCAGCAATAAACCAAGTCATATATATATATATATTTTTTTTTTCGCCCGTTTTCGGGCCGCATTTCTGGTTGGGATTTTTTGCACAGATTTTCCATTTGTTGGCCGTAAGCAAGCAAGCCGGGTCGTTATCAATCTTATCTAGATAGCGACGGCCGCTGGACAGTGACGCACTTGAGTTGGCCAGTACACCGGGTACACTTGCTCCACTCCCCCCTTGGCAGAGGAGGAGAAATGGGAGTGGGAGTAAAAGGGGAGGAGGAGGTGTATGAGGAACCCTTGTGTCGTCAAACAATTTTAATTGCTCGCAAAGTTGTTTGCTGTTGGTGTTCCTTTCATATACTTTTCTTCTTTTTTTTCGGTCTATTTGTCTTACAAATCAAAATCAACAAGAGGGCGAGCAGCGGCCTTTTCCAGGTAATTTCCAGGTGATAAGAGAGAAGGCCTAATTGCTGACGATCGAAGGAGGAGGCTTGGACGTGATGCTATGGTCTTGCTTTGCCATATGTCATATATATAAACATGGTAACCATCCTTATCGATATCTCCCTCTGCTCTGTCCCCAAAATTGCTGTTGTTCAGCTAGCTGTGTGGCGGTGTTCTGCCTACCTACCCACACCTCCCTTCCTACCCCTCGTCGTCCATCCTAATTAATTGCTACAATTTCAATTTCGATTCCATTCGGTGGAGAATCTTTTTGATCTCCAAAAAAGAAACAAGAACAGGAGAGTCTCTTTACACACAGCATTTCGTCATTTTGCCGCCTCAAATGGGTGTTGCTGCCTCTCGTCTTATCAGCATGAGGAGGGGGGAAAGGGGAGGGGGGGGGGAGGGCTGAGACTGATGAGTAATTTCCGAGAACAAGTCGCAATGTTCCATGTTTGACAAGTTCTATTGGGAGTGTATCTAAAATGGTAACAATCAAAGGGGGAAAGGAGGGGAAAAAGTGGAAAAAATTAAGGCTTAAAATTAGGTAAAGAGGAAAATTAGATGAGCGTTTGTCAAGGCTTTAAGATCAAGTTAGGGTTTATATTTTTTGTATATATTCTTGAAAGAAATATATATATAAATAAATACAAAATATTTTAAAAATATAAAAAACACCTTAATACATATAAAATAATATATAAGCCCCTTAAAAAAAACTCCCTAATAATTAATAAATATTTTAATATAATTGAAGTATAAAATGTATAATAAATACCACTTAATCACTGATCTTTAAGCTATGAAAATTTTCCATTAAAAAAAAAAGGACTCAGCTGTCCTGCTTGGCTAATATCCTGCCGGCCCTTGTTGAGCTTCGCTGCACAAGCACAAACATCCTGGCGCGGGGAATAGGGTTCGATATATGCCCACCGATATGGTCAGCGTTAATCAAGCAGGACCGGCACCTGCCTGGCAGGATGGAGAGGGAGATGGGGTGGCCTGGCCACCTGGGCATCTCATGGTCGTCCTGGCGCCTGTTGGCTGTTGATTTTTCCATAGTTTTTCCTCTACTTTTTCGTTGAACCGTAAGCTTTTGCTCGTACCTTGGGCGTTCTTTTAATTTGATTATCGACCAAACAGTGTCCATTAAATGAGCGACCGACCGACCAGGGCGACCGCTGCCTTTTTTTTCGTGTTATCCTGCTCCTAATCGCCATGGCAACGTCCTCCTCGCGTTTTCAGCATTTGCAATTGTTATAACAAATAACAGAGTGCCCCCTCCTGCCTTCTGCCTCGTCCTTATTTTTATTTATATATTTTTTTTGCACCCACACTCACCACCCGCTCCCCTCAACATCCTTGCCCGCAGTGTCAACGTGTCGTCATGTGGACGTCAAACTTTTGTCCAGCTGCGGCTACAGTTTTTTTGTTTTTTTTTTTTTTTTTGTGATAAAACCCTAAAAAGCAGCCAAAACAGGGGGGGCTTGGGGATGGGTTACGGGCGAAATGCCAACTCTCTGTGCCTCTATTTTTGTGTAATTAAACTGTTCCCAAAAGGATATGAATTTTAATTTTTTACAAAACAAAATTATCTCTTGGATATGAGACTTCAATGTCTTAAATACTAATAAAGACCGATAAAGATACTTGAACTATTTTCTAGGAGTGTTTAATTAATTAAACAAAACTGAAATAGTCAAAATAAATAATATTTCAACTGCAAAGCAGGTCTAAAAAAAACAAATAACTATTGGAATTTTTAGGTTGAAGTCAAGGTTTTATAAAACAAAATATATAAAAAAATATATATTTTTTTAACTGATAAAAAAACACTTTCATTTTCCTTTACAATTTAGGGAGTATTATTTTAATAAGCTTCCCTGCCTTTAAAAAAATATTTAAAAATTTCAAAGATGTTTAAAAAATTCCAAGGGGCCGTTTCTTAGCATTTTTTCTTGCGGTGCTGCTGCTGCTGCATTTGAATCCTGGCGGGGGGCAAGGACATGGCGGATATAAATTGAAACTGGCCCGTTCTGCTGCTGGCGCAGCGGGAGAGACCAGCGCCAGCGTCGCTCACATGGTCCAGACGGATGGATGGACGAGGGCAGAGGCTGTGGATGTGGCAACCCCCCTTGGAGCCCCGTGCCACTGCCAGGAGCAGCAGCAGCAGCAGCATAATCAGCCACAACAGCGCTCAGCGAGTTACTTCCGCTGCGGCGAGTCTGGGCCTCAGACGGAGTCCTGGTTACTGGATGCGGCGTTCCCAGGACCTGGTCCAAACTGTCGCGCTAGGTGCATCCGTTTTGGCCAGCCCTGCATGTCCTGGGCAATGTCCTTCCACCCGCCTTTCGCCCCCTTGTTGCCTTTACTGAATTGTTTTCCACTTGCCTTTTGTTTTCCACTCGCTTTTCCCCTTTTGTTTGTGTGTTTTTTGTGCTGACTGAGTGTGTGTGTGTGTGTGTGTGTTGCCTTTCCCTCGGTCTAAGTTTTGTAATTTTTAAAGTTTTTCGGTGATAAAAGTGTGAATGGTTTTTTGTGTTAATGCCGCGACTTTTATGATTATTCTATTCTTTCACCTGAAATATAAAAAAAACTTAATTTCTGTTTGAGTTGGAGTAAAAATTAAAAAATGTTATTTGATTTCAGCTAAGAAATGTATAAAAAACCAACTAAATATTTTTATTATAATAATTATCTCGAATTTAAATCTTAAAATTTGTAGTTGTTTGAACTTTATTTAACTTTTTCGAACTAAAAATAAAACAAAGTTGGAAAAATGTATTTATTATTAATGTAAAATTTAATTGAAAAGCTAAAAAGCTAAATATTTTAACTTTAAAAATTACAAGCCTGAAAAATGCATTTATTATTAATTTGAAATCAAATTAAAACCATGAAATAGTAAAAACTATGGACTTTTAATTCATTCTTTCCCGCGCCAAAAATATCCTGCATAAATCCTGTAAAACGTTTTTGATATTATATAAAACGTATTATTAATTTTTAACATATTTTTTTTAACCATAAACTTTAATAAATCCCATAAGATTTAGTCTTTATAAATTGTTAAATCAAATGAACTCTCAATATCGTTATTTTCCAAATTAAATCAGCGAAAGAAACAAAAGAATATCACCCTGACCCTGAGCCACTTAACTAAAACTATTATTATTGTTTTACAAAAGCCTGCCAACGGTGCGTATACTTAACATTGGCTAGGAAAGGGGAGTCGGGCCCAGGCAAGGCGCGAAAAGCTGGGAAAAGTGAAGGTGAAGGAGGGATGGAAACACCGAAATGACCTGAAACAGAAGCTAACAAGTTAATGAATCTTTTAGACTTTGTTTTGACGCGCATTTTCTTTTCTACACTTTTTTTCCTTGTATTTTTTTTGCCGGTTTTTATTTTTTTATGATGTCCCGCCTCGCACTTTGGCAAACTTTTCACTTTCAACGGGGCGGTGGGCGGTGGGTGGGTTCAGAACTTGGCACCTTTGTCATAGTTAGAAGCAACCCCCTTTCCCCCCTCTCTGCTCTTATTTTTTGTGTCTCTGCAAACAGTATTTTCTTTTTCCTTTTTTTATTTTGCTTTCTTTTTCAAGGCGCGCGTAGCCGGCGAGCAAAACAAACCGCAAAATGTTCGAAAGCGAACATCTGACTGTGAGCGATGATGATGACGATGGGATGGGGGGGTGGAGTATCCTGCCACGCCCCCACGGTCGCCGCCGCCCCTCTTCGATGTGGGTTTTCCCTTGCTCCCTGCGCACGCGCCTCAAAATTTTTGCCTAGGCGCGAACCAAATTTCAATGGCTTTTCCTTTTGGTTTTTTGTTTACTTGCTTTTTATATATATTTTTTTTTTTTTTGTGGCAGCTCATTTTTCTTGCAACTTCCACATGGCATCTGCTCATCCCTTTGCGAGCACGTGCCAAAAGCAAGGAAGCACACCGGAAATGCGGAAGATTTCAAGCGAAAGGAAAAAAAAAACTAGAAAAATACAAGCATTTTCGTAGGGAATTATTATGGTAATAGTAATTATTTTGCATAAATTAGGCCAAGATCAAATAACTCAGCTGCTGCGGCTGCTGCTGCTGCTGGGCGGGGTAAAGCGTGATTAGTTTCTGAAGCCGTAGAGGGAACCCAAAGTCATTCATTAAGAGCCACGGGCTGGGCTTGGCAGCGCCTACGCGATGTCAAAGCCAAAGATCCCCAGAGAAACCTCAGCTTGAATTGGAATCAAACCCCCAAGAAGCAGCTCAGAAGAAGCTCTGAAGAATCTCCAAAGAAACCCATAAGCAAACCCCGACTCAGAGGCTTCTTCTTTTGTCTTTCGGGGCGAGTCTTCTTCGGCCTGTCTCCGAACTAGTAGGTTCGGCATGGGGTCTCCTCTCCTCTCTACTCTTCATTTATTATTATTTTTTTTTTGCCTTTTTTCTTTGGTTTTTAATTGAGCCAAGCAATTATTATTTCTTGGCTCATTCATTGATCCGCTTGCTGGCCCATTCATTGCGTTTATAAATAGCTCCAGCTCGCTCCGAAGCTGAAAGATTGAAAATGCAAAGCCCACGCAATCCGTTGGATTGCCGGACCTCCAAGAGCCCAAGCCCGAGTTTGAACCCGTGCCCCTGCCCCCCCTTTAATCATTTCCGACCCAAGAAGTGGTGGTGCACACACCCTTTAAGCATAGTTTGTACAGTGCGTTTCATTAATAATGTGGCAAAATTTAGAGCTTCAGTTAGAGAAGCAGAAGAAGTTAAAAGTCTTGGTTAATTTTTGGGAATTATTTGGAAAGGATTCTAGAATTTAGAATAAAATTATCTGTGAATAGGAATCAATTTTTTATAAAGGCCAATTAAGGAAATAAAATTAATTGTTATTTTAGAAATATTTATTTTCTATATCCTCTTTGTATATCCTAAAAACTTCACACTTTTGAGCCACACTGTTGGCCTGCGTAAATTGGTTACAATTTCGAAGCTTCAGCTTCCAGATTTAGATTTTAGTTCTCTCAGATTTTTTGCTCTTGTCACCAATGGGTTAACACACACACAGAGAGAAAGAGAGTCTAGCGTGTGGGTGTATTTTGGCAGCGAATTCAATAAAAACTTCACAGCCAATATTGTGGCCGATTTTGGCATGTGACCAGCTGCTCCTCCTTCCCTATATCCTCCTCAATCCTCCTCAGTTGATTGCCGTCTCGTGCCGTTGATGGTGGGTGTGGGTGCGGCCATGGGTGGGTATGGATCTCTCTGGATCTCTGTGGATCTCTGTGGATCTCTGTGGATATCCAGATGGATGGATCCATCTGCTCATTTCGTGTTTGCTCAGGCCCAGGCATAATTTAATTCAATGATTACTGATTTCAAAACGAAACCAAGATGCGAATCCAAAAGAAAACTACAAAAAAAAGTACAAAAAAAAAACCGTATGTGCGTCGCGCCCGGGCTCAAATAAATAAATCAATCACGACGAGAGCTTCAGAGGGAGAAGAAGCCAAGGAGAATTCGGTGCGAAGGGGAAACCCCACCTCGAAATGCATGCAATGGTTCTCTTACGGTTCCAAGGCACTCCCCATTTCCGTTTGCCAGCGATTTATATCGGCACTTGGATGGATATGGATGCCACCATCTGGCCCTCAGTCTCCTTACTCCTCCGGCCATCTCCTGCCTCCTCTTTCCTCCTGCTCCTCCAACGCATCTTATCAGCATAATTATTATCATTAAGATGCCATTGTCACATTGCATTGCACACCTTAAAGTGGAGCTCTGGGATCATCGAGGCAGCTGGGGCTGTGGATGTGGATGGATGCGTTGGATGATGCCTGGATCCTACTCTGTAAAAAAAAAAATAATAATAAAAAAAAAAAAATGTGGGGATAAAAAGCAAGCCAGAGGGAGGAGTCTTGGCTCTTATTTTCCTGTGGGCGAAGTGGGTGGTGCTCTCAGCTTTTTCTCCTCGAAAATTGCCTTGCAGAAATGCGCATATTTCCTTGCATATTAAAGGTGTATTAATACCATCAATATTTAAGGTCATATTTGAGTTTGGCAAATAATATATATTTAACGTTAAAAAAATAAATACTTAAATACTATTTACACTTTAGCTGATTTATATTTTTCGGGCTTAGAAATTGATTAAAGCATATTTTTTAATAATATAAATACCAAATAATATGGCTAATAATATTATTATAAATATTTTTTGGCTTAATTTATGTTTGAGCTTAATAAATGGCAAATAACAGGGTTTTAAAATATTTATAAAAAATAAATATACAGCATTTACGAAGGATTTATATATTTTTGGACTTAATAAATGTGAAACTCATTTTTTGTTCTTTAAATTTTAAATCCACAACCACAATTTTTTTGTAATTAAGTAATCCCTGACTTCAGAGGTCTTCATCTTCAACTGTTAAATTTGTATATATTTGTAAATTATCCCAGACTATATGGATAATTTTCGGAACCTATAAAATTAAAACTATCTTAAACATAGATGAGTCTCTGAGCTTCATTTTCCATCTGAGGCACGCGTATCCCGATTCGCTGGCCATTCGCTGCGTCTTCTCCAACTCTTCCCCAGCTTCTCCTCTTTGCTGTAGTCTTCAGTCTACACACTGAAAGAAATTAAGTTATAATGATTTGAAATGAATGAAAATTAATAAACATAAAAAGATACAATTAAATTAGATACAAAATATTCGAGGATTTACTAAAGAATAAAATTAAATAAACAAGTTTTCCTTTTATTCAATTAAAAAATATGTAAAGTAAAATTTCAAATCAGTTATTATTTTTTTATAATTATTTATATATCTGAATTTATTATTTAATAAAATTTTATTTTTTCCAGAGCATTTTCTCATTCAAGATCACTCTTCCTGAAAATATTATTATTAATTTATAATACTAATTTTTAAAATATTATAGAATTATACATATTTTCAGTGAATCTCTCGAAGATGCGCTGTGATCTTGGTTTTCATTTTTCTCCGTTTTTTGCTCTGTTTTTTCTTAGTTTTTTTTTTCTTCGTTTTTTTACCTGGCTCTACGCTTTTCTGTTGACGCCTCCCCCTTTTTTTTTTATTCATTCGGTTTCCAGTTACAAATCCGCCTGATAACTTATTTACTCCGCTTTGGGGCTTTGTTTAGTTCGCTTCGGTTGGGCTCTTCGGTTCGTTCGGGGCGTTCGGCTCTCTGTTCGGCTGTCTTCGTTTGGCGTTTTCGTGGCGATCGTGTGCGAGAGCGAGATACAGATACAAGATACAGATACAAGGCGAGTCGAATTGGGCAAGCGAATTGAATGAATATCAGTGGAAAAAAGCTGCTGGTTTCTTGCTATTGTTTTTTTTTTTTTCTTTTTTTTTTTTGTTTTATTTCCAGTTACCTGTCTTACCCCGTTTCTTCTTTCGCTGTTATCTGGGTCCCCGTTGGGTATTTGTTATTGCCGTCTGAAGCTAAATAAGCTAAGACTGCTTCACACCTGTCTGTCCCCCCGTCGCTCGTCCCCCGACGCTCGTCGCCCTCGTCTCCTGTCTTCTGGCTGTGTTTGCCGATCGCCAGCGACTGTGTGCGTCTCTTTCAGTCCGATCTGCCCACTCTTTCTCCTCATTTGGCGTGTGCGTCTCTGTGTCGTTGGACATTTTGATTGGCCAGACCTTAATAAAGCCAAAAGGCAAAGCGTAAATCAAAAAAAAAAAAAGAGGAACAGAAAAAAAAAATAATAAAAAACTTAAGCTCGAGCCAAGCCCAGCGGTCTCTCTACTTCTGTCTCTCTCACTTTGCCAGTCGGTCTCTGTCTTTCATGGGCTTGGCCACAGCATCGTCATCGTCTGCGATTTTTCCTTGGCGATTGCGCAGCTTACTTACACACACACACACACACTAGCAGCCGCCATTTTGGAATGTTAAAAAAAAAACAACAACAATTTACATCTTTAAGTTTTCATTTTTTTGTAAAAGCTGAAGCACAGCTTGAAGTCTCTCAACTCTATTGGCTATCCGCGTAGAAGGGTTAAAAAATTACCTAAAACTGGACAGGATCGTACAGAGAGAGAAAATGTATTTAATTTTAAATTATAAATAATTACAGGATTCTTTTTTGTATATATTTGTAAATATTTAAAGGCTTTTTAAAGAAAATTAGTTGAAAAAACTACTCAGTTTCTCCCACGCATTGCCTGCCATGTATCAGCATGGAGTTTTATAGGTTTCACCCCTAGATTTTTCTTGCTGTGTACTCCAAAGGATCTTAAGGAGCAAAAAAAGGGTTGACTTGTGCTGACCTCGGTGCGTTGAGCGGTTCCTAATTGAATTCACAGTTCCCAGTTCCCAGTTGGACTTCCCGGGCAGTTGCCAACTTGGCCACTTTCCAAAGGCAGGACAGGACTCTCTGTCCTTCCCTCTTTCTCTCTCTATATGTTCCTGCGAGGACCTCTCGAGGGCAAAGGCCTCTCCTGTTCTCAGCTGGAAAATTGCACATGCGAAGCTTCCTTGCCTTTCCCTTCGTTTCCGTGTGCGTATGAGTGATGTTACCAACTGCATATGTGTGTGCTGGGAATTTATGCATCGGCAGGCACACAGACAGGGTCCTCTTTTGGTCCTTTTACAGCCTCATTTGGGGGGGAAACAGAGAAAGACAGAGAGAGAGAGAGAGAGAGGGAAAGACGCCATTGTCGGGCGCAAGTTGCGCATAATTGAAACATAAAACGCTTGGACACCAATTCACAAAAGGCCAAAGAAAGAGCCACCCAAGAGTTGCCACTTTTTGGGGAGTCACTTTTGTGCCAAAGAAAAGGAGACAATTGTGTGTAAGGAAATGCATTCTGAGTGTGTGTGAGTGTGTGTGTGATTTATGGCGCTGTTATTGTTGTTGTTTGCCAGGCATTTGTTGTAAATTGAAGAGTGCCAAACCGCACATTTGAATATGGCAACTGGGAATTGGCCTGGCCATAAACAGTGGGTTTAACTTGGACAGAAAAATGCAGGTAACTTGTCTGGGTCTAAAGTAACTTTTCTATTATTTCTAAGAATATTTACTTAAAAAGTTAAATTTAAAGGATTAAATTTTAAGGATCCCTAAAGAAAATATTCAACTGAAAAGTTTGTTTAAAATTTATATGAATATCCCCATAACATAATGATTTCAGGACCCACTAAGAGACATCCTTTAACAACGACTAAGGGATAATGTGTCAGCAAGTTGGTAGCTTGTGCTCTCTTGACCTCCAGTTAAACTGCCAAAAAAAAGAGAGAATATAAAATAGAAAATAGATTGAAAATACAGGCGGTGAAGAGCAGACAAGAAGCAGCAACTGAAACTGAAACAGAAGCCGAAACAGGAGCAGGATTAGGACCCAGACCAGGATGTACACATGTACAAGTCAGAAATGCACTACAAAAAAAAAGGATTTAAATCAAATTTCAAATAAAGAAAGTTGATCAAGAATATATATAAAAAACAAAATTTAAAGCTTTAAAATTTAATTCGAAAATTTTAAATTGAATTCAATAATTGTTTAAATCTATTCGATTTATTTGCTATCAATTTAATTTCTTGTAGTTTAAATCCTTAATTTGCTTTTGGTTTTCTCGCTCCAGTCGAACGTTTTCGCTACTTTCATTTGTTCGCCATTTGTGTCCTGCCCTGCGGTGCCGGCTTCGTCCGTCCACCATCCTTAGTCCTTAGTCCTTCGTCCTGCCAGTTGCGGTTAAGTTCTCCAAATTGCAGTCAGCAGTCTGGAGCTACATGCCCACACAGCAGCAGCAGCAGCAGCAGTTACTCCTTCCCCTACTCCTGCCGACTCCTGGCAAAATACATAGCCTCATCTTGCTGCTCCTCCTGCTGCTCAGTCTGATTCCCTTTGGATCCTGCAGAAGCCAGGATACTGGAGACTGTCCAATAAGTGGCAAAAACGACGCGTGCTATCTAGTCATCTGCAGGATGAGGGAGATGAAGATGGAGATGGAGGTTCAGCAGCGTTGGCAATGCCAATGGAAATGGAGATGAAGCGGTAGCAGGACTCGAAGGAGAACCAGGAGCAGGAGACGTCTCTCTGCCAGACAACCGTCCAAGGTCCACTTTTGTGTGTGCTCTAGGGGGAGGCGGGGAAAATGGGGACGGCAACGGCAACGGCACGAATCACTCAGCCGCAGAGCATAAAGTTCAAGTTGGGCGATTCCCGGGAACAGTTGCCTGGCAGCCGTGGCTACTATTCCGGATGCTCTCCTCCTTATGGTGGATACCAAAAACTCCTACTAGAGAGCTTCCAGCAAATAAAATCAACAAAATTCAAGTTTTTATTGTTGCCCCGACGAACACATAGAGGAAGAGAGAGAAAGACGAAGGATTCGCCGCCCGCTGCACATATGTACATATTATACGTATCTGTATCTCGGGGTCCTGCACATACATACAAATATATATACATACTTACATACATATATGTATATGTATCTTGTGGAACGTGTACTATCAACGTCATCGGCCACATTTGGTCGTCGTCTGTCCCTGGCGGGTTTCTCGGTTTGCAGCAGCACCGAAAGCATCCTTGCCATATCCCTACACCCCCTGCATGTCCTTCTGGCACATCGTTTAAGTGTCGCATCCGGGTGTCCGAGTTCGACTTCAACTTCAGCTTTCAGCTCTCAGTTCTCAGCTTCTGCTCCTCTTCCTTCTCCTGCTTGAGCCTTCAAGTTCGGGTTAGAAGGAAGCAGGAACTGATTCTTCGCACAGGAAACAGCCCCCAAAAACACACACACACACACACACACACTATTGATTTTGGCCAGAAGCTGGGGGCTGCTTGGCCACAAGGGATGTGTCCTGGCCATCGTTGAACCTGGGAGTTGGTCTGGGAGTCGTCTCCTCCCCCCTAAAAAAAGGGGCAGTCACTGGACGATTGGACGATTGGACAAAGGGGCGTATGAGTGTTATGTGTCCAGTTTTTGAGACTCCGCCCATTTAGAGATGTTTTTAGATTGATATTTCATTAAATTTTATTAGTTATATGGGTTTTTTTTTAAATGATTTTAGCAAATTAGAGGTCTTAAAAAATAAAACAAAATATATTTATATAGAAAATATTACCTTTTTGATTTGTTATTAAAGTAATTATTTTTCTATTTTGAAACCTAAAATTATTTGTTTCTTTTTATTTAATTTTTTGGTTATTATTTAACTCTTGTAAATTAAAAAAAAAAATAAATAAATACATTTATTTTGAGGCTTATACATTTTTTTAACTTTTTATATATTTTTATCTTGATAAATTCGAGATCTAAAAATAATATAAAAATAAAGCCTACAAAAAATATGGACATCTAAAAAATATTTATTTAATACACTTTTAGCTTTCTTATTAATTCTGAAACAAATTAATTATTAAAATAAATTTTATATTTAACTTTTTGAATTATTAAGCGGGTCTCTTTATTGGTTTTTTTTTATTTTATTTTTATTTTTTTTTTAAATTGAAACTTTAATACATTATTTACATATACATAACCAAAAATAATATACTATTATTTAGTACCTTTGGCCATTCATTGAATTCAATTTCCCCTTTGGCCAGAGGAAGAAAAATCAATAAAATGCCAACACCCCAACCGCAAGACAACCTATAAATAAATGGCCATCTCTTCTCACCTGTGCCTCCTGGTGGAGAGGCACCCGTGGCATCGTGAAGCCATTTAATTGCCGGCAGACGGAGCTGGGAGACGGAGAAGAGAGCAGGAACCAACTCCTGACCACTCGACCTGCGGCTGGCGAAGATTAGCTCCTCGGCGCGGGCTAATAGCCAAGCCATAAAAGACAATACCAGGAGGCAAATAGCGGACGCGGACGAGGATCGTGTAACCGAAATGTAACCGAGACCTGGTGCCGGGTACCACGTTCCACACACGTCGACACAGCCTCTCCAGACGCCCAGAGACCGAGGCTTCCCAGCTTTCCAGCTCCCAGACTTTGGACAACTTTGACTTATTGCTGCGACAGATACAATTACAAACGATGGGCTTTGGTCTTGCGGTCAATGAATGAATGGCGAATGGCGAATGAATGAATGAATGAATGAGTGGTCCAGACTAAAGGCTCCAGGCACTGAAAGAAAATTTAAGAAGAGAAGAGAAAGGATTACAACAAATTAAGTCAAGTTCCCAAACAAAGTCTAAACTGAATTTGATTTTAAATATTTTTTAAATAATTTTCTTAGCTTTATTTATATGAATTTAAGTTCGCTGCTTTTATATACCTATATTTTGCTCAGTGTATTCTCCTACATTTACCCCCAAGTCTCCATTCAGGGCCAAAGTTTTCTCACCTTTGTCTCTGGTGTCTCTCGGCGATCGATCGGAAGCGATGCCAATCGCGATTTGTTATCACGGCTAACGAGAGAGAGAGAAACCCTATCTATATATATATATAATATATATATATGTATATCCATATCCGAGTCTCATCGAGGATCATCGAACTCTTGGGCGACTGCGACTGTGGGGAATCCTCAGGCTCTGGCCCATTGTCTTAGTTCGACTCTATTGCGGTTAACCGAAAGTTGTCTATAAATTATTAAAATTGTCTCATTATTCATATGGAATACAATATATTTCATTTACGTTTCATTTTATTGCAACAAACAGAGACAAACAATTAAAATAAATAAATAAACAGCCGCAAGAACCGCAGAACCGGTCCCTAGAACTAACCGAAAGAGCCGAAGGTGAACTTAACTAAACTAAACTGATCCGAGAACCAGACCAGGTCCAATTGCCTTTGTTTTGTTTGCATTTTAGGTTTGGTTTGGGTTTGCCTTTTGTTTTGTTTCTAGATTTTGTTTCTTGTTTTTTGTTGTGGGGCTCGAGTGGGGCCCAGGCACTTGAGGCCTGACACTGAATGCGTGGGAGAATCTTAATGACAGAGCTCTGAGGCTAAGCCCCCCAGTACCCAGTCCCAGTTCCTGGTAAAAGTTGGCCAAAAAAAAAAATGCAGAATAAGAAAATCACAAAGAAATCCAGAAGAAACTAAAGAGGAAAACATATATTTTATAAGATTTTTACAAGTCCCAAAATGAGAAAAGGAAGCTTAAAGATCATTCTTATACATTTCTAAATATATTTTAAAGAACAAAGTTAAAACAATATCTTTGCATTTGTTTTAGGCATTGTACATCATTTGTTTATTTACCTTAAAATATTTTTTATATATTTTTAAATATATATAAAATTAAGCCTCAAGTTAAGCCCAATTCTAATGCTAAAATATTTCTCTTCTTTCTTTGCAGGTGAGTTTCGTCTTTTCATTTCCATCAACCAAACTTTTTCCTTGGTCAGCTTGAGTTAATAGTAAGTACTTGGGGGTCCTTGGTCCCGCTCCCTCTCCCCATCCCTCGGCTCTTGTCAGATCTGGCCCGAACATGGCCCCATTACATGACCGGCGCGTGTAATCGTCTGGCTCATGTCTCCTCTTCGCCGCCTAATTATGTAAGTCCTCCTCCTTCTGCGCTCTTCTCTCTGAACACGTTAACCCAACCGATGACATCTCAATACGGAGTCAGAGAGTCGCCAACTTGGCCATGTCAAAACCTCAGAGGGCGCATTGTCAATGTCTGAGTTGGATGTCAGCATGTACTCCACAGCTCCTCCACTCCTGCCGGAGCTCTGGGTACATGGGAACTGGATTGTAATTTTCGTGCAGCGAAACGCAGAAAATTTTCCAGAACAACTTTGATGCATCGTCGCTTAATTAGCATTGGCCAAAAAGGGGGGGAAGAGCAGGTAGTCTACACCTAATTAGTGGCCTTGACTGGGCTGATGGATAGATAGCTAGAAGGATGGATGGATGGCTGGCTAAATGGTTAAATGGATGGACGTTGAATGACATTTGGCTTGGCCAAAAATTTAACAGTAGCTACACTGCAGAAAATTTTAGCTTTCTAGTATAAATGGGTTTGTTTTTGGAGCAAGAAAAGTGAGCAGGAAATATATATAGAAAAATTTATTTGTTAATTATGAGAGCATAGATTTGGTTAAATTAAATATCTAAAAATTATATATTTTTACCCAATTAATAGCTTCAATTTGTTAATCTTTAAAAGTGTAAATCGAAAAGTGTCCCGGAATCCGGTGACATTTTCCTGCCGTGTGTGCTTGATGTTTGTGTTTGTTTGTCATTGGACTCTGACTTGCACACGACATCTGAGTAGCCGGCAAAGTGGAGGAAAATCGAGAGGGAAAATCGAGAGGGAAAATCGGGAAAATGTGGTACTGAGGGAGCAGCCGCAGCAGCAGGGCCAGGGGGAGGGAGGAACCTGTGGTAATGTTGCGTGCATGTCTTACACAATCCAAATCCCAGCGACGCCGTACGCAAATTTTGCATAGAAAACTAAGTGAAACAAATCGCAGCTGCATCGCTACCTGCACACACAAACACACATCCAGGACAACCCCGAAATTATTGGGAGGTGTCAATGCATGGCATGTGTGTGTGTTTCTGAGGGGCTGTCAGGAGTTAAGCGCGCTGATTCAGCAAATGTGCAAAATATATGTATCACAAACTCATAAAAGGTTTAGTTTGTGCTCGAAATTTAAATGTTTAGTAATTTTTAATGATTTTGGGAGTTGGTTTTAATTAAAAGGGAATTTTTCTTAATTAAAAAAGTTATTTTTTTAGGTTGAATAATTAAATATTTAGGAATACATACGATTAAAAGATTTTTAATATCAAAATGAAGTTTGCTTTTTTGTTAGCTAGTTGCTAAGAGTGGTATTAAGTTTAATTATTATAAAAATATATTTTTTAATTTAATTTATAAATTGTACTTTTTTTTAATAATTAATTTAATCACTTTTCTTTTGAAACTTAAAAATTTACCATTTTAATTATGCCATTTTGTATTTATTTAAATTAGAATGTATTTTTTATTTAATAAACAAGAAAAAAGTATTTTCTGATTCATTGAAGCAGTAAAAATTTCTTTAAATATTTATTTTTATTATTATTTTTTTAAAAACTAACTACAAAACAGAAATCCCTTTAGGATCGATTCTCAATGTTTTATTTATAAAATTACAAATTCTATATATTTTTAAGAGATTTCTTTTCTACTACAAAAATCATTTTTTAATATACAAAAATATTTTAAATCTTTAAAAATCAAAAATTAAATTCTTTACATAATTGTCACCATGCAAAGAACCTAAGCTCTTTCCTGCTTTCAACCATTTTTATCCTTTGGCCGCTTTTCAAAGCTTAAATCCGATTGATATCCACTCTGTGTGTGTGTGTGGGTGTATATATATATATATATGTGTGTGGATTGCGGCATGTCCGACTTGCGGCAAGTGCGTGTAAATGCAAATGTTGTCGATGCTCAGCCGAAAATTGGTTTGCCGAAAGGGCGGTGTCGCAGGCTTTAAGCCATGTTCTTCTGGCCAGAACAGAGAGAGGAGAGCCAGAGGCCAGACCTCAGACGTGTCCCTAAATGTCGTCCCCATTCAGCCAGCAAATCCTTAATACAAATTGCAAAGGCAACCGTGACCCCGCGGGCCCAGCTTTTGGTCTGTTCAACATTTGTTGCTGCTGCTGTTGTTGCGGATGCTGCTGCAACTATTGCTGCTGCTGCTGCGGTTGAGCAAATCAAGCCTCAACAGCCTCACTCTTTTCGTTGGGCCTTCGCATTCAATGAATTCAATTTCCGACAACCGCAGACAAAAGTCACTGGCTAGATGGACCTAGAAAAACCCAGAGCAAATGAGCTAACAACAAAAAAATACGACATGAAAAATAAACTAAGCCAAGAGTTGCTTCAAGTAAAATAAAAGAAAAAATTAAATACGTTAAATTCAGAGGCAAAAAGATGCCATCGATGCTGCACTTTCAATGTTACTACCAAAAGCCCTTTGGTTTTTTGTTTTTTTTTTTTTAAAGCATTGCGAGAATTTTTATACATTTTCTATAAACAAGAATTGTTAAATATTTAAAAATATCAAAGAAATATGTTATTTCATGTATTTTTTTTAGTTTTTCTGATGAAAGCAAAAAAATAAATTGATTTATTTAATGTATATAACATAAACGTTTATGTTTATGCATTTAATATGGATTCAATAAGGATATATTCATATTTTTGGCAGGCCTATATAAGCCTAGTTATAAATGTTTTGTTAACAAAAATCTTTCAATAGGATGAAACTATTAGAATTAATTTATAAATCCCCAAAAATCTCATTAATTATTTTGAAAACTTTAAAACCTTGTTCTATATTTCCTTTTATTAATTTTATATTTCCTTTTTATTAATTTGCGACCAGTGTAATTCCTGATCGCTGTTTTGTTTGTTCTTTGAGGTCCCCAATACCACCGCTCACTGCGAGCTGCCTTCAAATTGCGTCACATCGACGCACCGAGATACAAAGATACACAGATACTTGGTGGCGTTGCAGTTGCATCTTCGGCACTTGTGGCACATGCAGAGTCTGCCAGCTCTCTCTCTCTCTCCTTCGCTCGCTTAATCGTGCACCTCGAGACGTCACATTTTATTTTCGGCCACATTGATATGCAAGTGACGACAGAGGCAGGTGCGGAGGATATATGCAGATATACGAAAAGTATCTGCAACATGACTTTCAAACGTAATACAAACAGAGAGCTCATCCATATGGATGCCCTATGGCTGTGGCACCTAGGTCGTCGTCGTTGGATTCATTGTCCGCCAGCTGGCCGCTTCGACAGTCGGTCGATCACGCGGAGCAGAGAGTGCCTGTGCCTGTGCCTGTGCATTGCTTCAAGTGGCGACTAACCAAGTATCTTAGTATCTTAGTATCTAAGCATCCCAACATCCCAGTATCTGGCAGATATTCGAGGCTTACAGCTCAAGTGGCGACGCGACGCGACGCGATGCGACTTCAACTTTCAACTTTGCATCTCTCGATTCGTCGCTTCGTTTCGTTTTGTGTACGAATTTGTTGAGTTGTTTATTTATTCCCTTTTCGGCTGGCATTATTTCAATGAGTTATATCTCCGGCACTGGGTTAGACTGGAGCCTTGAGCCGCTTCACAGTACAGTTAGTAGTATGTTGCATGTTGCAGGTTGCTCGTGGGTCGCACGTCACTTGTGCCTTTTGTTTGCTGCCGTTCCAATCGAAGGAATTGAAGGCTTCGAGTGGGGGGCAGCTCTTAGACAGGAGCTGGGCAAACACTTGCCTTTGGCTGGAGATTGTGTGTGTGTTTGTGTGTGGTGTGCCACATTTCGATTCTCACCGTTTTTTTTTTTTGGGGTGACCTTCAGAGCGCGGACAGTGACAGCGGCAGCGACAGGTTCCCATGACACCTGCCCTGCCCTTAACACTTTCGGCTGACATTCATCAATCAGCTCACCAAAAAAAAGAGAAAAAAAGAAGAAAAACCGAGGTAGAGTAGAAAAGAGTAGAGTCTTCTTTTCATTCATGGACACAAAGGCCACAGCCGAGGCCCTGCGAGTTGTCAACGGCTTTGGCGGTGGTGATGGAGGGTACCGTTGCCGCCTCCCAAGACTCCCCCCCCCCTGCATGGGCCTGGGTCGGGTCCAGGTCCAGGTCCAGAGTGTGGGAATCTGTTACCCTTTCTCTCAGCGCGCCTAAGCAAATACGAAATAGCTTTTCTGCAACGGCAGCAGCAGCAGCAGCAGCGGCGGCGGCTCAACATCGAAACCAACAACAATGAACGAAGCGACGGACGACCAACCACAGAGACCGACCAGAGCTGACATCCAAACACTTTCCAGGCTGCACTGAGGGAAATTAGTACCTATGAGTAAACATTTTTTTTTGTGTTTTCGAATATCCATAAAAATGATCATAATCTCAGTCCTAGAATTCATATTTTTCTAAGCCAAAAATAATTGGCAAACCACTTTCTTTGCTTTTACAAACTTTTCAAAAATATTTACTGAATTTTCCAAGAGATTTGGGTTTTATATTCTCCCAGTGTTTGGAGGCTGTTGTCAGGTGCATTCGAGTCCGAGTCTGGGCTTTGAGTCTGAGCTGAGTTTGCCATTGTTTCAGAGCCACAGATTTTTTTGTTTTTTTTGTTTTTTTTTTTTGTTTTTGAGGCGCCCCCGCACTGTCAATGTTTTCGGCCGTCGTACCAAAAGGGTGAGATCTCCACAGCCTCCCCTCATCATCACCTGGGCTCCCCTCTCCCGGATTCCAATCCCAATCCCGGCCCACGGGGAATCCGCTCGAGAAACGGCAGCCAAGAAAGCAGTAAAAGAAAAGCAAGGCTAACCACAAGACGGTTGGAAAAGAGAGGAAAAGCTGGGGAAAAATTCGAAAAGCAAAACAATTATCCGTGAGATAATTTCTTCTCTTCGCTGTGGGCACCAAAAAAACTGTCTTGTTCGCATTTGCTGCCTGTCAACGCCTTGCCCGTTCCTCTTATTCTTCCTCTTCCTCTTCATTTTTATTTATTTTTTTTTCGAGTGTACACGTAGTGTATGTGGCCATGGCCATTATTCCTAATTTCGCTTTAAATCAGATCTACCAACATGCCCCCGCTGCCCCATGACATTGCCAAAATAAAAAAAAAAGGAAAGAAAACTTCCCCGAAAACCCCTCAAAGCCTGGCGCTTGCAAATACACTGAGGTAAAAATTTGTATTTTCTGTCAAATTAATGTTAATTAATATTTTGCAATATTTTTATTGCATAAAAAGCTGAGAAATACTAAGAAATATTGGCAACATTTCTATATTTTTGATAAATGGAATATCTTAATATATTTTGGTTTAATTATTACAGATTTTTAATCACTATTTTTGCAGTGTCTTTACCTACAACTAGCCGAGCTACTTGCAACTCGTCCCAAAAATCTCTTAAAACTTCAGCTTAACTTGAGGGCCATTGCATTGTCCAATGTCTGTCCATTGTCCAATTGTTTCAATGTTGCTGCTGCTGCTGCTCCTGGTATTCACCGGGCTTTCCACCATTTAGTATTTGTTATGGCTTTTCTCTTAATTTGAGGTCGTGAGAATCATGGCTAATTAATTGTCCGGCGAACAACGAGCAAACACACAGCACACACACTCGACTTTTGTTCGATGAAGCAGCTAGGCTTAGGCAGGACTTCCCTTTGACAGCTTTATGAATAGCTTCAAGCTTGTGTCCTTATATACATTAGCTTGTCCAGTTAACCATTTCCTTTGCAGTTTTCCCTGCCACCATTTTCCCAATGTTTGGGGCTGTTGCTCATGTTGATGGCGTGTTATTTAAATATATTTAAAACAGGTAGAGGGGAGAATGGCTCCAAAATTACAGTTAGACGAATTGGTGGAAATTCCTTGGGAGGAAAATAAAACAAAGTAGCTGCTGTGCTGCCTGTGTTGCCCTTTTCTGTTTTTTGTTGCTGCTTCCGCATCGATTTTCACATTGCTGCTGCTGCTGCTGCTGTTGCTGCTGTCTCTTCCTTTAGTTCATTACAATTTATTTTTATGTGTAATGCAATTATTGTTGTTGCTGTTGGGGCGGCGGGTGGGGGGTTAGGGCAGCCAGGGGGGCGTGGGCGGCTGGCTTTTCGCCTGGCATTGGGTATAGTCAGTCGAGGTCTTTGTTACACTCTCGGACATGACAACAGAGGCACGACCACGACACGTTGCGAATTTGCCATGAGCATTTGTTGCTGCTGCTGCTGCTGCATGTTGCACACTGAAAACAAATTTTAAGGTTTTTTTTTTAAATATAAAATGAGTTTTGTTTTTGAGACACATTTTTGGAAGACTCGAAATATTTTTTAAATGGTTTCTAAATATTTTTCAAGCTCTCTTTAAATTTTAAAATATAATAAATTTAATAAATTTATATATTTAAATATAATAAATTTTTTTTTAAAATATAATAAATGTAATAAATTTATATATTTAAATATAATAAATTTATATATATATATATATCTTACAATTTGGTATGTCCAATGATTGGACAATAAGTTATAAACTTAAGCCACATGTTAATGGAATAAAATTAGAAGAGATAAATCCAAACATGGCTATTATCGAAACAAAGTCAGTGGACTCCACTGCAAATGTAATCAATAAAATTGAATCGAACACTGTTGACTCAAAACTAACAAACATTTTGTTGTCAATTATAGTTGCCATAATGTGCGCTTATATTTTGTACAAAGCCTATATTTTCCACAATAAATGTTATGACGACGGTCACGGGTGGCCGCCGCCACAACATTGTATTATAGTGTAAAATAGTAGGTTAAGTGTATATAGTAGGTTAAGATAGGGTAAGGATAGGGTTAAGGCTGTAAATATGAAGTAAAAATAGATGTAGAATAGGAGCTAGGCGTTAGGGAAATCACGGGGCCGGGCCCTATCACCGGTCACACCGGACATTGGCAACATTTGCTGA
>VNJN01004128.1:0-24667 GCA_008042485.1 Drosophila mayri | reverse complement strand
GTGATACAGGAATCAACCAGGAGCCAGAAGAGTCTCAAGATCCAAGTCCTAAACTAGAGGAAGAAGATCTAAATAATTTGACTATTCCAGCTGTATTAGTACCAGAACTGGATAGCTTCACGGACTCTGAAGACTATTCAAGTACATCAGAAGATAACAGATCTACGATGGCTCAATCGAACATTGATTTCATAAATACGGCATTCAAGCTTGTACCAGCTTTCCATGGTAAAACTGAGAATTTGACAAGTTTTGTTGATGCCTTGGAAATAATTGAATCGATAAAAGGCGAGCATGAAAGATTAGCAATTACAATAATCAAGACTAAACTAAAAGGTGCCGCCAGAAATCTAATCGGAAATGAAGCTACAATTTCTGAGGTGATTTCAAAATTTAAAAGCAATGTCAGAGGCGAAACTGTAGGTGTATTATCGGCAAAGCTGATGAACCTACAGCAACGCAATAAAACTGCCAACCAATATACTCAGGAAGTTGAGCAGATGACTAAAGCATTAGAAGGTGCCTACATAACGGATGGATTAACCCTAGAGTTAGCCAGAAGTTATTCAACTCAACAAGGAGTCAAGGCAGTGATTAAGAATTGCACCATCAACAAAGTCAAACTTATTATGCAAGCAGGTACTTTCAATACCTTGAATGAAGCTGTATCTAAGTTTGTCAATAGTTGCACAGAAGAGACTGGACAGCCAAACACCGTCCTATACTATAAAAATCAATCCCAGCGCGGTACGAACCGCTGGCGTGGGAATTATAGAGGCAACTATCGAGGTTATCAAAATAACAATAACTACCGGAATAACTACTATAACAATAACAATAATAATAACAATAACAATTTAGGAAGAGGCCAAAATGGTGGAAACTATAGAGTCCGTGGTAACTCGAATAGAGGCCAGACCAACTTCCAAGGAAATGTAAGAGTTACCCAAGATGTATCGGGAAACTCGCAAAACCCTTTAAATCCTCAGCAGTAAACGATGCGAGAGTTTACGCTATTAATCTCAGTCAGAATATATTCGTCCAATTCATTAACGTAGCTACAGGAAAAGAACTTGTCTTTCTGATAGACACAGGCGCAGATAAGTATATCCATATTAAAAGAAACTTCTGATATCTTCCATGATATCCAAGATAATTGTATTATAGACATAAAAGGGATAAGTCAAGAAATAACTAAATCGAAAGGTTTAGCTTTTGTTGAAATACAGACAACTAAATACATAATTCCACACGATTTTCACATCGTGACCGAACACTTCCCTATTCCATGTGATGGAATATTAGGTATTGATTTTATAAAGAAATACAACTGTCAGTTAGACTTTAAGCCATCTTAAGATTGGCTTATAATAAGGCCTGATAATTTAAACTTTCCAATTTATGTACCGCTAACTCACAGTACTGGCAACAATTCAATTCTTCTGCCAGCAAGATCCCAAGTCATTCGGAAAATTAAGCTTAATTCAAACGAAGACAGTTTATTAATTCCAAATCAGGAAATTTAGCATGGTATTTACATTGCAAATACCATAGCAACATCTAGTAATGCTTTTATAAGGCTATTAAATACTAAAAATACAGATAAAGTAGTCACCATAGATACGTTAACGTATGAATCACTTTCGAACTACGATGTAATCAAACCCTCACCAGAAAATAGAGAAAAGTCTTTATTATCTCAACTTTCAGTAAACTTTCCTCCTCAGTTCAAGTCGCAACTCACTAAAATATGTACGCAATATAGCGATGATTTCGGATTGGAAACCGAAGCGAAACCCACAAACAACTTCTATAAACAGAAGCTGAGATTAAAAGATAGTAAAAAATTATCGAAGCCCACACAGTCAAGTCGATGAAATGCAAAAACAAGTAGGAAAGTTAATATCCGACGGAATACTTGAACAATCAGTATCTGAATATAACAGCCCATTATTAATTGTCCCAAAGAAATCTTCTCCTGGATCAGATATAAAGAAATGGCAACAAGTGATTGACTATCGCCAAATTAATAAAAAGTTACTATCTGATAAATTTCCTTTACCTCGAATTGATGATATTTTGGATCAACTAGGTCGAGCTAAATATTTTTCATGTCTTGATTTAATGTCAGGATTCCATCAAATTGAACTAGAAAAAAGTTCGAGAGATATAACGTCTTTTTTACCGAGCAATGGGTCATATCGCTTTACGCGATTACCTTTTGGATTGAAGATAGCTCCTAACTCCTTTCAAAGAATGATGACTATTTCATTCTCTGGACTAGAGCCTTCTCAAGCATTCCTTTATATGGATGACTTAATAGTAATTGGTTGTTCCGAAAAACATATGGTTAAAAACTTAACAGATGTTTTTTGAGAAATGTAGGAAATTCAACCTGAAGTTACATCCAGAAAAATGTTTATGCAAGAGGTGACTTTTCTAGGTCATAAATGCACTGATAAAGGAATACTTCCCGACGAGAAGAAATACGGTGCTAGACGTTTTATAGCATTTTGTAATTATTATAGACGTTTTTTAAAAAATTTATTGGGTTCCCAGCCACCAGGGTATCGATGGCAACGTGACCGCGGATGCACTTGCAAAGAAAGGCGTCGGATTGACGAGTGACAGAACAGAAAACTGCTATGTCTCCCTAAGAACGCTCCAAAGCGAACTAGAGAGTCAGGCAGACGCACGCGCAAGAAGCAGATGGAGGAGGAACTTTGGAACTTGCAAAATATCGAAAATCATGTGCAGAAAGCGTAACGAAAAACTCAGCCGCTACGTGCTGCACCTTCCAAGGAAGGACTGCAAGCTACTAGTGGAAATACTCACAGGACATTGCCTGGCTGCGGCACATTCAGTCAAGCTGGGCATCATCGCCAAATTAAAGGAAACGATAACCTTAACCATATCGTTTGTTGGTTTATTATTAAAAATATTTATATATATTTATTTATATGGTTTACAAACCTACGTTTTATTTTAAAAGGAATAAGTCGCTGAAAGTGTGTTAACTTAATAAGGCTATTCAAAGGTACAAAATAATACCACAAAATCTTTCAATCGTATAATTATGTTTTTGTTTATGTTTATAATACTACAAAAATATATATTTACCCGGATGGTAGGTCTACAAGACAGTTTTGATCCAATAGAAAATTAGCTGAAAATGCATCACCAGATCTTAATGCACTCATAAGCATCGTATATCCCTATTGTAAATGAACTATTTAGTAATACGACTAAAATGCATGTTTCATACCTCTATATCAACTGCGTTAATATTTGCTAATCCATGTTTTACAAGAGTCTGAGCAATTTGACAGTTTTTGGCAGATAATGCCATTTGCAGTGGCAAAAGCCCGTTTTCAGAAAAACTATTTACGAACTCTGGGAGCTAAAGTAGGAAGAAAAAAATGAAGTTACTCATTAAAATTATTAATGTGTATGTATATAATTATCCCTTAGTAAATCATTGCACACTGGTTGATTTCATTGGCCAAAAATACAAAAACCAAAGTCTTAAAGTAACCACTGTTTCATTTTTTAAAAATTCTTGACAGATTATTAATTCGAACTGCATATTTATTTTTATTGTATACCATTCGCATTCGCTACAAAAAATGACGGAAGAGTGACAAAAAAAAATCAACCAGTGTGCATTGCGTGGATTAACTAGTTATTTTCAACCAATAGCTAAGAAGATGCAATTTAAGAATATTAGGCGCGATAGTAGGATATATATATAATTTTTTTTTCGAGCGAGTCCCACGCTTACCTCCCGCCCAACCGACCGAGGGTAATAAAAGATAGAATAGGACGGGGAAGAATCAAGATATACTACGGGATAGTACTACAAGCAATACAGTTTTTAGTTTTTAAAGGATTTTGTGACGGTCTGCCGCCCAGTTTCCAGATAGCTCAGGGACGGCCAGAGTCCGTTTTAGTAGTCCGAGTGGTAGCCGTAAGAGAAGTTTGCCCGTTTCCCAGTAAGAACAGAGCAGAGAATTCGGTTAACTTAAATAAATCTGGCTCTTTATTGAATCATTCACGGGACAGAGTTTTCAGATCTGCTATGTCGGGAACCAGGAATCGCCGTCGTCTCGGCCGTCGGTCTTCTCGCGTCCATGTCGTCTTCGTCTCGGCAGTTCGCAGGCGAGCTCGGACGTCTTCAGAGAGAGGCGGACTCGTAGATCTACAGTTCGCGGGGACTCGAAATTCTTCAGAGAGAGATTCGGCAGACTCGAAAGTCTTCGGTGCCTGGACTCAAAAGTCTTCCGCAAGAGCGAATGATTGGACTCGAAAAGTCTTCAGAGAGAGAGACGCGGCGGACTCGAAAGTCTGCGGTTTGCGAGAGCGAGAGAGACGGCGGGGGGACTCTTAAGGCTTCAGAGAGAGAGAGAGAGCGGTCCCGAAAGTCTACTGGGCGGACTCGTATTCCGAGAGAGGGAATTCGGCAAGCCGAATTAGATGTCGCGACTCTCAAGTCTTTGGACAATGTATTGCAACCCAAATCCAAAGATTCGGGTCGCCCAAAAAGTGCCTTTGGCTGCTGACTACGAGGAGTGTGCTACTAGAGGCTTACCGCTCCCGATCGCCGTCGGCTGCTAAGTGATTTCTGACGGCCGGCGGCCCGCCTTATATAGGGCCTGGCGGGTTCCAGTGTGACCGCCGCGATCAGCTGCTTCCTCTTCCCTCCTTGTCCAGTGTGCCCCGAGCCTTCAGTGTGGCCCTTTCTTGGCGCGCGAGCGCATTCAATTCAAATGTCCCTATTATGTGCGCGGGACGCGTCACACTTTTATGCCTTCAATACTACTAAATAGGCGATTGTAATCCGTACATAAAACCCTTAAGGGTTCAAGTACTTCAAACTCACGCCTACAGTGGTTAACTACTAAAGGGATAAAGTTTCTAGATGAAAGACGGGGAACATGGAAATTGAGCTGGCCTAACAGGTAGGGGATTTCCACATCCTCGTGAATAAGTTTATGTAGGAAAACGACGCCAAGCATCGTCCTACGGTTAGCTAAAGAAGGTAGGTTAAGTAGGAGAAGTCTACTAGAGTAAGACGGTAATCTAAGGTTGGCATCCCAGGGTAGGCCACGGAGGGCGAAAAGCAAAAAGTTCTTTTGGACAGATTCAATGCGGCTACTATGGACTCCGAATTGAGGACTCCAGACGCACGAACCATACTCCAATATAGGGCGAACTAACGAAGTGAAGAGAGTCTTCGTTACATAAGGAATATCGAATTCCTTCGACCACCTTTTAATGAATCCCAGCATGCCTCTGGCTTTGTTAACCATATAAGAAATACGTTCTGAGAACGAAAGTTTAGGATCCAAGCGGACACTCAAATCATCAACAATAGAAATTCTTTCCAAAGAGCAATCGTTAAGCATATAAGTGGCAAACTGCGGAGTGACACGTGAAAGTCATTAGTTTACATTTCGAGCTTTTGAGATGTAAGTCGTTAGCATGACACCATGCTTGGAAGTTATCAAGATCCGATTGTAGGTCGCACTGGCAAGAACTGTCCCTATATTGCAAGCAAAGTTTAACGTAATCAGCATACATAAGTACTCTGGATTTGGTTAGAACCTGCGGCAAAATCATTGATAAACAAATAGCAGTAGTCCAAGGTGACTACCCTGTGGGACGCCAGATGTGATCCTGAGGCTATTGACTAGAACAGGACCTTTTGGGTCCTGTCACTTAGATAACTCGAAATCCACTTAAGAAAATCACGAGGAAACCCCAATGAAACAAGTTTCCTAACCAGAAAAGAATGATTAACCGAAGCGAAAGCTTTACTAAAGCCCGTGTAAATAACATCGGTTTGAAAGTCTTGTTGGAAGCCCCTAATAACGAAAGAGGTAAGTTCCAGAAGATTAATCGTGGTTGATCTTCGCCTCATAAATCCATGCTGACATGGCGAGATGACGGATCTACATAGATGGTGCAAGTGAGGAGTGATTACATTCTCGAAAAGTTTGGGGATTGCCGATAACTTAAAGATACCTCATAGGTACTGGCATCCGATTTGCTACCTTTTTTGTGGAGAGGAATAACAAATGATTTCCTCCAAATAAATAAAATTCTGAGGATTCTAAAGATAAGGTAAACAATTTAAGAAGGGGTTACACAGCGCCTCGGAGCAATACCTAAGCACAGAGCCCGGCATTCCATCGGGACCCGATGAATAAACTGGCTTAACACGTTGAAGATCACAAATAAGTGAGCTTTCGTTTAAAATAGGACTGAAGATTAAGGACGAACTGGGCATACCTGGAGAAAATGTATAACCTAAAGATGTTGAGGCCGAATACGTAGTTTGTATGTAAAAACAATTTTAGAAGGGGGTTACACAGCGCCTCGTAGCAATACCTAAGCACAAAGCCCGGTATACAATCAGGACCTGGTGAATAAACCGGCTTAACACGTTGGAGATTACGAATAAGTGAGTTTTCGTTTAAAATAGGACTGAAGTTTAAGGACGAACTGGGCATAACTGGAGAAAATGTATGATCTGAAGATGTTGAGGCCGAATATGTAGTTTTAAAAAACCCAGCAAAGAGATTGGCTATTTCCTTATCAGAATTTACTGTAGTATTCTTAAATGACAGCGGGGGAGTGTGTAACGTGGGTTTACGTTTAGAGTTAACAATGTTATAAAACTGTTTAGGGTCCTGCGTGAACTGGACCTTGCAAAGAGTCAAATAATTTTTATAACACTGAGCGTTAGGCACGGAAAAGTTAGATCGAGCACTTATGTATGCTGAGAAAGCCCTTTTTGAACCAGTGAGTTTATATTATTATTTATTTATTTATTATAAAGCTCTTTGGTAAACCAGATTGGTTTATTAGATTATTAGGGTAGGTTTCAGGAACATATAAGTGGAAAAATGAGTTCATGGCTCTGTAAAAGATATCAACGGCGGATGCCATGTCCGAGCTCGTGTGAAGAGTTGACCCATCAAATTCAGTTATTAGAGTATTGAGCCTCTGATAGTCAGCCTTTCGAAAACAGCGGACTCGGTTTAAACTACTACCAGATGTCGTTGCTAAAACTGTCACAATGTCGATAGTCACATCGAAAGTAGGATAAGGATCTTCAGGTTCCGTCATTGGAGGAACTCTAATTAAATTTACACCTACAGGATCGGTTAACTTGAGATACCATGGATATGATGGTTAACTTGAGATAGAGATAAATCAAGCAAGCCATTTATGAAGTCATGCTGTGCCGCCGTATGAAGAACGTTAGACACACCATCAGAGGACTAATGAGCTCCAGGTATGTTGAAGTCACCTAAAACCACTAATTGGTCCCTTTCAGAAAGCCTGTTGGAAACTGTCTGAGTTGCCGAAAGTTTTTTCCAATAAATTGGCTCTTCCGAAGATGGAGGGATGTAGGATCAGGTTACATAAATACAACTACCTGTGGAAGATAGTTTAACGCAAATAAAATCAATGTCCAAAAAGTCATTGGATACCAACCGTTCAGAGATGAGGCAGGAGTCAACGGCAATTAAAACTCCGCCACCACGCTGGAGCTGGCGGTCTAATCTATAAATTGTGTACTTACTTTAAAGAATTTCGGAGCATAGGACCTCCTGCTTCATCCAGGTTTCAGTAAATACAATCACCTGGGATGCGAAGGAAAGGCTATCCGAATACAATCTAGAAAGCTTACTGCTTAAGCCCCTAATATTCTGATAGGAAAGTAGAAGGGAAGAGGTTAGTTTTTTGGGACAGAAGGTGTAGCTGTGGGCACAGAGGATTGCGACGGCCTGGGCAGTTTTACTCCCGCAGGCCGATTTCTCTTTTTTCGAGCCTCGTCCTTGATTATCACGTACTCGGGCCAGAAATCACCCGAGCAAATAATAGCAAAGAGTTGGGATGAGACATTTATCTTGAATAATGAAATGTTTCTGGCATACGAAAATTCGAATTTCTCCACCTTGACATATCCAGCTTGTGTTTTGCCTTGAATATATGCGAGATAGGAGATCAGGGGCAAGCCTCGATACAAATATTGTTTTCGAAGGTGGGACTGCTGTGAGGCGCTTACGGAACGAATTTTTACCAACCACGGCCGATATTCCGGGCACTGTTGGACACCGGGTCGGTTTTTCTACGGGGATTTGAGGAGCCCATGAATTGGACTCCGCATAGGACATAACGGAATCTTTGATCGTTCCTTATCTTAGAACCATTGGACCAGCAGCTGTGGCGACGGGGAGTGGCAGGAAATTGGTTGCTATGTCTCATACAGTTGCATCCGACTAGCAGAGGATTTTCAGCGTTTCGGCGACTCATTTAATAGCTTCATACTATTAAATTGAGCGTATAGCGCGGAGAACAGGTCATTCGCCCTGCGAAAAGTGGCCATGATCTCAGAAAATCTACTCCTGGTCAGACGCATGAAGGAAGATATCTCCTTCTCAACCGGTCGACAGGCCTGTCAACAATAACGCAGGCCCTTTTTGTTGGACACTGCGTCATTCGACCTGTCATATCACTGCACTTAGCATAGACTACTGCCTCGCAAAGCGAACAATGGATACTGGGCTGGTCTGCCGAAACATCCTTTTGGCAGTTCTTTATGTTACAGACGACTTTCTGGGACATTTTCACAACCTTAGAACCGCTGACCAACTATAAGTACCAAAAAAACTCAAGAGAGGGAAAGAGAACAGAAGAGCACAAGAGTTAGAATTTTAACAGCAGAAGTCATAAGAGCGATGAGAGCTATGAACCGCTTAGATGCAGCTAGCAGCAAATAACTCCTGAGCGGTGGAGTGAAAAATAGAAACGGGAATAAGAACAGAGAGGAAAAATGAGATAAGATAAGATAACCGTCTTAGCACAATCTAAAAGATGATTAATAATGCAAATTAATTACACAGAGAAGGCCACGCACGCGCGGAAGCCAACGGTATTCAATAATAGATATTTATGGGATAAATTTAGAAGAAACCCTGGTGGTTTTATGTTCAAGATAACACAAAAGTAGGAGCACAAAACAAAAACAAGACCGTTCGCTACGAAGAGAAAGATCGAATAGATAAAAACAAGAAAGGAAGCTAACTTCGGCTCACCGAAGTTTATATACCATTGCAGAATTAAAATAAAAAATAACACCGAAATTCTGTAATAATAATTAGAGGCCAAATCTAGAACATGATGAAAATGGTTTGAAAATCGGCTAGTTATGTTTTGTTATGTTTTTTTTTGTTTAATTTTCCTGATTGTTCCTTTGGCAGCTATATTATATAGTTGTCTGATTTTCATGAAATTTAAATCGAAATTTAGGAAAAATAAAAAGAGTGCAAATATAAAATTTGATGAAAATATGTTGAGAAACAGCGCAGTTATTATTTTATATATTATTTTCCTGAACGTTTCTACGGGAGCTATAGGATATAGTTGAGCGATTTTCATGAAACTAAAACGAAAATTCCCAAATAATATAAGATGGCCAAATGTCAAATTTGGTTAAAATATCTTGAAAACTGACACTAGTTATAATTTTTTTCGAAAAATTTCCCGATCAACTATACGACAGAGTAATCCGATCTGGCCCGTTCCGACATATGTAGACGTGAGAGTATGTAGAAGACTAATTGCAAAGTTTCTTTCAGATAGCTTTTGAAACTGAGGGACTAGTTTGCGTAGAAAAAGACGGGCGGACACACGGACATGGCAAGATCCACTCGGCTGTTGATCCTGATCAAGAATTTATATACTTTATAGGGTCGGAGATGTCTCCTTTACGCAAACTTCTGACTGAAACTATAATACCCTTAAAGGGTATAAAAATTCAGTACATGCGGTGTGTTAATTATAAAAAGCATTTATATTTCAAAATATTTGTTTTCATGTAGTTGTTGGTCTTAAGTGTTTACTGCTGGCACAGTGCAACACAAACTGCAGGTTTTATTCTCCGTAATTTTTCTTGTTGGCCTGTGTTGGTAAAAAAATGGGTAATTTTTGGAATTTTTTTTCTCAGCTCTGTGGTAGGGCACACTATCGCAGTAATCACAGTAGCTCCTCCCCCAACGGGTTTTTTTTTTTAATTTTTTTTTGAGATTTGAGAACGTTTTTACTAAAAAAAAATTGGTTTTTTAAGCCGAAAATTTGATTTAAAAATTTTTTTAAATCGGCCCCAAAACAAAAATTAGTTAAGAATGTGTGCGCAAAATTTCAACCCGATCGGATGGATAAATTCCAAGAATTGTTTGACACCAACTTGTTTGGGAGAGCAACTTAATTATTTCTGAGTTAAGGGTTGTGAGGGACTGAAAAGGTGTATTTATGTACATAATGAATAAAATAGGTTAAGTTGGTATTAAGGGTAAAATTAAGAAACATCTCAAGGTTAAGTTAGCATAGGGCAGACAAGATAAAATTTCAAGAAGGGTATATGTACTATATACTAGCATAGTGGATACACAGTCAAGTCAACATGTTCACGGCCGGACATGGCAAGGACGCCATCAGCACATACATCCACATCAACAGCCACACATTAGCTGCTAACAGCACGACAACAGCGCCAACATACGCACATCAGCAGAGTTGCCCACACTGCAAGGCTGACAGCACGACAACAGCACGACAACAGCACTAACACATGCACAGTAATAAAAATACACGCACGGCAGAGCCACACACATAGCAGTGACCGGTGTTTTCCTCTACATCACCCCTCTGTGGAAATCTTTTTGTGGCACCAGCGCCCCCCTTTACATTTTGGTCCATCAGAGCCGGATGTTTTGGGGATTTTTCTACCAGCAGTTCCCGGCATTGTTCCGCCCAAATATAAGTACGACATTTTTCCGTCTTCATCTCTCTGCCGGTCTTCAGCTGTGGTCCATACATTAAACTTCGTTCACACTGCTGCAAAATTTTTTTTCTATTTCTATTCTACTTCGCCTTCAAATTCTGAAAAATTTTCCATCCGTCCCGGTTTTGTGTGAGTCATATCTGTCGCCGTTTTCGGCCTCCCCGTTATCCATTCGCTTGCCAACGGTCGAGGCATATGTGCATCCATATACACACATAGTCACATACACTCATGACAATTGTGCACATTTTTTTTTGGAGCAATTAATCCGCGTAAGTGAACAGTGAGATTATGCGGTGAAGAAAAAAAGGCATAATTAATATTGGCCAGCCGGTGTGAATTAGTTCCGGAAATTTTCAAATTCGCCGAACAGTTCGCCGCTGTCGCAATATTTTGTTCCAATCAGTGTCTTTTTTTTTGCACCGCATAACTTTTCTGTTCCCCAAGTTATATACAGTCCACTTATCAACGCTCCGCTGTGAATGCATGTCCATACACATACATATATATATTCCAATATATTTTCTGCCTCCGATTTCAGAACTTAATAAACACATATACATATACATATCTCCGTATTAAATAAATGCCCATATATATGCCAATATACTTTCTGCCTCCGATTTCAGAGTAAAAATTCACGAATAAAATTTAATTCAGCCGCCGCAACGGTTTTTTTGTTGCTGTTTTATTTCTTTTTTCCTTTGGTGACTCTGCCGTCGGCGTAACCCAGTGAACTTTTTCCCCGCTCCAACAACAACAAGGTGCAAAGTTTTTTAATTCAGGACAGACCTGCTGAGTTATTTTAAAACAGTTTAGGGGAGAATATACTACAAAGTATTTAATTATTATTTTTTTTGATCGGGATGCAGCCGAAGTTTTTATTCCACTTTTCCGGCCACAAAATAATTAAATTCGAAAATTATTAATTATTTAACTATTAATTCTCTGTCCAAACAAAAACCGAGGTCAATTCCACCTTTTTGGCTTCGCAACATTTAAATCCGAAAATAATTGGGGATTCAATTTGATCGAGTATACCTATAAACAATTAATTATTTATTGTGAAAAACAGGAGAAAATATTCGAGGGCCCTCTAAGTCCGAGCTAGTTACGAGTACAATATATACGTACGTGTCACATATTTTTTATACATATAATTTTACACATATTGATTGTCATCCACGTTTTTTCTGGCCGAGCACGGATTTTCCGATACTCTGTCATTTTCAATGTATCCAACGCTGTGTATACTCCGCACCAGGCACCATCCGCCTGCAATCTCATCAAACCTCTTTCCTTTTGGTTTTTTTTTTGGTTCTTGCCCTTTCTTTTTTCCTCAACCTACGGATCGTGGCGCACAGGACTGTCTTTGCGACGTCTGCGCCGAGTTGCCAACTAGTTCCTTGTGAGCACATTTCAGGTCACATTAGTGTGACCGGCCATCGCTTCGTACGAGGCACTTATTGAGCAAGTCAGTCTACAAGCGCTAACCACCGAATTTGGTTCTGAGAATGCCCACGGGAGACGACAAAAAGTCGAGTCCGGTCCCAGCTATCCGTGTGGACAAATCTTAATCAGCATCTCCGCGGCCGTCTTTTTTAAAGCCTAAGGCAACCAGTGTCATTCCAAGGGCAAAGACGAATCCGTCGATAAAACCCCCGGTCCTCCACAAAGGCAGACTCGCTCCGTGGCGAAAATGGCTCAAAGTGCGGTCGAAGTGGCGCTGAAAAAGTTCATCGCCACAACAGATCGGATCAGTCAATTTGAGGCCAACATAAATACTCCGGGCGCCCCAGAATCGGAATGCTTCCAATACATGATAGAAGTCCATCGGGACAAAATTCGGGCCCTGTGTGAGAAGGTAGAGAAGACCTACGAGAGCTGCTCCGACTTGCTAGCCATGCCCGACGATAATACGGCTACCTAGACAGTGCTGTAATCAAAGTACAGCTACTGTTACTCCGTCTATTCGAGGTGTACTGCCCAGCATCGGCAAAAAATTGCCTCTCAATCCACTCAGGCTTCCGCTAATGTTCTCACGCCCCCGTCGACAGGCTGCCGGTTACAGCCGGGGGATACCGAGGTCTTTACGGATGATTATCTTCGGTGGCCCACCTTCAGAGACTTGTTCACTTCCATTTACATCCAGAACTCGAGGCTCACTCCGGTAGAAAAGTTGTTCCACTTGCTATCCAAAACAAGGCGTGATGCACATGCCATTGTTTCTAAGGCTCCGCTTACCCACGAGGGGATTGTCGCGGCGTGGCAAAGCCTCACTGACCTCTTTAAGAACCGGCGGCTGTTGGTCAACAGGAGCTGCAAGCCACCATTCAGGGTTGTCTGACAGCATCAGGCATTAGAGATGTCCTCTATCAATGTTGAGGCTTGGCACTGTCTCCTGGTTTTGATGATCTCCCCAAAGTACACTTTCTATGTGGGAGCAATCCGTACATAATGAGGCCGAAATGCTAACATGGAAGGAGTTGGATAACTTCCTGACAGAGCGGCATCGCACTGTGCAGCCTGTTTGACATGCCACAGCCGACACCACACCGTCCTGCACCGCGGCAATCCATTCACTACCGCTCCGAGTCCGCCTACGGCATCTGGGGATCGACCCACAAAGACTTCCAAGAGCACAACCGGCTCAGAGGATCAGTCGGATGTGCAGGTGTGTTTCGCTTCCGGGTCGGGAGCCGTCCTACTGGGCACGGCCCTTATCGACGTGTGCAATTCGGGGTGCAGCTTCCAGGCACGAGCGCTGATAGATTCAGGGTCCGAAGCAACTTTCATAACGGAACGACTGTTCAACCTTGTAAAGCTTCCCTTCAGGACGATTCAAGCCCAAGTTTCAGGTTTTAATCAGACCATTTCCACACAGTCTACTAAATTGTGCCATTTCTCCATCCGATCGTCGTCTAGACCCGGGTTACAATTAGACTGCGGCTTACGTTCTTCCGCAGTTAGCAGGAAATCTGCCCTCATGTCCGATTCCGCGGAATCTTCTCAAGGGGGTGCTCGACATTCACGGTCCTTTGATCTTGCTCAGTTCCTGCGTAATGAGCAGCGCCTGAAGAGGGATCCGCCCCTTAAGGCCCGCTATGACTCGGTAATCTAGGTCTTTCCCGCAAGCAGTTCCGTTACCTACTACCTTCCACATCATGCCGTTTTCAAGCCCGAAAGCACGACTACCAAGGTGCGGGTAGTCTTGTACACTTCTAGCCCGTTCACAAACGGGATCAGTCTAAACGACATTCTTTACGCGGGCCCGTTTTTGCAATCTAACTTAACGATTCAAATCCTAAAGTGTCGATACTTTAGGTTCGTCTTCAACGCCGACATCGAGAAGATGTATCGGTAGATGCATTGGGTAGACACCAAGCATACTTCGTTCAAACGTATTTTGTTTCGCAATCCTGATGGGGATATCCGCGACTACGAATTAAAAACGGTCACCTTCGGAGTCAATTGTGCTCCGTTTCTAGCGATCCGTGTCCTGCAACAGCTCGCTGCCGACGAAGAGTCGAGGTATCCGCAAGCAAGGCAAATTTTATGTACGTGAATGACGTTCTCGCGGGGGCAGACTCCAAAGCAGAGGCCCAAGTTGCGATTCGGTTCCCACTTAGGAAGTGGACGTCTAATAGCAGGGCGATTCTAGCCGACATTCTGAGCGACAACCTCCTTCGTGCTGATTTTCTCGAACTCGATGCAGAGAGCACAACCAAGGCACTCGGCGTGCGTTGGAAGGCGACGACTGACGAGTTCTTTTTTATTCCGCCAGAATTGGTTTCCGGCTCCAAGTCCTCTCCCAAATTGCCAAATTGTTCGATCCGGCCGGCTGGCTCGCTCCTTTCCTTGTCCGGGCGAAGATGTTCATGCAGGACATCTGGCTTTTGGATCTAGGGTGGGACGACGCCCTCCCTCAAGATTTCTGTCAGCGGTGGAATGACTTCCTGAAGAACTACTCCGTGCTCGGTCAGATTCATATTCCTCGATGGGTCTTGTTCCGACCGCACCTGAAGGTGGAGCACCACGGGTTTTGCGACGCTTCACAGAAGGCGAACGGCGCCGCCATTTACGATCGTATCGAGGTGGGGTCGATGGTAATAGTGAACCTGCTAGCCGCAGAGACGCGATTGGCCCTGGTCAAAACGGTGTCGCTTCCGTGGTTAGAGTTGTGCGGTGCCTTGTTGTTGTTTGAAATGGCCACCGCCGTTCTTCCAAAGCAGCCAGGGGCCGCAGACGCCCTATACTGTTGGACGGACTCGACTATTTTCCTCGCTTGACTGCAGAAGCCAGCGTGTCAGTGGGCAACCTTCGTGGCCAACCGGGTGACCAAGATCCTCCAGTTCACAGACGTGCAGAAGTGAGCACATGTCCGGTCCGAGCAGAACCCTGCGGATCTCGCTAGCCGGGGTGTAGCCCTTCAAGACCTTGCAGATAGCACGGCATGCAGGTATGCTGTTAAAGGTTAAGGGACTGATGTACCACCAGCTCTACGACATCATCAGCAGCTTCCTGATGGGCAGGACGTTCCAACTGGTGCAGGGTGGATTCAGCTCCTCCTCCAGGACGATCAGGTCTGGAGTACCACAAGGCAGTGTGTTGGGTCCAACTTTATACAGCCTTTTTACGCAAGACCCTCCGCTTATAAGCTGTGAAGGCATGAAGGAAGTATCATATGAAGTCAGAGTGCGTATATGAAGTCAGAGATCGCCTTCAGCAACTGTCCAAAGAATTTGAGAACTGAGCGTGCAGGTGAAACGTGGCTATCAGTCCTGAGAATTGGGCAATGGTCAGGAAGGATACTAGTTCCGGTGTTTTCCTTTACGGCGAGCTACTTCCACAATACAAGGAGTATGTTTAGCTAGAACTAATTATTGATTGCCATCTCACATTTGCATCGCACATCCGGCAAACAAACGGCAAACTTGATGTAGCTTTAAGCGCATACGTTGGCTAACGGGTTCGTCTAGCAAGCTTACTCTGGTAAACAAGAGAAGGATTTATTTAGCAAAATAAAAGCTTTCCAAGCCCAATTTTTTCAGCGTAACACAGGAGCAGAGTGGTATAGCCGAAACCGAGATATCCACCGCGAGCTTGATGGTCACATTATTGGCAACGTTCTGAACGATCAAGCACCGAGCAAGGCTTCTGTCACACCCAAACCCAGTGGCGAGGAAATGCTTTAGAAGGAGCACAAGAATCAGATTAAACCAGAAAGAAAGCTAACTTCGGCTCACCGAAGTTGATATACCCTTGCAGAATTAAACAAAAAATTAACACCGAAATTCGGTAATAAGAATTAATTGCCAAATCTCGAACATGATGAAAATGGTTTGAAAATCGGCTAAGCTATGGGTTTTTTTTAATTTTCCTTATTGTTCCTATGGCAGCTATAGGATATAGTTGGCCGATTTTCATGAAATTAATACTGAAATTTTGAAATAACCAAATTTTAAGTTTTGTGAAAATATCTTAAAAATTGACAAAGTTATGGATTTATCTTGAATTTTCCTGATTGTTCCTATGGAAGCTATAGGATTCAGTTGTCCGATTTTTATGAAATTAAGAACGAAATTCAGGATTAATTAAAAACGGCTAAATCTCAACTTTGATGAAAATATGTTGAAAACTGGCAAAGTTAAAATTTTAGTTCTAAAAATTTTCCGATTGTTCCTATGGCAGCTATATGATATAGTCGTCCGGCTCGTTCCGACATATATACGAGTGAGAGTATATAAAAGACTAACTGCAAAGTTTCATTCAGATAGCTTTAAAACTGGTGGACTAGTTTGCGTAGAAACGGACAGACGGACAGACGGACATGGCTAGATCGACTCGGCTGTCCATCCTGATCAAGAATATATATATATAGGGTCGGAGATGTCTCCTTCACTGCGTTGCAAACTTCTGACTGAAATTATAATACCCTGCAAGGGTATAAAAAGGTCACGTTCTGGCAGCTGTGGGCCCATATACGCTATTTACAAATATTTCACGAATAATAGAAATAGAATAGAAATAGCTCGTTATACTGTTATCTAACTACAGCTTTAATTAGACACTTAATTAAAGACTTTTCTTCTCTGTAGGGTTTTACACAAGTGCGAGCGAGATGACTATATGTCACTTCTACTACATTGTCCATGCATTAGCCAATGTATTAGAGGCCACTATCGATATATCTACAACAAATATAATAGATACGATATTTGACCTATGAAAATATACTGTTAAAATAAAAGGAAATTGTAATTTAAAAGTAGTAGCCAGGTCATTAAAGGTCATAAGTCAAAATGGTCCCCCAAAAAAGTTTCAAAAACGGTGTAACCAAAGTCGCATTACAAAAGAAATCCGAGCCAAATAAAACATATAATTGTCTCTTTCAAGGTTCTAATGAAATCTGTAATGAATGAAAACTTCATTACTGTGTCATAATACCTTTAGAAGTCAGATTATATCACAAATGATCGATATTTCAAAATATATATACTATATCTTCTACAAAAATCTTAAAATTATTTTGATTGCGCTATTGTTTAAATTGATTTGCGACTGACTGTTTTGGTTGTTTCAGAGACGCAACTGTGCGGCGGCGCACACGACACAAAAGATTAGGCACGAAGCTTACGTCGGAAGAACGCGCCCCGAGGACAAATGAAGAGGTTCGGGACGAATTCGCAGCCGATGGTATACACACCGACTTGGACGATACTGACAATATTGGAGCTGACAGCATCGACGAAACTAAAGGAGCTGCGCCGGTGCCTCCGCATAGCGTCCTGGTACCGACGAAGTGGAACCAATAACTTCCCCCGTCAAGAAAGACCGGAAGTGGTACTGGTCAGATAAACAAGAACAGGATCTCCAAGAACTGAAGAAGCTGTTGACGGAAGCCCCTATCCGTGCCGGTCCGGACCCAAACCAAAGAGCAGTAAGAACGAGTCATCGCATATGCTAACCACCGAGCGGAATTACTCCGTAACGAAGAATGAGTCTTGAGATAGTATGGGCTATCTGCAAGATGCGAGAGGGATAATCGCACTGTAAAGACCATAATATCAAAATATCTTGGCGACGAGCCGCATAGTACCTGGTATCAGCTACTCTTAGAGATATCTTTCGCGGTCAACAACTTGGCAGATCGCGCAGCGCCATGATCGGCTGAGCTAAATTCATCGATATCCATTACGATCGAATGGATAGTTGATCCTGTCACCGACAAAATGTGTTTAAAACTACTGAGCCCGCAGCCGCTGCCAGCTCCGCAGAAACCTCCCGACCGATCAGTCCTTAATGGTGCGACGGGCTCACCCTGGAGAAAGTGGTTAAGTCGCTAGTAGTCGAGGTGGAGCCCGAAGACCTTACTTTCGGCCACTTTCACTTCGCGGCGACGTCATCACTCAGCCACCGACCTGGTGGCGCTGGTGCGTTTACAACAAACGACGACTACACCACCCGGGCAGTATAGGAACCCATAGAGCTATGAGGAGGAAAGGAATGAAAACGATCCCACTGGAGACACCACGATCCTCTGCCCGGCCGGTCCGTCGTCAGCACAATCGCCTGGGATATTAAATGGGGCTCCCAACAAACCAATGCCTGCCGGATCGGCATCTTCAACCCCATCTTCCGGCATCGAAAACCAAGACGCTCTTGGTGACCATCGGCCCGGACTCTCCTCGTCATCTGGTCGATTTTAACTGGAATTTCTCCCCATGACAACCGGAACCACACTCGGGACACTGGCACCCGACACCTAGACCAGATTACCGACTCGGGACTCCTTTCCGGCACCCCGAGGGCCGCCACACCGGAAAAATCTTACGACTCACTAGCCTGGGAAATCTGCACCCGGCACCGAAACCGTATATATTTATTCTTGCCCGTGATTATCATCCATACCGAATGGCTTTCGAGCAGAGACTGTGCAGAATAACGCAAGGATAATTTTACCCATCATAACGTAAATGACCACCAGTACAACTTTTGGTCAGAAATTTTGAGGTTTTCGACGAGACAAAACTATTTTCGTTGCAACCGGCGTCTACGAAGAGGATGCCTAAGGCCGCAGAGCCTGGGTATAAAAGACCCCAGCACCACACAAGTTATGTGAAGACTATTACAGGAAGACCACTCAGTTATTGCCATCATGTCGGTTTGAAGTAAGGCTGCCGTTTAAATCAGATCCTAATGGGTTGGGCAATTCCTTCCAGGTTGCGAAACGGCGGTTGTTGTCGCTTGAGAGAAGGTTGTCTCGAGATCCTGACGTGAAGACCATGTGCTTGGAATTCATGAAAGAATATCTCGCCTTGGGTCATATGTCGCCTACAGACAACAAAATTCCTACCACTCCACATTATGTCATTCCCCATCAATGTATGTTAAGGCCCCGGAACACGTCAACAAAGCTGCACTTCGTTTTCGATGCGTCATGCAAAACATCGTCTCAGGTAGCTTTGAATGATATATTGATGGTGGGACCAACAATTCAAGAAGAGTTATACTCTTCTTGCTCCGCTGCACAGGTACGCCCTGACCGCTGATGTAAAAACGATGTATCGCCAAGTAATGGTTAATGAAGCGGATGGGCAGTTTCAACTCATAGTGTGGATAACAGACCGATCTGAATCATTGAGATTATATAAGCACAACACCGTTACATATGGTACTGGACTAGCCAATTCGGTGTTTTAAAAGGTTAAGTGAATCTGCGAAACTGTCATTCCCTAGAGCTGCCAACGTAATTGAATCCGATTTTTACATCGATGACATGCTAACGGTACTGTATGCGTAGAGGAGCTACAGGCAATAAAGTCTGAAGTGTCTCAGGTTCTTCAAATAGCAGGTTTTGAATTGACAAAGTGATTTTCAAACTCACCTGAGGTCACTGCATCTGGGAGCGCAGTTAAGTCAATACCTATCTCGGATTCAGAGTCTACTAAGGCGTTAGGAGTATCGTGGTTGCCTAGCGAAGATGCCTTCAAGTTCAAGATTGACAATGTGGTCATGGGTCTCCGAGCGACAAAACGGAACATTTTATCGATTACATCCAAGCTCTTTGGCTTATTAAGTCCCGTTGTAATCAAAGGAAAGATCCTATTACAGGAACATTGGCTTAATAAGATAGACTGCAATGAGTCAATTCGTCTACATTTGGAAAAAGCATGGAACATGCTGAAAAGCCCCCTGTCTCAACTAGACGAGATAGCTATTCCTCGGCTTGTGCATACCGATCCGATGTCAACGGTGTAGTTACATAGCTTTGCAGTTGAACTCACGGCCCCTCGGAGCTCTCAGTCAGGACCCAAGCGACGGAGAGGCGCTCACCCCCGCGCACCTGCTGACATGCGGGCCTCTCGTCGCAGCTCCAGCACTCCGGACTCCAGACCAGGCGGGACTCAGCTGCTTGCGGCGATGGCGGCTTGTCTCGTCAGCCAGGCAAACGTTCTGGGGGAGTATGTACTGGGACAACAAATCCGAGGAAAGTGGCACCATTAGGCGGACAACGTCGAGGACGGACAGATCGTCGTCGTGGCAGAGGACAACATGCTGGCTCCTAGGGAGGACGTCGCGACATTAGGGTCGTCGACATTAGAAGGTGCGATGGAGCTGTCTTCCGGAGGGCCATACGTGGGAAGCGTTCAACGGGGCAGGAAAAATTCGAAGTTTAGTGTAAGTTAGTTTAGGGCGTATGCAGGAGCATAATAAAGATTTCTCGCGGTCTTTGCAAATTCGTCCCGTCTTCAAAAACCTTCGTTAAGCTAGTCTATAAGAGCTATAATGTAAAATAGAGTTCACTTGCGAATTGAAATCAGTCGAACAGTTCTTTTTTTTCGTCTCGTTTTTTTCCCCCCACAAAATTATTCTTTCCACCAAGTCTTCGGTTTTTATTTTTAATAAACTAATTAATAAATGCACAGTCATTAGCGAAAACCCTCAGATCCCCAGATAAGAGTCCCCAAGGAGTGGCCTCCTCCAAGTAGGTAGCAGGCCATTCTTAAGTCCCTCAGTCGTTTGCAAAGCCACTTCTTGTTTAAGGCCTTTGAGATGAAAGTTTGTTCTTTTTTCGATCTGCGATTGGTTTGAAGAGATCGTTATATCTTTAACAGAACTCCCTTATACAGGGCTTTCTGCAGATTTGGTTCGTGGGTTGCTAAAGCAGTTGTGGATGAGATCTCAGCTGGAGTTCTCCCTGGAGGGAGGCTTGTATTCACTCTAGATGACATCCTAAGGATTCCATAAGACGGCGGGGTCGTGGTTGTTGTTGTGAATGTGACCAAGAAGCTGGTAATCGGAAGGGTATTTATCGTGTTGTCTGACTCTGCAAGCCTCCAAGGCACTCGGCGTTGAGTCCAGGATTCAGAAAGAGAACGTTGACTTGAAATAAGTTAGGTAAATTCTTGAATGCCTGGGCTGTGGGCTGTAAGGCTCAGACTCATCGTCGATAAAAGGAATTCGAGTTGACTTCTGCACAGCAGAAACCACAAAGTCGGTTCGGGAATTCTGCTTCTTTTTCCCGGAACTTTTCCTACAAATATTTTAACCTAAAGCTTTGAGAAAAATATATGGACTGTCTCTGTCGGGGTGTTCTGTGCCATCGGCAAGCCGTTCTGACCCGGAGGATACCCGGCAGCATCAGGTCAGCGTAGACATCCGCCTCAAGCACAACCGACACTAGAGATGGGTGGAACCACCGGTCATCCGCCAAAGTGACATTCTGGAACATGTCTTGCACCTTCGGATCCAGCGATTGCCCCGGCGTTCGGGTCTGCATCTGCTCGTCCACCAGCATCAGCAGCTGCTTGCTCATCTTGGACGCCTTGGAGCGAATCTCGGTGGTGCACACCCATTGGTCGCCAATGCCCGTGATGGCCAGATTAAGGGCCTTCACCAGGGAGATGTGGATGCGACTCACAGGAAAGCACGGATCCACCAAGGCTCGGACATCAAACCGCTTTTGTTCGATTCCGATTAGCACGGACGCGGTCGGAAGGATACTCACACTCGTGCGGGCCAGGATAGGCGTGCACCATTGGCGTGGCGGAGCGTCGAGATCCGGATAAAAACGCCTGAGAATTTTCTTCAATCACAGGCTCCGATACCGCAAGAAGTGGTCCACCGATTAAAAAATGTCCGGGGCTAAGAGCCACAAGGTCAGTGGGATCTTCGGACACTGGCGAAATAGGCCTGGAGTTTAGATAGGCTTCAATTTTCGCAAGGAGGGTAGCCTGTTCTTCAAAGGTGTACTTCCCTGCGGCTGTGTGCTTGTAGAAATGAGCCTTGAAGCTTGTCACACCCGCCTCCCAGAGCCCTCCCATATAAGTTGCGCCAGGAGGGTTGACGTGCCAGGCCATGTTCTGGTTGACTCCATAAAGTCTCTGGATAAGAACGTGGAGGCTCCGTCAAACGTTTTCCCGTTGTCAGAGTAGACGTGCTGTGGACACCCATGGCCAGCGGAAAACCGAGAGAAAGCAGCTAAAAATTTCTCTGTCGTCCAGTCGGACGTCGCCTCGAGATGGATGGCCCTGGTACTAAAACAGACAAAAACGCAGACATATCCCTTTGTGATTTTGCAAGCTCGACCGATATAACTCTTGATGTCAAATTGTCCCGCGAAATCCATGCCCGTATGAGTGAATGGCCTGGAGAAAGTATATCTCGCCTTGGGCAAATCTCCCATCAACTGCTTCTGCAGGTTCAGTTTCTGGATGACACAAACTCGGCACAAGTAAATTGTAAGTTTCACCAACCTCTGAAGCTTGTATTTTATTTAATTTAGACCGAATCAGTGACATTATTATCTGATATGGATATGCGACGGGTAAACAGAGCGTGTAGTTTCGCGAACCCACACTGTGCTGGGATGATAATAGGATGTTTCTCATCATAACTCAGCATATCATATGCTTGTAAACGGCCGCTTGCCCTCAAGAAATCATTGGAATTTGCTGCTTGTTACTTAAGGCCTTATATTCGACGGGAAACTCGTTCTTTTCAGTGAACACGATTAACCGCCCTTGCACGTCGGACAATTCCGCCGAAGTGAGTGCTGACGAAGGTGGTATATCTTCCTTTTGGCACCCTTTCGCAAAACGGATTACGTATGCTAGAACCCGCAGCGCCCTGTCGAAGGTTGAAAAACGCTCTAGAATATCCACTGCTGGCGGCACTGTGACATTTGATAGGTCGTTGCTCAATATCGATTTCCGGATTAACCAATGATTCACTCTGTCACTGCTCCTGCTTGAGTGGCAGCCAGTCCGGCCCGTGCCACCAAAGCGCGCTGTCCTTAAGCTCTTGGAGCGAGACGCCCCGGCTTGCTAGATCAGCTGGATTGTCTTCGGATCGTACATTTGCTTTCGTTGGTGCGTTGTTCGATCTTTGTGACCCTGTTGGCCACGAATGTCGTCCAGGTTCATGCTGGCTTACCTAGCCATCCAAGAACTATGGTCGAGTCAGTCCAATGAAAAATCTCATAAGCTGTAGGAGGTAATTCGGAAATTACGGATGCCACTAGCTCAGTGAGCAGCACTGTTCCGCACAACTCCAGGCGGGGTATGGAGATGGACTTGACAGGAGCGCCTCTGGTTTTGGATGCCAGCAAATGGGCACAACAGCCGTCAGTCGTCTCGACTCGGACGAAAATGGCAGCCCCATACGTGTCCTCTGACGCATCGCAAAACGCATGGTACTGCACTTTGGAAGCAGGATGGAAACGCATCCATCTCGGAATACGAATTTCCTCAGGGTCGGATACCCCTTCAAAAACTCTTGCCACTCTCAGCCCAGCTCCCGTAGCCAAATTTCCTGCATGAAAATCTTGGCTCGGATTACGACAGGCGATAACCATCCTGCGCAGAGCTTTCCGGGTTCTCGCATCTTCCAGCTCAAGGAAGTCTTCACTGACGAAATGTTCCCTTGGAATCGCTTGTAGGAGTCTCCTTTCGTTGGAGGTCCACTTGCGCAGTGGAAAACCTGCACTCTCGAGCGCCAGCCGATGCTCTCTAATTGCTAAAACTGCCGACTGCTGAGCGTGAGCCCCCGCGAGCACATCGTCGACGTACATAAAGTTCGAGATGATGTCGCTGGCTAAAGGATATTGGCTCTGGATGTCTGCTGTAGCACTCTGATGGCCAGGAAGGGCGCACAGTTTACGCCGAAGGTGACTGTGTGGAGTTCATAGTCACAGAGATCACCGTTTTTGTTGCGCAATAAGATTCTCTGAAAGCGCGTGTGATCAGGATTGACCCGAATTTGCCGGTGCATTCTAAAAAAAACGACTTTTTAGAATCTGAATAGTCAGATCGGACTGTAGTACCGGCCCCTCATGAAGAATATCATTGAGGCTGTTCCTATTTGATGAGGACGACGCGAACCTTTGTCGTGGTGCGAATCCTACACGGATCCCGAGACAAATGGTTCAAGGTACCGAGCATCACTCCCAGCGATCTAGAACGACGAGTGAAGCAAGTGAGTTGGCCAACATGTCAAGATCAACTGGGAAGCGATCTATACAGTTGCAATCACAGCAACTCCTTTCACAAGTTACAACGCATTGTAGCTTACTTGCTGCGCTTTTGTCACAAGCAGAACCGATCTCGTACAACTACGCTAAGTGTAGGTGAACTGACTTATGCTAGGACCCTCATCTTAAGCACTATTCAAATAATTGAATTCAGTGCTGAGCATAAGCAGCTTCGCGTCCACAGGACAGTGGACAAGAGAAGTTCAAGTGTCTCGCTGTCTCCAATAATCGGAAATGACGGACTCATCAGAGTAGGAGGGAGGTTGGAAGAATCTAAC
>VNJN01004106.1:0-136821 GCA_008042485.1 Drosophila mayri | reverse complement strand
CAGGAGTCGCACCATTAGCAACAGGCTGATTGAGCACGATTTGAAAGCGCATTCAGCAAGGAGAGATCCTTTTATGAGCAAGAGGCATATCAAAAGGCGACTCTGCCTTGCCAAAGACCAAGAGACCTCCAAAACTGGAAAAATGTCCTTTGATCCGATGAAATAAAGTCTGATTTGGTTGGATCTGATGGTATACCAACCAAATCAAACTTTATTTCATCGGATCAAAGGACATTTTTCCAGTTTTGGAGGTCTCTTGGTCTTTGGCAAGGCAGAGTCGCCTTTTGATATGCCTCTTGCTCATAAAAGGATCTCTCCTTGCTGAATGCGCTTTCAAATCGTGCTCAATCAGCCTGTTGCTAATGGTGCGACTCCTGGCGGATACGTTTATGTTGTTTTTAAGATCCTTCGACGAAAGGATTGGCTCCTTTTTCGACTTCCTTGTAAGGGTCGTGTAAAATTTGGTAGAAGTTGCTCGCTTTCTGCCACGTTTCTCCTGTTTATCTGTCTAGTGGATAATAGAAAACCCTTTTAAACATTTGTGGGACATTATATAAAAACGTTTAAGTGGTTTTCAACCAAAAATTTAAGTAGCATTTGTGGGAATAGGCCCAGGAAGAGTGGTACTCCATTGAGCCACCAATATGCTCCAATCTGGTGGAGTCTATGCCTCGTAGGAGTGCTGCAGTTTTAAAAAACCATTGTAAAGCAACAGAATATTAAAACTATAAACATTTCATGGTCAATTTTGGTAAATTAGTCAATTTGGATAAAGATTAGTACTTTCGTTTCTATTTTTATTTCCAGGTCAAAAGCATAAATTTTAACTTAAGTATAATTTTTAAGCTAAATAAATAAAGTTAAATGCATTTTTGTTTTTTAATATGTAAGCTAGATGTATATAGATCAAAATAAAATTAAAATTTCCACTCATTTCCCCGTTGTTTCTTAAAAATACGACTTTAAACCGAAAATGAAAAATCGTTTCTATTATTTTTTCCATCACTGTATGTTACCAGTGGTATTAATGATCATATAAATACTGTTATATTTTAATATTAAATTGATCTTTAAAGTATCTGAGAAAGTGAAGAATTGTCCGAAGGTTTTAGGTATTATTTTCAAATATCGTAATAAGCCACTTCCCCAAAACTTCACACAAACTTAAAGCTTAACTATCATAACATTCCATACATTAAAAAAAAAAAAAAAAAAAACATCAAAACTAATGTTTGGCCATCATGGCGGATGAGTAACCATAAAATATCACGTATACGCCGCATCTGCACTTCCGAAGGGAAAATTTCGTTGCACTATGGTATTATGCATAAATTAACAGTGTAGCTCGCAGATTTATTTGGTTGCCGAGCTGATATTGATTTAATGACACGTTTCAGTGACAGCTACAGCTCCCCACTCCGGAGAGCTTCCAACCCCGTCATTATAAATTAATGCCACACACGGAATGGCCAGGAGAATGGAGGCAAGGACATGAATATGGTCATGGACATGGTCAGAAAAGCTGCTCAAGTGCACAATCAATGCAGCTTTCAAGGGGCAGGGGCCAGCATGCTACGCTATATATATAACGACAGCCATGGGTCCTTGTCCTTGGCTTTTTGGCATCGGAATTTAATCATATAGTTCACTGCAGGACCTAACATCAAGTGGTTTCAAGGATGTACAGCAGTTTTTAGAGAGGAGAATTTACTACCATATATTTTTATTGAGATATTTTATAAGATTTTATTAAATAAACTTTTTATTATTATTATTATTATTAGCTATTGATAAATATATGCTTAATTAACTTAGCATTTTTTCAATTCGATTTATGAAGTTTTTAGGTTATAGAGTTAACCCTAAATTCCTTTAAAGACATTCCCTTTATTTATATTTCCTTTCCTTGTATTATAATTTTAGTATTCACGGCATACATTTACTTTATATTCCAATTGTCCTTTAAACCCAATTTGTAAAAAACCATTTTGCATATTAGTTTCTGTGCAATTTGCATTATAAACACCCGCCACCCGACACACAGCTCGCAGCCTAACTGTCCGGGTTATTATTATCATTTGCATAAATACGGATTAAGACACACCATTAAAAACTATAATCATCGCTAAATGGCCTCGATGATCACAACGATAACGATCATAATTTGCGACTGGCAAATGACACAAAAAACTAGTTTACCCCGTCAAGACCCGAAGCTGCTGTGAGTCTCTAATTTCTGCATAAATGTTAATTGCAGCCGGCAAAATGTTAAATTACGCTCGTTAGCTCAAACACGTGCAGCGGCGACACACGATCCAGGTGAGAGTGGGAATGAGGATGGATGGAAGGAGGAGCTGCAGGTAGCCGCCGCCATGTGTTATAATTGCGTCAACATTCAGTCTCTTGAGCGTGAACAAGAAAACAATGTCAACAATGAAATGATGGCCCCCATTGTAAGAGTACCAATGCCAACGCAGACGAGGGGTAGAGGAGGAGTGGGAAGTGTTGTTCCGGGCACAAAAGATTGGCAGCAATTAGTGGAGCCACCTACCTACGCGCCCGGATCTACAGAGAGTACTATTCCATGCCATTATATATATATATATATATACGAGTCTACATTAAGTTGAGTGGGCTTCCCCGCTGGGAGGTCTTGGAGTTGGTTGCCAATTCCCATGAAATACATATAAAAACTTGGCGCCAGGAAAATGATTTCTTAATACGATATGGATATAGCAATAGGAACAGCCTTTACAATGATCATTTTAATTATGATGATCTTGGGAAACTTGGCTGTTGCAGAAAAACAAATATTGTGGGCTTAAGTAGAGGTCTCCCTAGGGATCTCTTTATGATCAGAGATTGTAAAGCTTCAGCTGATTTTCTGGTAAATCTCTCGATTTATTAAATGTATTAAATGAAACGTTTCCTTTAACAAGATGACAGACCCAAGCATTTTAATCATATTTCCTAAGCTTAACACCAAACCCTGCAAATCACTATACTTCTTAGTATTATTCCAAGTCGGTGACTTAACAACTTGTATTTCTTTTCAAGCCCAACAACCTTGCAGCTCGGTCGTGATTGTGGAAGTTGGGGACTTTGCAGACTCAGGCACACACAGACCCACGGACACCTTTCCGCGTAGGCCTGGTTAACAACAACTAACGAAGAAATACAGCCAACAACATTCACTTATTAAACAAGAACACACAATCCAAGATGCTTTGATACGGTTACACCACATCGCCAGTTCTGAATACGAAACAAGTTGTCGCTGTTCTCGATGTTGTGTGTGATGGTGGTGTGTTGTGTTGTGTCTGTGGTTCGTTGGTTGGTCTTGTTAGACAAATTATGCCAATTAAACGGTGGGAAAACAAGTTGGCAAGTCTGCACGCGCTGGCCCCCAGGAGTGGGTTTTTCTTCAATTCGTGGGGAGACCTGAAATTCTAATTCCAAACTGGATTCGGTAGGAGTTTAGGGATGGTCAACAGAAATGACGATATACATCAATAAAGAATTTATAGATATGAATACAAGCATCCCTCTTAAACTTACAGTTAAAATAAATGGCATTGAATATGGAAAACAAATTTTAAAAAAATCTATCTAGGAAGCTCCAGAAAATTAATGGATTTTTAAAGCGCATAAATGTATATTTGATTTTATAAACCATATTTTGCAACACTAAAATTTTTGCATATTTCTTTCAAATACGATATTGTTTTACAGAATTTTAAATTTAATATTTTTTGTTTATTTATAATCCCTAGTTTAGTTGCAGTTCTTTGATAAACAAACGAGTCTTCAAAGGACTTTGCCGTCTAAATTGAATAACTGCAGCACTCAAGAGTTCTCCGCCAGACTTCAGACTACAAACTGCACACTCTAGATTCCCCACTTTAGACTCCTCACTCTAGACTCCCCCCTCTTTAGACTCCACACTCCAGTTTCCAGATGCCACCAATTGAGATACGTCCTCGCATATCGCAAGCCAAGTGTCTAGCCCCACACACATCAATCGGGAATTCATTTGCATAATCGAGCCGATTGACTTTTATAAGCCTGACAAATGACTGTGGAAGTTGAGTCAGTCGCCCGGAATGAGTGTCGCCAGGTTGGCGGTTGGCAAACTAGGTGTTTTTAATACATTCAAGGATGCTGGCGAAATTTGCATATTTGAAAGCCAGGTAAGAAAGTGAAGATTAAGGAAATATGTAGTTTAAAATAGGAACTTCTTGAAGCTGATTTATTTAGTGTTTATAATATTAAATATTTAAGCTCATACTCTTTCCTTTTTTTGTTTGCACAGATAAACATTAGGCAAGGGCTCTCTCCTTGAAACGCAGTGCCTTAGAAATGATATATTTCCAGGTCATTGAAAACTGTACTCACTGCCCTCGTTTTGTGCAAATAAACTAGACCAGAACCTGGCGCCATATCGCCCTCCCTTCACCCCCTAATGCTTCTCATGTGCGCATAATTAAGGAGCCCAGGGAACTGCAAACTTCGCTTAAGGATTCGCCGAGTGTGTGAGAGAGCGTGTTTTTTATGGCCTAACTGGGAGATGGGCCTGGACAAGGGCAAAAAAAAAACATTTGTGGCCGCTTTGGGAGAGGGTTTTAATACTACAAATGTTTCCCATAACTAAACATATGACTAGACAAAAAATATAAAGCGCTACATCAGCTGAAAGATTACTATGAATAAATTGTAGTTTTAGGACAAAATAAAGTCAAACAAAAAAAAAAAATAAATAAATAACAAATCTAGTGAGTTTGCTGTGGTTTTCAGGTAAAATTTTCCCAAAATTGTTAATTTAAACAAAATAAATCTCCACTTGATTATAATCCAGAAAAGAAATCACTTTAATGAATGCCTTACAGACATCTTAATACCTTATTTAATAAAACATTTTTAAAAATAAATCTAAAAATTGATAACTTTATGGCTTAACTTATGATATAGTTACAGTGGACTCACCTTTCTCTTGTTTAACTCGGTTATTCCTCGCTGTCCCTGCTTCCTCCGCTCTCAGCCAGGTGTTTCTCCTCTTTTCTCGGCTTTGCCTTTGTTGTTTGATTAAACCTGCTGCTCAACACCTAAAGCCTGGCTCCACTCCAAACATTTGTCATTGTGGCTGGCTCGGCTGGATGTTTGTTTGCCTTTTTTATTTTGTTGTTTGGAGTTTTTAGTTTTTTTTTATTCGTTTTTCAGTTGTGAGCCAGGTTATGCTTGGCACTCTGCCTGCTCCTGCTACCTCTCCACTTCCTCCCACTCGCTGGCACTCGACCGTGTCTGTGGATGTGGATGTGGATGTCGTGGTTGTCAGCCAATCAACCCACAGCTGGCCTCATCCGTGTCAGCATTTTTCTCTTGTGTTTTTCCTGTGTGTTTTGTTGTTGCGCAAGATGAAAATGCAAATTTCTGAAAAAAAAACAATCCATGAAACAAACACAAACAAATGTTAAGAGAGCGAGGTTGCTGCAGTTACAAGAAATGGAAACTGAAATGATACATGTTTTACATTTTATACATGTTTTGAATTTTATAAAAATAAATTAAACTATATTTAATAATTTGTTTCATATTTTCTTTAAACGCGTTTAACTTTTTTTTTTTACTTTTATAATATGAAATCTCTCCTATTTATTTAACATTTTTCGAGTGCACCTTGTGGTTCAATGAACCAAAAAGAAAGAAACAAACAGCCAAGAGCTGCTGGCCAAAACGAAACCAAATAGAATTGCCACATTTTTAAGGTGGCCCTCGAAGGCATACAAAATAAGTTTGTGGCTTTGTTGGGATGGTTCAGGGTTTGCCCAAGGGCCTACTCTCTCGCCGGGAAAATTGAAGGTGAAATGTTGCAAACGGAAGCAATTAGTTTCATTTGGAGCTGCACAGGCATTCGAGGGAGCAAAACATAAAACAAGAGAGAAGAGCTTGGAGCTGCAGGCCCAATCGACTGAAACCGAAACTGAAAACTGGGGAGAAAGTTCGCCGATTGATAAACATGAAGCGTGTTTCCAGTAGCCAGGTAGCCGGGAGTCATCACCATCACCAGCATCGGTTGTCGTCGTCGTCAGTTATTAGACAACGAAAACAATGTTATTAACATTTCAGGGTGATCAAAGTGTCGCATTAATAAATACAATTTTTTACAAAAGGTATAACGCATAAATTGTTTATGGTTTTAGTGACGCCTACGCCTTAACGCATTGTAATTGTCTAATTTATTGTTGTTTAGTTCAGCGATTTCACTCGTTTATAGTGCGTGAGAAATTCGTTTTGTCAGAGTTTCAGCATGAGCATGAAAATGAAGAAATTTAACTGGAAATTGGATGCCACATTAAGCAAGTTACTTGGGGCAGGTCGTGAAGCTGTGGGTGAAACCAGATAATGCCATAAGAAACATAATTGAATAATAGTTTAGAGGCAAAGAGTGTGGCACTATAAGTGAAAGTCAAGGGCAAATCACTTGGAAAGCAATTAAGTAACTAGTCAGACTAAGATTTAGTTAAGTTTTTTAAGTTTCCATTGACTCTTATTCATATATTAGTAAAACCTAAAAACTTTAATCTTTTCATTTATTTTCACTTTAAAAATCCCAATTATTTCTTTTCAACAACCTCTCAACACTCTCAAACCCCGAAATCCCCACCCACTTAACACACTTTGCTAGCCATTTAATCTCATCTAGAAACTAGGAAAGGCACGTTGTTGGCAACAGCATTTTCCCACTGCTAGCCGCATTTTATTGGTCTACATATATTGGCAGTAGTTCGGTGGACATCCCACCTAGCCGGGGCTCTAAATAAGGCAAGACAGCATCGCAGCAGACAGAACTCTTCTGGTTAGAAACCAATTTCAGACATTACATGGCCCCAGCGTGGAGTCGTCAAGATCTCGAGCTCATCATCCGAGGCCGAGTTTTGGTTTTAGTTTGGTGTTCAGTTGCTTCTGCTTCTACTACTTCTGCACCGTAAAAGGTCGTGAAAAAGTTGTTTAGTTCTCTTTGGCTTATGAGAGGCCATAAAAAGCCAAGAAATAGGAGAAGGAGGAAGCCAACAGCTAAACTGGGGTCCATAATAAAACTAAACTAAAACACGACGTGGAGGCAAACATCAATGTAATTTACACGGGAAACTTTACACAAAAAACAGCCAGCGCTCTTGTTAATTTATTTTGTGTATGTTTTTAGCAAGATTTTTGTAAAAGTTTGTTAAGGCACAACTTGATTAAATCTTTTCCATAGCTCTTGAAAAATAAACCAAAACTAGACTCAAATCTGTCTAGAAACATACAAAACAACAGAAATGGGAAAGTGTCTTTACCTTTTCGAAGTCTAAGTACACTTTAAAATATAGAATATATACAAAAAATAAATTATTTGTAATTTACCATTAAAAACAATTAAATTTAGGAATACTCTACAAACCAGATATCATTAAAAAAGATAAGAAACTGCTAAAGAGTATAATTAATGTAATCAAAGATATTAAAACGTAATAATTTGTATACCCTCTAGCAGAGTATTTCCGTTTGAAAGTTATGACATCTTTGATAATTATGATCAAAGCCAAAAGACTTGTTTTCGCTGCCGCTGACATGATTTATATGCATCTATCTCAGCGAAACCCAACTCGATAATTACACATATGGACCGCTTCGATCCGATCCGATTGGATTCGATGCGACATCAAAACCGTTACCGCAACGATATCTTCTTTTTTTCTTTTCCAATAAACCCGGCTAGCTAATGACACGATAGAAGAGAGAAATCTGATTGATTGTAATTGAATGGCTCGAAAGACAGCCGATTCTAATGCCAAGTTATTGGCACTTTCATCCCCAACAATCTAGTTTATGGATTGCAAATGTCAAGCGGCAATTGCTGGAATTACATGCTATTTCTGCCGCTGATTACAAGAGGAGGATGTGTGTGTGCCGAGAAGGGGAAAGGAGGTAACTTGGTTAACGACGACCTTGTTTCAGTGTTCTACATCAGAGTCGAGGTCGTTTGAGAAGGCTAACTATCCGGCGTGGCTGCCGAATCAAAGGCAACAAAGTTGGCAATCATTTCTGTCAAATTAAGAAAACAGCACATTTATTTATTAATATATTTTCCCCCTGTCTTATCTCTGGAGAATTATTTACACATCTCACAAATCTCTTGGTGAATAACTGTCACACATTCTCCACATCATAATAATTCTTCTATATGTTATGCTATGTCTCTTTAAGTGATTCTCAATTTCCAATTCTATCCAGATATTTCTCTGCATTCTCCACATTATAATCAACTGAATTATCAGATTGCATGCCTCATCAACCATGGCAACTTGACGTTAATCGTTAGCTGAAGAAGTATTTTTCTAATTCACAGTTAAGCCCGCAATAAGCCAACTTTTTATGGCAGTGCAAAAAAAAAAGGAAGTCATATGGCATGATCAGCCAAGGCATGCGAAAAATAAATTGAGCAAAAATGTGGCCCACAAATTACTCGCACAGTGAAGCATGTAAGTGTTACATTAAATGGAGGTGAGGCGGCGATTTTAATTGCCAAAACCTCTTACCCCCTTTGTTCGTCATGGTTTAATAATTATCATTACGGCCAAGTTATTGTAGTAGATAATCGCAGTAAACGAAAAGCCATTAAAGTAATTGAAAAACAACGTAAGAAATGTGAGCATGAAAATAGAAAATACCTTTGGATAGAAAAACCATTTTCAGGGAGGAACTCCAACTACATATGCAAACTGCCTGCCGGTGATAAAATATATATCTACATATCTTGGAGCGCCTCTAAATAACTTTCACAGCAAACCATAAAAAACGCAATGCTGCCTCAATATTTATTGTCTCTGCTGGAAAATGACTTCTCCAAGGTCCCAGACAAAATGAGTTGCAAAATGTGGCGCGAAGAAAAGCGGATAAACTGGTGTGCATGTTGCATGTCAATTTTAATTGCATATTTTCCCGAAAGTATCTGTCAAATTGAATTTGACTTGTCATTGAAAAGAGCACGTGGCTCCAGATAAGATATTAAGCCATAAACGCTTTATTATTATAAGAATTATTGATTATGATGAATCAGGGAAAATCACGAGGTGGTCTTATCAATAGATAACTCCAAGTATTCAATTGAAAACCAAGGCCTGAACAGTATCAACTCCCAGCTAAACCTGGACAAATCCCCATGCGAAACAAGTTTGCCATAATAATAATTAATATTATTATAATAATAAATCTTGTCTTGGCTGCACTAACTGGAATGCATCTGCCTCGCCGCCTACCCCCTTAGCCCTCTACTAAATGGATTGTGGCAATGAACTTGACATTTATAGGGTTTCCCTCTAACTGCCGCCTTGCGTGTCGGACCAAGCCCCTTCGCTTTTTCCATATACTGACCCCCATCCCCTGGACAGAGGAGACGAGGGAAATTCCGGGAGAAACAAACATTTTCTCAGGCCTCTTCATACAGGAGTGCGGGGGAGGGGGACCACAAGTCAATCTGCCAAAGAGTGCGAATCCATAAATAATTTTTAATTGTACAACAGGAAGAGGGATGCACAGAAAAAAAAATTAGAAGGTAATCAAAGGTAATGAGAGCTTAAACTTTGTGTGAGCTAATTGGCAACAATCAAATATATTTTAACTTGTAATAAAAATGTATACTAATTCCAATTCCAAATGTGTCATTTATCTGCGAAAAGATTTTTAAAATGAAAATATATTTTTAATAAATAAAATATTAGAAAATCCCAATTTATGTATATATATGTATATATTTATATATATTTGTAGCTTCGACAATTTTCAGCAACATTTTTATTTAAATTTAATTATTTTCTTAAACAAGATTAATTTGATTATTTCCCTTTTATTTCTGTGCAAAAAACATGTTATCCAGAGAAAGAAGGAGAAAGAGAAAACCCAAAGCCCATTCCTAAAGGCCATGTCTATAGATGACAGGGTTTTCTATTGAAAAAAAGTCCAAGCTCCGGTTTTAAGCCTTGACAACGGTCAATATGCAGCGCCCATCAAATGAAATGTCAACTGCAAAGTGAATCAACTTGGGAATAGAAAAGCACACAAAAAATGATAAGAAGAGACCTGTCCAGCACCAAAAGAAAAAAAGGAGATTTCAACCACAATGTCCTTTCAAAAAAAGGTGTCAAAATGCTTGATCTAAATTAAAGGCATGAAATAAAAACAGTTGATGAAAAAGGGTTAACCAGTGGTTTTTATTAAGAGAAAAAAGAAGAGATTTTCATTATAAAACTTTATGAATAAAAATTAATGATGGTAAGGAAATAAATATAAAATATAAGAACTTGAAATGGTTTTGATTTCTTAATTCAAAGCAAAGATTTTACGACAAAAACCTCTTTAAGGCCACAAATTAAAAACTCGTAATAAAGAAGGCACCTAAAAAACCACAAAATATAAACCCATGACCATGACCAAAGGTCTTGACTCTGTGATCCCTTCTTTTATACACCTGTTACTCCCATTTTTCCAGCTTTTTGCCCCGCTGACATTTCTGACAAATGACAACAAATGCGTGGCAGACATCTGGTCGCCGCTCTTAAACCTCTTTGTGAAAAAATGAAAGCGAATGTCAGAAAGTACAAAAATGTATATATGTATATACATATATATATATATATAGAGTAAATGATATAAGCGTAGAAACTAAGATCACGGTCGCCATCAGAAACTCCCCCGATCGCAGGTGAGAGCGTGACAATGTCAACACAACACACAGAGTGGAAAAGAAACCAAATAAATATAATTAATAAATACAAAAAACAGTTGAAGCATGGCCAAATGGAATTTAACGCTTTATCCGGCAAGAAAGCAAAATTTTAACAACAAAAACAAAATTATAAACATATTTATTTCCCCCTTTAAGTAAGAAAGCAACATCTCCCACCGTTTAAATGTGACAAATGATCACGTCAGACCAGATACTGACTGACTATCTATTAGATACGGATGTCTAGGTCTAGGTCTAGACAAGAGATATGGGCAAATGTTCTGCAGCAATGCGGAAAATATAATTTGGCTAATGGAGGTCTCTCGCCTCTCGCTTTATCGCGATGTTTTTTGTAAACACAAAATGCAGAAATGAAACTGATATGAAAGCGGGAAATGTAAACGTGTTTTTTGTGCCAATGAACCATTTGGATTATAAAGCTCAATGAAAAAACACCTGTGTTTGTAAACTTTAACGAATGTATTAGATTTCCATGGGGGCTTATAGAATCTAATAGCCATTTTTGTATTAAATAATTAATATTTATTGTCAATGATTGGAGCGGGTATTATTATTGCTTAATTTTGAGTGCTATTTTTTTGTGCATAAATAGAAACTGGGAATAACACATGGTTCTCAAGAAACAATTACAAGAAACATTATTTAAATTAACCAAAACCACCGAAATATCCTCAAATATAAACGTTTTACCATCACAAATGGCACTTCTCATCTCCTTCAGAGCTTCCTTTACAATTTCTTCCTGCTCACAAATATATATTTACATAAATCCCCTTTTTGTAATCGGTTTCTCGTCTGCAAGTTCAAACATCTCCATTTCACACACTCAAGACTTTAAGCCATTTTGGCACCCCATCATCAAAAGTTCAACGTTTTTTGCGACTTTGAACTTTTAAGGTTTTCCCAGCAAACACACACACACCACGAAGGATATTTCATAATGTTCAAGGAAAATAAAAAGAGAGGCAATTTTCCTTTTACTACTCAGAGTATTTGCATTGCATTTTCCTCTTCTTTTTTCGTATATGTATTTTCTCTCCCAACTAAACAATGCAAACACACACACACACACACAAATGACGTGGGGCATAGAAAACAAATCCAACAAATCCGCTTAGAGTGCAAAAAAGGGAGAAAAAAAACAGTTTCCAATTGCCCAGAGTAAGCTAGAGTAAACCACACTCTCCACACTCACACACACATTTCCTCCGCTTTTCCCCACTCGAGAGTCAAGTGCAGTCAAACATTTAAGACGCAAAATAGGAAAATATTCATTCCAAGACCACGCCAAGTGGGTAATTTACGTTCACGATTTGTGAATTGCAGCTGCAATTTTGCTGTTTTTGCCTGAGGCTTATGCAATCCTCATGATTGTCACGATGTCTAGAGCTGCCGCCGCTTCTGCCTTATCAGCTGATTCACACCAATTAAATTTCAATTTTCGCATAGGGCTTTCCATTATCTCTACGCCCGCCCCTTATCAGGCTCTCTAATTCATCTCAATTTTCATTGATTAGTTTCACAAGAACTTTGACACCCAAAGACAGCTTCTATATAAAAATGTTTTCCATTGTTCGCCTTTATAAAATCGGGGTTTTTGTCTTCCTACAAATTGTAACTATCACTTCGCGCTGAATAGGTTTTTGTCAACAAAACAAATTTGATTTATGCTTATTTATCCGTCATTCGGCTTTGTTTGTTTACTTTTAATTGGATCCTAACTTTGATTGAATGTCTGGCTATATACATATAAATCATTTTACATATTTATTTGTTCATAAAGGTTGCTTTCGTTCAAATCTAGAGCACTGCTGAGTGGGCATACATTTTTAATGGCAAACTGCAGCCAGCAGTGGGGCCCCGCACACTCAACACACAAGTTCAAGGAACTCTTAAATGAATTGTTCTTGATTTAAATCAATTTTGGGGCATATAGCTCAGCGGATTTAAATTAAATGAAAGGGGAAATGATGTGATGTGTGGGACATAAATATTTTAAGTGTTCTTTTGAATTTATCCTCCAGAGGAAGCTGTCGAGCAGGAAGACCATTTCCTGCATATTTCATTAAAATATATTTTGCTAAAATAAAAAAATTTGAAATTCTCAAAAATTTGAAACAAATTTCCCCCTCATTCTCCCTTCAAATTCAATCAACAATTTTATTTTGTTATCCTATTTTCCCTATTTTGTTATCCTATTTCCCCTCTTTGAATTAATCTCCCATTCTGAGCTATCTCCCAATTGCATTTTGCCTGACAATCCTCAAAATATTCCCAATTTGCATTTGGCCCCCAGCAATGACTCAAGTATTAGCTTCGATACGTATATCCCTTCCCATCCTTTAAATCTTTCCATTCCTGTCACACATCCACCAGAACCCAGGTTGCCCGGGTGTCTTCTGCCAGAGGCAAATTATTGATTTATGGCCACGCGTCGCCTGTCATTGTCAAGACAAAGTGTCATACTGATGTTTGGAGTTGAAGTTGCAACTGGAACGTGCAGATACACAGCGAAAAATATTTCTTTTGGAACCTAATCCTAATTGGATTAATATTTGATGCCCAAAATTAATTAAGTAATTACTAGGAACTGAAATCTTTGGTACAAATGTATTTTGTGGTACTAATTATGAAAAAGAAATTATAAAATATTCTGAAATTATAATCAAGAACTAGCATAAAGTAAAATTATTTCATAGAAAATTATCTTAGGATATTACCGTAAGTATGTTTACTGATCTTAAACTGTCAGTACTAATTATGAAAAATTGTTAGGAGTTTGCATTAAATTTTAATACATATATAATATTATAATATCTCCAGTTAGGATTATAACTATTGATCTTTTCTGAAACATTCAGTATACACATTTGTACATCAAAGTTCACAATATCAAAAATCTATCTCCTCAAAATTAATCCCCAGAAATATCATTATCCCAGTTTTTCCGATCAGAATACCCCCCCAAAAAATCCCTGTTTTTTCTGTGTTGAACTGCAGAATGGAGACCGTAGACTGCAGTCTGTGGGCAGCAGGCGTGACAACTACAAATGCCGAAGGATGGTTGGAGACAAAGCCCAGAAAGAAAGGCAGAATCAAAGTTGACTCAACCTTAAGTAGACACTTCACACTTGGCAGAGCTGCTGCTGGTGCTGTCCGTCCTTCTGTCTGCTCTGCCTCTCCATTTTCCCCGCCTCCATATTTATATTCCATCCATTATACTCCTTTCCTACTTGACATTCCCAGGCTTCTTGGTTTGCCCTTGCACACCGACACTGTACTTTTCCAGAGGCTGCAGGGCTCAAATGGAAGCCAAAAGGAACAACCCTTAGAAATGCAAGCTAGTGAAAAAAGCTTAAAAACGCAAAAGGATGCAGGCACTGCAAGGAAGATTTTGGAACAGAAAATCAATAATAAAATTGACTTTATTTTTTGAGCTGGTCCTTGAGTTTTAAAATTTGTCTTCTTTGTCAATTTAATTTAAAAAATTTATATATAATCGTTAAAGCTTTAATCCCTGATTTTAAGCTTTAATTTTTAAGCGTGTTATAAGAGGAGAGTAACAGGACCTGCTATACACACAACGGTAACTGCAAGGAAATCGAATAAAGGAGCAGACACAAAACCTAAACAAAGCGCTGGGAGGAGCCTCACCAAACAGTTTTCCCTTGGTGCGAAAACTGAACTGGCGGCGGCTGGTGAAAAACTTTTGTCATTATGCAGGCGCAATGGCAGTTCTTTCTCTAAATTTTCCTCCCACCTCCCAACCACTTCCTCCTGGCATCACATCAAACCATTTTCTCTCTCTCTCGCTTATCTGGTAAATTGTCAAAAACTTTTTGCCCATCGCTTTTTGTGTTTTATAAATAACTCTCAACAGCTCATAGCTGAGAACAGAATTCAATAAAACTAAAAGTTTGTGGTCGTTGGTACTGGCAAACAAAAAAAAAACACCCCCACGAACAGGAAGAAACTCACGAATGCATCCTCCCCTCACATCCCCATTAGCAAATGAAGCCAATAAATGAAAACCCGGAAAAGGGAAAATGTTTATTTTTAACACGGTTAATACAACCAAATTAGGCCTAATTCTTGTGGCCAGGTCCTGGAAAAATGGGGTCAACTGGAAAGAGAGGGCTTGGCCGGATAGGCAAGGGAGAGGTGCGCTACATTAGCTGGCAATTAATTAGCCAGACAAACCAGGCAAGATGGTTGAACTGACAAAAATCCATAAAGTTATAAACAACAGCATTAAACAGCTTTTCTCTCAACTTTGCGTGTTTTGCGGACTGAAAAAGCGAGGGAATATAACCCCTCAAGGTGGCAATGGATGGTGCAATTTACATTGTTAACTAAGTTTTAAGCTGGCCACAATCATGCAATTCTTGTCAGTTCTATCTCAGCCGTAGCTCTTTTTTATGCTTTTGCTCATTCAATTCAATTTTCGCGGCAGTTGCAATTGCAGCCGCGGAAGGTTGCTAAATTACACAACTATATAGAAAGAGAGAGGTAAAAATTCAGAGAAAAAAACGTTAACGTAATGTTTTTTCTTTTTCTGTAATTGGCAAAAAATCTTGTTTAATATGTATTCGAAATTGTTAACATCAGAGCTATATGTAGTTAGCGTGTATTTTTCTAAGATTTGTAATTTGTAACTTAGCTAAAAAATATAAACAGACTTGAATGTTCTATATACCTCACAGATTATGATAATAATATTCCGTCTAAAACTTTTTAAAATGATTAAGTTTTATATATTTCTCCGACTTTATGGGGGGATGGGTAAATCCTCGCTTATACAGGCATTCAATGAGATGATGTTCATAACAAATGTATGTTAATGCCAAACGGCATTATGCCTGCAGACTTTTTACATATTTATCGATCGGTGGAGAGAAGGAGGCGGATCTGGTGGAGATTGAGCTCTGTTTGAGAGGGTTGACACGGAGTGGCCTCAAGTGGGGCAGCAACCTACCCAGTGGATGTGGTGGTGGTGGTGTTGTTATGTTATGAGATTTGAAAGCATGGTTTTTTCTGTGTTTCGTTTTTGTTTCGCCGTGGGTTACACAAAAACATTTCAAGTTGCACCACAGGGCCTGATTTTTTCGGTTTACTGTCCGGACAAGTGGACAAAGTGGTTCGCAAGTGGTTGCATGGCCATTACAGAAAGATATATGGAGGGAGAGGTGTGGGCTCTGGCACGGAATAGAGGGGGATTGTGGACCACTGCAGCTGTGTCGGCCAACTATCAATTACCTACCAAGAACCTACAGAACCAAGATTAATGGGCTGGAAAGTTGTCCTTATTAACAAATAATATGCAACTTTTGGTATTTTCTAATAGAGTTCTGCTCCAAAAGAAGCCTTTCCTGGTTTTATTTAAGTATTTCCAAGCACAAAATCAAGTTCAAGTTTCCGTCCTATTTTATTCAGTACCCCCTTTTACTCTGCGCCAAATTAGGCCAACAATTTAATTGCAATCAAGGTTCAGTGAACCCAGTAAAAATAAAAAAAAAACCAAGCCACAAATTGTGGCTAAGCTAAGCTTAAGCTTAATATCGCTTTTCTTCAGACAATAAAAACCGATTTGCCCCGAAGCCATGAACAAACGGCTCCTATGATCATTGATCAACTGAAAACCCAAGAAATAAAAACAAAAAAACCCCACAGACCTAATATGGCCAAATGGCGGTAGCCAAAAATAAAGACAAAAAAAAATGTATATGAATAAATAAAGGCGTCATACTGAAATACATATAGACCTCTTAACTATTGGATTTTGTCATTGTTGTAGTCTGTGAGTTTCCATTGAAAAGTCGAACGAAAAGGCCAGGCCAGAGATCCAAGATCCAAGATCATATGGGCAGTAAATTGAAGTCGTGTGCTAAGCTTGCGCCAAATCAACACCACTCTACTGACGCAACAGATATAGCCAGAGGGGAGAAAAATATACAAATATACTCAAATGCCTATATTGGAGAGTTACGGGGGGAGTCTAGCTTCCAAACTTGATTTCGCCAGCTGCGCGTGGGTCTCCGAAAGAAACAAAAACAAACGGCCAAGCGGTGGATAGATCTGTGATCTCGATTCCGTTCAAAATAGTTCGTTTTTATGGCAAAAGTTTTCAATAAAACTGCGAAAAATGTGATACCTAGCCAAGCTCTGCATGAAAAATTAAGATTGTCTGATATTTGGTGCTCTAATTAAGAATAATATGTCAGCAATTGATTAAACGAATTTGCAGTGATATGGAATGTAGCTTCCAGTGACCTATTAGCGAGATGTATGTTTCTGTGAAAGAAATAAAAATGTAAAATAGGCATAAATGCGATATGGCTTCAAATCTGTCAACTAGATTGATGAGCTATTCTATTGTCAAAAGGCTAATTAATTCTCATAGTGGAAGCAGACTTAAGCAATTGATCTTATGGCCCAAGTTTTTCCATAAATAAAACGCTCAAATGTGAGACAATAAATAGCGGGTTCAGTTTTTTGGGCTGGCCATTAACATAAAATCAAGATTTGTATGAAAATTAACGCTTTTAAATGCCTGACATGCCATATAAATTGGTATATGGCTGTATATTTAATTAAGAATAGCGTGCTGCATCTTTTCCTGCTAGAGATTTTCCATAAATGCGCAAAAATTTGAGACAATAAATTTAAGGCGCAAGATTTTGGGCATTCAAGGAAGATTAGCATAATGGCAAGATTTGCATGAAAATTAACGGATTTAAATGCTGAGGCTGTCAAAAAACAATGGACGACGCCGGATTGTTTCTTTAATTAAGAATAATTTGTTGAATAAGTTTTGTTTTGGCTGCATTTTGACTAATTAAGTTTATGCAAATGGCGCGTAGGCGAAAGTTTTATGATAGCGGATATGTTTATATTTTACGAGTTTTTAAGTCGCCGACAAATTGACGATGGATTATTCTATGGAAATAAAAATTTAAACATTTAAAGCGGGAAACGCAACTAAAAATAAACATGTGGCAGAGTCATAAAACAAGGGAGTGCGGCCCTTTGTCATGTTTTCCTTATTCTCCACAAGCTCCCCTTCGTTGTGGAAATCTCCCTAAGGAGAGAGGGGCAGAGCACTCTAAAGAGTGCACTGAAAATAATTCCAAAATTGATCATTTTCCGATTAAAATTATTCTTATAAATATTATTATTATTATTTATTACGTTGTTACATTTTTATATTTTATCCCAATTCTTTTTTCATTTAAAAGAATAAAGCAGAAATTTTTCCCAGTGCACAAAATGACATGAAGCGCAACTGTTTCTGCAGAGACAAAGAAGAAGACGAATAAGCAGGAGGTGCAGGCGGATACAGGGGAGGAAAAGGAGCCAAAGAACTTGGAAGTCGGTGGAAATTAAATACGGTTTTGTTACCAGAAATTCCGCAACTATAAATAAACAAATGAACGAAGCCGAAGCCCGAATAAGATGCGAAACACGCGACGCACAAAAGAGAGTGAAATTCGAATCCACAAAGTGAAGAAGGGGGGAAGGAGCAAAAATAAACAACAATACAAAGTACGTAGAGCCTGGAGCCCCGCCAGCGATCGTTTTTTTATTGAGGAAATAGTGCAAATAGAATTGCGATTTCTGCATATTTGCATAAATTGCGGCCACTGCGAGAATTGCAAAACGATTGGCGGACACGAAGAAAAGCGATAAATGAGCGGCGGCGACAGACGGCAAAGAAAAAAATAACAACGGATAGCAGCAACTTATCAGAAAACCCACACAGGCACGCGCACATATTCACAAACACACACAGTCAGAACCTAAGCCAACAAATCAAAAACAAAAGTCATATGCCTTTTGTTTTGGTTTCTTTTCGCCAAGCTCTCCTTCGTTCCTCTCTCTTCCTCTTTGGGTCACCGATCTGCACTGCACTTTGCCGATCAACGGCTCTTTGGCTGTGGTATTTGTTTTTGGTTTTTGATTGTGTTTGGCGCTGCTTCTGCGCAGGGTGGAAGCAGGACGCACACACACTCACTTATTGCACGCACACACCCCTGAAATTGCCGCCAGTGCAATTTATATTTTACTTAATTCGTTGCAAAATCAGTAACATATAACTTTTGAAACAGAATTTTAGTTTATCACCAATTGGAAGGTTTGCACTCGCACCCTTCTCACTTCTTATTTTGAGTGTGTATTTTTCAACTCCGGCGCAGCTTCGTTTTACTCTCTATATACAGCTTCCTTGTTTTTTTTTTTTATTAAATTTCTTTGCGCAAAAGGAGTGGCGTTGTCCAGGATTTTTCACACACACAATCACAAACACACCATTATTGCGTATACATATACATAGTCGGCGTCTCTTGTATGTTTTTTATTCGTTAATCCTTCTTTCCGGCACTTTTACCAATTTGCAAAACTCGATTTGGTTTTTGGTTGCCTTTTGAGCAAACACACATGCATTTACCTTTTAAAGAGCTCGTTGTTGGTATACACAAATCCTTTTTTGCGATTAAGTTATTTATTCATCGGCTGTTTGTTTATTCATTGTTTCGCTTATTAATTACATATTTTAAAAGCGCAGCGCACGATTTTCGATTTACAGCATACGACTTTCCGCGCAACCGCCTTCGTTGAGCAAAAAGTGATTTATATATTCTCCTGCAGTCTTGTGCTCCACTACAAAAACAAATTACCCGACGACCAACCGTACACACGTCCGACGGGTTCCATTTTTTTTCGTCGGCTATATGGTGCTGTATCTGTCGCGTTTTACCATTCGCGACCACGAAAAACAGAAATATTTCTTCCGCTATTTACGGGTGTATCTTTTTTGTCGGCTGGCTGGTAGTGTTGTAAATTGACCGATGGCAGGGCTGTAAGTGCTGAAAACATCGATATGTTTTTAATATCGATTATCATTTGAGATTTGCGACATGTGTGCGCCAAGGTCACTCTGTTCCGGTATATTCTAAAGATCCCGCTTCGGCCACACTTCAATTGTTGTTAGTCAATTTAACAGCAAAATGTTAGATCCATCGCTGTAATGTAAGATAGACAAAATTCTGTAATGTAAGATTCCATAAGCAAAATTCTGTTAAAGCTCCAGCTCTGTTAATTTTAAAAGCAAAAGATTCGCCAATTCGAGCCTCTAAGCTATTTAGTAGTTTTATTTCTTCTGAACATCAATTTTAGAATGATAATCAAACTAAAATAACGAATATTTTCAAAGTATAAAAAATAAAATTCATGTGTGCGCCAAGGGTCACTCTGTTCCGGTCTATTCTAAAGATGCCGCTTCGGCCACACTTCAATTTTCTTTCGTCTCTTTCGTTCATGTTAAAGTATAGGCGCTTAACAGCATTTTTTCCGAGTATAAGTAAAAACATGTAGAATACAGTATAAGACATTTTTTTTTAGCGGTTTTGTTTGATGATTACTTTTGATGCCTAGAGAAAAAATCGAAAAATAATATTAAAATAATAATTGCTTATAAGAGAAATATTTAAGATTATTATTTACTTATTTTTGACATGTAAAATCACTTATCGATGGTTGTTTGTAAATTTAGCGAATGCCCTCCACAGCTGCACCAAACAAATGCGGTCATACTGAAAACAACTTTAAACCGCCGATTTGTTGCATTTATTAACAAAAATATAAGAAATAAAGAAACGATGAGAGTACTTACAGAGCCCAACTACACCATATCGATGCCCGAAGGGATCCACTGCTACGAACTATGCGGCAATGAGTTCGCCTACAACCTGTTGGCTTTGGCTCTAAAAGACCTCCTGCGTCTGCTTCTTGTTGGATTGCCGGTAAGTGCTTGGAAGAACAGCTTGGGAAGTTCATTAATATTGACCAACAGGAGGAGACCGGCGAGTTTGGCTACACACATCTGCTGGATCTTAAGCTGGACAGGGATGGAGCTGACAACGTTGATGAGGGACGGTGCGTTAGTGCCCTTGCCTTTTCGCCAGACACATCGCTCAACTGCACGCCCAAAAATGTGACGCTATGCGCCGCCCGCTTCGATCTACTGAACATCTTCCGCACCGATCTGGCCCAATTCAATACCGTGCATAAGCTGCGCGGCCACAAAGACTACATCAACGACATAGCCTGGGTCTGTGAGGGCAGTCTTCTGGCTTCTGTCAGCGATGATTTCACCTGCCGCCTCTGGAACACGACTGACGAGCAGAATGTTATCACCTTCCGCCTGACATCCGCCGGAATGTCGGTCAAGGCCCATCCCGATGATCCAAGCAAGGTGCTGGTGGCGGAGAAGAAAGGTTAGCTATCCCTAATTCCTAATTTTGTATTGCCCCTTAACCCTGGAAACTGTGTATATGCAGGCATCATCCGTCTGTACAATGTGAACAGCAAGCAAGCCGTCATCTCGGTGCAGTCGCCCAAATTTCCACTTATGTCCGCCGATTGGGCACACAGCAACCGGTATTTTATCACTGCCCTGGCTGGAGGCAATGTGGTTACATGGGACCTCAACAGACCCGTTGTGCCCGCCGATGTGAAGCAAGTGCATGAGGATGGCGGGCGGTCGGTGCGTTTTGCTCCAGGAAGCTCGGAAATGGTTCTCGCCAGCATTGGACGACCGGATGTGACGCTTAAGGTGTTTGCGGCCAAATCAACGATGCCATTAGTGGAGGCCACCCTGAAGACGTTCGGGGGAGTGGCATGGCACCAGAGATTGCCGTACATCAGCGCGGTCTCTGACCGGGATTTGCATTTCTGGAAGGTGCAAATGAAGTAGAAGAGATCCTACAAGGCGGTCAAAAACAATAAAGTGGATTATTTTTATAAAAAAAGTCATGATTCCATGATTTCTAAATAGGTAAATTAATTAAGACAAAGCCACTTCAATATGCCAATCAAATCAATTTCATATTTATTAGGACACGATCCTTAAAAACATCAAGATTTTACAATAAGCCGTGAAGTGATCTCTACTCCTTGGCTCCCGTTGCCTTCTTAATTCCCTCAGAGGCCAGCTCGATGCCCAATTGTATGACAATTGCCTTTAGAAGTTTGGTTAACCAGCCTCCTTGAGGCGGCACACCATCCACCAAGGGTTGGTTAGCCCTTTCCGCATTATATTGCCTCACTATTCTATCGGCACGGGCTCGTTGTTCGGTTGTCAACTGGATCTGGTCAGCGTAGTTGGCGAGGAAGTTCACTAAGAGGAAGACATTGCCATCCCCAACGGAATTAGGATCAGCGTTTTTGTAGGCACTAACTACGCGTGCTTTATCAGCTTCGAAGCCCCTGGCACTGGCACTGGCTGACCACGCAAGGCTTCCGATGATGACCACCAGGCAGCTGGTGAGAAATTATCAAGCCAAGTAATTAAAAAAACATTCAAATTAATATATGTTTTGATTCTCACCTTAGGTAGAGTGTTTGATTCATCTTCGGCAGTTCTCGATCGACTCGAATACTTGGTCTAAGGAGTGCTTCCTTTATATAGGAGCTCTGTGATGCGAAAAATCATCACACGCCGGACAGAGATCATGGGTCCCCCATGCTTATCAACTGAGTTTAATTTCTTGGTTTCCAAGAATTAATAATTGTTCTGATTAAACAATATTTATGTAAATATTGCAACTGATAGATGTGTGATGTATATTATTTCATCTGAAATCATTGCAAATAGAAGTTTTCAGTAACCCCTGGACTTTATGTTCTCGGAACTATGCGTATTGCATCAATTTTACTTATTTATTCTTTTTAAAAGTTTAAACGGAATAAGAATAAGAATAATCGACTTTGAACTATGTTTTATAGCATACTTATGGGCTATATCTTTAAAATCAAATCGACTCAAAATATAATAATTATAAACAATTTGCTAAAATTGTCGTTATCAAAAGATTTCCCAACAAAAGTACGTTGGGCTTAAATGTTTTAAACAAATGTATTAAATCTTCTGAATCGAATGTCAAAAGAGTAATAAATTGAAAAGATCGAAGATTAAATTGGAATTGATCCCAGAACCCCCTTAATAAGCGAATCCTGTTTATATTAGCCATTAGTTTATACTTTTAAGCAAATCGACCCTTCAGACATACGATAAATCCGACTACAATATCCTTGAGGTAAGCCAGCTAATTATTATTTCTTAAATATAAAAGAGAATTAAAAAAACAAAGTACTATTGATATTATTAAAAATACTAATATTTTTAATTATTTTAACCGGTGGCCAGTGCTGCCAGCTGTTTCTGTTTCTTTGCGTTGGCCACTCTAAAATTGAATTGGAAAAGAGCGGAGGTGTCGAGATTTTGCGTCGGTCGAAGAATTCGTCTGACTTTCAGCCACTGCAAACCGGAACTCGAGTGAAACTGAACAAGTCCCTGCTTCGTTGCCGTTTGTGCAATGCAAATGCGATAAAGCGCCGATCGCTGTGCGTGAGAGTACGTAAAGAGTTGTCGAAAATAAAAAGCAAGTCCTGCGCGAATCGGGGAATAGAGCGAGTGGCAGATTTTTTCTGTCTACCTACACAAACACACACATATGCATGCGCATAAACCGAGTGGAGCTGTGTGTGTGTGGCGGAGCGCCGCAAAATAAAAACGATTAAATCAAATCAACTGTGCAGTGTGTGACGAAGATGAAGCAGAAACCGAAGTGAAACTGAAAATGTTTGAATGCGAAAAAGATTTTAAATAGTGCTGGAAAATTAAAATAAGAGCCGCGCCCCGTTCGCTAAACGCCAACACATACACTTACAAACCCAAACATACACGCACACACACTTAGTCGCGACGACGGAGAGAGAGAAGAAGAAGAAACAGAGGCTAAAAAGAGAAAAGTTGAAAGGCAGCAGCAGCAGCAACAAATAGTTTGTTAATTGCACGGGTTTTTAGTTGTTGTGCTGCTGTATTTATTTAACGCGAGAACTAAAGTAAATAAGAGTATTGACATTATGAAATAAAATAAAATAGGCCCGCGATTCTTCCTCTTCTCTGTATGTGTGTGTGTGTTTTGGGTTTTGCGTGTTCCTGCTCCTTTCGCCGTTTTCATTTGCATTTCTCTCCGTTTTCGCAAAGAGCAGCAAGCAGCAGCATCAAAGCAATTCTCCAGATCCAGAAGACAACACAACACACGAAATAGTAAATCAAAATGGCGCACCAGCAGCAACAACAACTGGCTCCATCGGTCAACTGTTCACTGGACGATATCGATCTGACGGCCCTCAAGGTGAGAACTTACTATTTTATCTCTATCCAAGGGGGATATTCCGATCCGAGAATAGTCCCCATCATTTTCCATTTTACACTCTCCCTTCCCCCATTCTCTGCTCGGTGTGTGCCCATTAGCACGCCTCGCCCAATTAACGGGAAAGTGACCCGTAGGTGTGGCATCACTTGCCGTCCAATTTCCGTAAATAATGCGATCTAATTTGGGGGCCATTAAATATCATAAAAAAGTGATTTAATCCCTTTACATATTACATACGATTTCTTAAGTGGATTTTCCTTGAACTGATTTATTTATTTATTTGTTTACGATTCGATTTTGTAGAAACAAACGTATTCTTAAAATTGACTTTTTATTTAAGACTATTACTCCAAGCTCCTATTTTATAAACAAAATTTATATAATTTTATGAACTTGAGCTAAAAGTTGTAAATGGTTTCAAAAATAGTATTTTAGGCTATTTAACTTGGAAAGTAATTCGATTTGTAAGTCCCAAGCAAATTTCTCTAAATTTCAATGTGGGTTATTCACTAAAAAATTAAAGAATAACGATTGATAAAGAATGCCTGAGTGAAGATGTTCGCTCTATACCCCAGAAAATCGTATACAACCTGATTAAAATGGCCTTTGGCAGTCGGCAGTCGAACCTTTGAAGGCTCCTTCCCCCACATTTATGCAAATTTGCTTAAAAGTACGGACAAAGCGAAAAGTCCCTTTGTGTGCTGGGGTTTTTCTTCGCACTTTGCCATGGCAACCCATATGAACCCATTGCAACCATTATTTAGCGCCTCTCCCCCGCATCAGCAATCAAAATAATAATCGAGTTGATAAATTCATATTGGCATTTCGATTTCATTGCCCTGATCAAAAATCAGCCGAAAACCACCCACAAATTGTCACCCACCCCGGTTTTAACATTTTAAAATGGTAACAGTACAGGGGTATGTTGCATTTGTGATCATTTTTACGGTTTAAATCTTGAAGTTATACTTATATTTAAATTTAAACCAAGCTTTTACCGCGAATATTGAAATAGTTCTGATTCTTTTCATTCCCTTTAAGCACTCTGTACTGAAAATAACTAAGTATTTCATAGTCGTGTCACTCCAATAGGTATATCTTTTCTCTTTAATTTTTTGGGGGAGAGTGGGGTTTATGCGCAACTTTTGACCGGCCGGTGTCTCTTCTTCTCTATTTTTTTTGTTTCTTTGCCTTGCGATTCGTTTCGTTTTGGTTTCTCAATGAATTTGTTGAGTCGCCCCCTTGTTTTCTCAGGCCCTTCTCTGGCAACCCCCCTTTTTGGTCGCACGCACTTGCTAACTTGTGCCGCATGCGTTTGTTGCCTTTCTCTTTCACCAAACACTCACCACTCTCACCACTGTGAACTCGAACTCGGAACTCCCAGCTTGGCGGAACTCACCACGTTGGGGCGCCTGCTCTTTTGCGCACCCACCGAAAGTGAACTAGTGTGTGTGTCCGTTTGTTGACTCTGCCGGAAAGTGGGTGGTGCTGGGCGGGTGGGGTAAAAGGGTGGTGCTTGGGTCGTCGCCTCGCTGATGTATAAATATATCTGTGTGCGTGTGTGTGTGTGTAGGCCACAGCTGTGGTCAATATAATAGCCATAAATAAAGGCTTAAAAAGGGTTATCAATTTGTATGGGAATTATCTTAAGTCTTTAATTTATTTATTCTTCGATTACAAAGAACTGCAACTTAAATTAATACTTTTACTCTCCAGATAATTTAATTTTTAAAATATTAAGTATGCGGTATTGAAACGTGTAATCCAGCTTAATCTTAAGCCCAAGACCTATTATTTTGACCCCAACTGTTGGATCCCGAGTATGTCTGTGCTTATATGAAAAATTGTTCATAGTCGATGCACAGAGGAGACGAAGAAGAGACAAAAACGAGACAAGAATGAAGAATGAAAATTGTTTAGTTTACTTTATTAAAAGGCAGCAGGCAGAGGCGAGCACAAGGCAGTGTGTGTGTCTTGCAGCAGACAGCTTCAAGATGATGATAATGATGATAACAATGGGAATAATGATGATTCCTCGTCGGCTGCCAAGGAAAACGTGAATCCAAAGCGAAATCTGCAAAAATGGATGAGATTTGTGTGGTGTGTGTCTTGTTTGAAGTGTTGTTTTTATTATTGTTTCTGCCTGTTTGGCCTTCTCTTTTCTTTGGCAAAAAAAAAGAGTGGGTGTAGGCTTTGGACCCCCCGTCGCCTGCATGTCTGCCATGCTTTGTGACCTGTCTGTGCGTGGCTTTTAAAGGTCATTAAACACAATGAACCGGAGAGCAGAGAAGGGGCAGAGCGCGAGGTTAAAATATGTCCCGAAATAGAAAACCAGAGAAAAGGTCAGAGTCCTTAAAGCACACTGTGCTCTTTATGATTTTCTCTGTATTTTTACGAGGCTTTCTGTTAACTTCTGGCTTTATTATTATTCCTGCGATAAGAGAAGAGTTCAATTCCTTTGGTAGCAATAATATTATCACAAGAACTGCATTCTTCAGCAAACGAATTTCATTAATTATTTCTTTCTTTTTTGGCTGCTTCTCTTTTATTTGTATTGGTAGTGCAGTTTCTTTCATTCTTTTTCTCCGATAAGCATTCAAACATCGCCGTTTGCCTCTTTTTTTATTTTGGTGTGGAGTTCTTTTCATGTCAGATTTTTACACTGAAAAAATTGACATAGAAGAGAATATTTGGAATATTTTTTTATAATTAAATAAAATTTTTTGATGAAAAAAGAAAAAAAAAAACAATTTCTACTTCAAAAACGACATTTTTTTTGTTGCTTACTTGCATCTGAAATCTTTTAGATGAAAACTATAGATATTCCATTTTTATTTTCCGTGTATGTGTTTATTTTAATCAACATTTATTGCATTTCGTTAGCTGCGATAAAAACTTGTTCGCCTACATTTGTTCGGTCTGTTTTCCATGTGTCCGCCGTGGCGGTGCCTGCAATTTGCCGAAGGAAACAGAAGACAACGCTAAAAGAGTGGAAAAATATCCACACACATGTTTGAGTTTTAGTGTTTTTGTGGGTTAAATCAACATTGGCCCCGGGAAAATACTTTTATAGTTCGGATTCGGGTTCGGGAAGAGGCATCATCATCGTCTATCTGAGTGTCTGTTTATAGAGGCGAATTTCCCCAGAGCATTGGGAAATGCTAGCCACCATACACTAGTCCACTATTCCGGGACTGTTGTTGTTGTTGAAATCGCTTCGCATTTTGGAAAATTATCAGCTCTAATCACAGTTTGGTTCATTTTTCTGCTGATACCTGAAATGTACGTAAATGGGTTTTGTGACGTCATCACGGTGGGCATTCCTAATTGATTTGGCCCCAAAGGTCCACGGCCCACACAAATTAACCTAGGAAAAAGACTTGCCTTTCGGTTCACTGAGGAAAATTATTATTATTATTTGGAGTTGAAGGTACTATTTAGAGTCAACTGTTTTAATGTTTTCAATTTTAAAATCTCCAGAGATCTCAAAAGAATTTTTAAAACTTTGATTTGAATTCATTTATTTCCATTTAGACGAGTTTTTCATATAATTTTCCTTGTAAAACTGGAAGTAAAAAATGTGAAATTCATTTCCGCACAACAAACAGTTGATCAATTAATTTAAATATTTTTTTTCATAGTGGAACCTGCACTACATCTGCATAAGTCAGCACTCCATGAAAATGCATGGGCGTCCTAATATGCAGTCAGTCCTGTTTTTTAGTAGCTACTTTCCTGGCTCTTTGCATTTTTATTTTTTGCTGCTAACTGGGCCAAGCCTTTCAAGAGCGAGAGAGAGGGATGTAGAAGGAGGTTCGGTTCTGCGCTTTTGGACTGACAAATAAACAAACAAAAACAATAACAAAAAACAAAGCAATACAACAACAAAAATTCCAGTTAGCCAGGCCGAGCAAACTGTAAAAATGAAGCAAACTAACCAAGAAAAGACAGCACACGAGAAATGTTTATCAAAAGATAGAAATATAGCCTTAAAGTTGAAAAAAAGGAATTTGGATAAGATTCTAGTTGGAATTTAAAGTTTATTATTAGTATTAGGGCAACGATTCGTTGAATTACTTAATTTTCAATTCCGCTTATACGCAAGGAAGGCTTCACTGTACTCGCGTTGGTCTGCATCTCGCTCGTTCGGCCTCCAACGGGCTGTGTTTAGTTTTTTTAAATTTTTTTTAGTTGTACCCGTTTGGACAAATACGAAAGACAAACAAAAGGCAATCTCATGGAGGAAGTAGAGGGAGCACGGGGACAGGGAAGAAGATGTGGGACTTAAAGGTGGGAGGGGGTACACATGTGGCGGCAGCTGGACAGTTTTTCCAAAGCCAGGCAAAGGCAGCCTGTTTTGCCTGCTAAGCAGTAACTGCTGCGACTAACTGATAACTGTTAGAAAATCTACACAGCGAGAAAAAAGAAAACTAGCTAAAATAATTAACAAAAATATATAATTTGATTCTCTTCGATCTATTCATGTTTGGAAAATTTAAGTAATGTGATTTTTTTAGAGAAACTATATAAAGCTATATAAAGTAGAGTAAAATTTTATCCGAATGTACAACCGTTGGTCGTCTAGAATTTTATCTAACGGCTACCTGCCCGCCGGATCGGCCCCTTTTTTCCTCCGCCAGCCCGTCTTTTTGTTTTGGTTTTGAATTTGTTTTTGTTTTGCTTAACATGTCAACGTTAATGAGTCATGGAGCTGGGACAGAGTCCAGCAGCAGATACTTTTCTTCCGCCACTTCCTTTCTCCTCTCTCTCTCTATTTTCCAGTTCTCCTTCTCCAGTGGGTTTATTTTTCGTGAATTTTTAATTGATTTTTACAACGTGAAGTAATCAGCCAAAAATAGTATTAATTGCCGCCAGAGTCCCGCATTCTCCCTCCCCCCCTTCCAGCGTGTTCTCTTTCGTTTGTTCCCTCTCCGCCTTCTCCTTCTCCCTTTTCCTCTTATCGCTGTATGCCCTTTGCATGTGTTTGACACACTTTTTGGGGTTTTGGGAGTTGCGGGGGGAAAAACAAGGGAGAGAGAATGGGAGAGACAGAATGGTGGGTTGCAGGCATAAATCTACTTAAAGCGGCTTGCATAGTTCTTCAGTTTTCCACTATCATCCCCATCCCCATCCCTTCTATATACATTATTCCCCCTATTTTTTTTATTTGCCCTGCCTTTTTTTCGCTTTTTTTTATTTTATTTTTTTTCTTTCCTTTTTTTTTGGCTCTGTTGATGCTTGTCTTTTTGTCTTTAATTCCTTTGGTGTTGTCCAGGTAAAATGATGAGGAAAATCTCTTGGGGCAGGGTGAGGCTGTGGGAAAAGTCTGCGGTCTTGCTTTTTGATGGGGATTAAATCTTAATAAAGTTGACAGCTTATGGCATAGCATAAATCAATCTAGTTCTGTCTATTCCCTTCAGACATCGATTATTAGCGGATATATGTATGTATGTGGGGATTATCCAAAACTTGTAAGACTTCAAATCGACCTCCTTTCGAGTTCCTCAACGTTGCTGAAACTTTGAGGAAACTGAATTTGGAGCAAACCAAACTGCACTTTAGTAACTTCTCTTCTTTGGTATTTGTTGAGGGAGAACACTAAATGAATTCTACACTAAAAGAAATTTCAAACCCATAAATAATAATCTACACATTTGTTCAAAATACCTATACTATCTTATAGCAATTTACTTGATTAAATATATCATTACAAAGCCTAAGAATAACCCAACCAATCTTGTATAATTAATGGGGAATCAATGTTTTGCGTGACTAGAGTTCCTTATACTTTGTGTAAACATTTGTTGCCCTAGGATAATGAGGAAATAACGAAAATAGTTTATTAAATCAAAACCTTATTTTATCGATATTTATTTCTTGGTCTGTACTTCTTGGCGCTGTCTCTTAATTTTTCCCCCGTATTTGTAGCGTCAATCGATGTTGTCAAAAAAGTCAGTTACCTGTTGAAATGCCGGGCGATGTTGTTGTTGTTGTTTGTATTTTAATTGGCATTTGCCTTACCTGTCGTTCTGGCCGTCGTCTCGTAATCCCAAATCCCCCAAAACCTGCGCTCCAATAAAAATAGAAAGCGTGTTCTCCCGGGCTGCTACCTCCTCCTTTTCCCCATCTTTTTCACGCCCCGTGTCATGGGTTGCGTGTCAATGAACTCGCATGCAATTTGTATGGCTTTTTGAGGATAGGTTGGGGAGTCGAGAATCCGATTTGGAATTTCGAAATCGAGGATTTTTATTTTTAAAGCGGTGCCCCGGCGTCTTGTCTCTCCTTATTTGTATTGTTATGCCTTAATAATTTGTTTACAAACAACAACAAAAAAACCCAGGGAAAGAATGAACTGGGGCTTGTTCGTGTTTAAAGGTTGTTTAAGTGGTGCCAGAACCCGCAAAGAGGGATTTAAGGGGTTTTCGAGAGTGTGTGTGTGTGTGTGTGTAGTTATGTTCTTTGTTTGTTTTTGCCAGCTGGCAAAAACAAAAACAAAATAAACGCTAAAACTCTCAAACTCAAACAAAAAGAGTTTATTTTGGGCGTTTCCCGCATTGATTTTCCCAAGCAAATCTCTTATTACTCTTTCTCTTGTCTCTTTCTAGGATCCAGCTGGCATCTTTGAACTCATCGAAGTTGTGGGCAATGGCACCTACGGCCAGGTCTACAAGGTAAGGCGCTTATATGTTTATGTTTACTAAATATATGTATATATATCTCGCCGGGATTTTAGTGGCTATTTTTAAGGCCATCTCATCCCCATACACATTCGTGTTGAAGTCTTTACGGCTTTCTTTTCATAAGCAAATTTTCGCATATGCGCCCAGTGCGAGGGGAGAGCAGTGATCTCAGATCTTTTCCTACTGAGAGTCACTTAGTCTCTTTATAATTAGCAATCGTTAGAGTTTATGCTTGACTGCGTTTTGCATTATTTTTTTTTTTCTTTCTTTCTATACCCTAACGGTGGGTATTTGGCATTTTGAAAACTAATTTGTAGCTTAAGGTCTTGATTAATGATTAATTAAGTTTTATCATTTTATTTGCGTTCTTTGGGGTTTATAGAAGTTTGAGAACCTTAAATATTTAAAAAGACTTTTTAAAAAGATTAAAGAAGATATTTAATAAAGATACAATTTCCTAAAAAACTTGAATTAATTGTTTATGTAAATGTATTTAAAAGAGTATAAACTCTACTCTATCAAAACTATATTTTTTCTTTTCGTATCTCTTTTTTTTTGTGTTTTGCGGATGTTTAAAATGTGTCCGAGTATCTGTATCCGTGTGTGACGCCCAAAAAGACTGGCGGTCTCCCGTTCTGGTTGCTTTAATTAGTTTAGTGTCCGCTATGTTGTCTAAGAACTTGCAGCGAACATAACACAAAAAAAATGACTACAAGCCAAACACAAAAATGCCGGCAACACCAACGACCGCGCGACTTCTTCTCACACATTAACACATTCTTCTGGCTTTTTGCCTGTTGGGGTAATAAAAGAACAACAACAACCAGGAATCATCATCATCATAATAATCACAGAGCAAAGATTTGAAATGCTTAAAGTGGCTCTCTTTCGCTTTCGGGGGATAAACAATGCCTTGACTTTGTGCTTGCATTTAAATTATAAGTTTAAAAGATACAACTATGCGGCGGCAGTACAAAAATAGACATTGCTTTTGTAAATTACCGTTAGTCGTTGGAAAAAAAATTTAAGATAAATAAAAACTGGGAAGCCAAAGCCAAAAGATTGAGGAAAAACTAAGGAAACTGAAAAGTGTGGCATGCGCCGCTTGGGAGGCCAGTCGTAGATGTTGCATGTTCCTCTGTTGCAGTTGCACTTTGTGGGGGTCGACGGCGGCAGCGGCAATGGCAGCTCGCTGATGAATGCAACCAAATTGAGTTGCAGCCGCCGCCGTCACCATCGCCCGGATTTTCTGCTCTCTGCCTCAAGTTGTTGTTTATCGCCTCTGCCAGATTCCAAAGTATTTTTATACCCTCGAAGTGGGTAATTTGATTGACGCAATGAATCGCAGCTTGGCTTGGAAATAAACCAAATTCTTTGCATGTATTTTTATGCAAAAACATTTTTTATTGGGTAATTTTTGTATTTTATTAGTTCCTAAGGAAATTTTGCCTTGTAAAACAGATTTTTTATGCTTTCGAAAATATTTTTAACTTTTATCTTAGTGCTAACTGACTTAATCATCTTGAACTTTAAATATGTAAACAATGAGTAATCAAACGCGGAAAGTTTTTGCGCTGAAATATTCAAATTTACTTAAGTAAATTAATTTCCATATCTGCGTATATATTAAATTTCCAGGAATTGAACACCTCTCTTTCGCATTCCTCCCAATAAGGCTGTCTTTGCGAGGCTTAAGTTTATCTATCCATTACACAATTTCATGAAATTTCAAGCAGTCAATCAATATAGAAAATATATCTTTAATTTCATATAGATTTACGACCCAACAAATTTTGCCTAAAGAAATGCCTGCCAATTGATTTTCGCCTACACTTTTCGAATGAGTTGAAGTTTTTTTTTTGTTTCCAAAATGGAAAATAATGTATAGATTCAATTTCGAGTACACGGAAAAATATGTGAAATAAAAATAAATATATATAATTTTATAAATCAGACACATAAAAGATAACAAATATTTAGGAGCTAATGTTCAATCTAAAATCAGCCTTCTAGCTTTGTCATAAATTCTCTACCATTCCTACTTTTCGCTCTGTGCACTCTTTACAATAAAATAAAAAACTTGTTAACTCAACTCGTCGACGACTTTGACGCTTTAAATAGTTCATTATACTGCCTCAGCCTGCACATCTGTGTGTGAAATTAGCATGAGTAATGTTCAGATACTTTCTGTGGCCTTAGTATCTCAGTATCTGTATCTGTGCGTCTTTGTGGTTGTTTCGGTATTCGTATTCTGCATGTGACTAGAACTTGAGTTTGAAAGTAACGGATGGTAGCCATCCATCCGTCGTCCACTTGCTCGGTTTCTGTCTCATTTCGCTGGCATTTATTTGGCTGTGGTTTTAGCTGATTGACTTGACTGACTGACTGACTGGTCAACCGGTTTACATTCGCTGCGGCTGCTAATACTGCTGAGCCTCGATTATGGCCACCTTTTTTTTGTGGCCCCGTCTGTCAGCTTATCAAACGTCACAATGTTGTTGACCAATTTTCGCCATTTGGCCTGTTGCCAGCTTAATCATAATTTCGGTTTGGCCCGATGTTTATATTTCTTTTTTTTTTGGTATTCCAATGCGAATTCCACTCAAAAACGATCTTTGCTTTGGTGTGACTTAATTTTAATTCTGCGAATCTGAACCTTTTTTTTGTTTTGCTAAGCTTCTTTGATTTATGATTGCCTTGCAACGCTTTGTTTAATTTGCGTTTATTTCTTCGCTTTTCTTGTTTTTGTTTTTGTTTTTGGGCACTTCCGCTTTATTAACAACTTGATACTGCGCTTCTGAAATGGCCGTTTATCGCTGCTAATAATAGCTAAGCCCAACTGTCACTCTGTGAGTCACTATATATAGTATACGTTACTGGTCAGTAGGGGTGTTAGGGAGGGGGGAACCAAGCCACATGCGGTTCCAGGGAACACGTACAAGTGCAACGTGTTAACGGCTCTCTGTCATGTGTGCACTGATTTTTATATATTTTTTCCTCCTTTATTTGTTTTTTTTTTTGGAAGCGGGGGAGTGTCTGACTTTAAACGTGGTCAACTGGAAATAGTGCAAAATGGTCACAAAGTTCATAGACAAGGCAAAAGGAAACTTGGATAAGTTCGTAAATGAAAGAAAAATGAACTTTGTCTCTAATATATGTACATATATTCTTAGTTACTCAAAGTTAGTTCCTTTGTTGAAAAGTTTGGGGTGAAAAAAGAAATAAAACTTGAACAAAACTTGGTAGATAAGAAGTCAACAAATGCGTAAACTTTTATGACTATCAAGCCTTAAAACTAATACTAAAATGAATAGGTTCTTAAAGGATTTATTTTTATTTTATGCCTCAAGCATGAAAATTAATATTAAAATGACTTAAGCCTGTTATAGGTTCGACTAATTAAATAATAACTTTATGTAAACAACAAACTGGTCACAATTGATGATTGAGTATCAAAAGAAAATACAAAAACACAACATTTTAGATGGTTGCATGTCCCAAGGCTTTATTGTATGGTTTTTAGATGGAAATAAAAAATGAAATTAAAATTTCAAAGTAACAAAACCCTGATTAATAACTACTTATTGAAGCTTGTTTAGTATTTACATTTTAAGAGCTTTTAATTTAACATTTAAAAGAAGCTAATTTTTAATCTGAAATCATGTTCCTTGCTAATTCCTTTAGTTTAAAGCCGTTTTTAAAATGCTAAAGAAATAATTAATTATGCGTCTTAATCTGAAATCAGAACTCCTACGTATGTAGTTCTTGAGTCAATTTTTGTGGTCCATTTTGGGATGAAATTAAATCATAATGGGAGGCAAAAACCAAACAAACGCAAAACCCCAATTTCCTCAATGTTTATAAACGTTATTTTTGGGGCTTGGCTCCCGTTAGGTTTACGCCCACTCAAACCAAACAAAGCTACGACTATTAAAAACAACAGGATTCAACCAGCAAACACACAGCCCAAAGTTGTCGTGTAATTAACATTTCTCATAGCTGGGAGACCTTTGACCCAATTATGGGGAACGTCAACGTCAGGGAATGGATCGCGGAAACGAAGTGGAGGGGGCGATGGGCTCCAATTTTGAGACAGACGACAAGTGCTGCAGACTGAGCAAGACAATACATATTTATGAGCGAGACATGATAATAATGCACGCAAGCAAATAAATGGAAAACGACGGCAAAATAAAAATTAAAAAAAAAACTACTTTGCGCAGGCGCAGCCAGGCAGAAAGCACCACAGAGCAGCAGGCAAAAAAAAAATGCAGCAGTCAATGAAATAAAATAAAAAAGAAGAAAAGAAAAAACACGACAGGCCAGCAACTACGAAACATGCAAAGTACATTAAAGCCAATATACAAATCAAGCAGGAAGCATCAGCCACAAGTAAGCCCCAAAGCAAGCAATAGGAAAAACACAAAGGAACGAAACTACGGCAGACTTCAGAGCCATAAAAAAGACTCGGCAATTAGTTCACGAATACCCCAAAAACATAAAAGGCTCTCTCAATGTCACTATATAAGTATAAATTTAAGTAATTATTACGCAAATTGTATTTGTGTTTGGTAGACTCCTAAAAACATTTAACAAAACACAAGTCATTATCACGTTCCCAGAGTGTTAGTACACGGGAAGAAAATTTAATTAAGGGAGCGATTTATTTTACTAAAAAAAATGCAAGAAAAGTTAAATAGTAAATAAATTTTGCTCAAGTTTTAATTTAAAAAAAATCTAGACTCACTTGAAATTTCTAAGGCTGATTTCTAGTTTGTTGGAAATTCTAAAATCTTATTATGTGGTTTATAGATAATTAAGAATCAAAATAATATATATTCTTTAAATAAAAATTAATATAAAAAGCAAATATATATTAAAATGATTTGCATAGATTCCTAAACTTAATTCAGTGTTCAGTGAAAAGTAACCTCCTTTCTCTTTCTCTTTTCTATTGCTTTTGTTTTTCTTTGCAACTAAAAATTTAAATAATGCTTCTATCCTTTTTCTTTGTTGTCTGCACTCATTCCCCCTGCATTTTCTGCGCTATTTCTCGCTCATTGTATTTTTAGAGGTTCACTAACTTTGCGTTGCTCTGTTTTTAGTTTTCAGTTTTCGGCTTTCGGTTTTCTGGCTTTCTGCTTCGCTTTTTGTTGTTCACTTAATTAAATCTCTAGCCCTGACACTTTTTTCATTGACAAGGCAACCTGTGTGTGGTATTGTTGTTGTTTCCCTTCTCTCTCTCTTTCTCCCCAAAAAATAAATAAATAAATAAAAAAGAGAAATAGCAAAACAATAAATGGGATTTTTGGGCTTACGTTTTCGCGAGTCGAGTTTTTTTGCTAGCCCAGCAAACTGACATGGGAAAGTCAGCCATCGGAGTGAGGAAGGTAGTTCAGGTGAGACGTTTAGGGGTACTATTCATATATGTAAATATATATGTGTGTGTGTGAGAGTGGGCACCCAGTAACGACCTTGGGAAGTTGGCTCTTCTTCTTTAACGGCGGGCGAGTTGGTGTCGAAGCTGCTAAGTTATGCATTTTTATAATCTGACCAAGCGTGGGTTTGCTGTTTTATTTTTTTGCTTTTGGTTTATATATTTTTTTGTTGGCTTTAATAATATATGTATGTTGGAAGTTGAAATTTATCACTTTCGGAGGCGGCGTGTGAAATTTTTGTGGTCTGTCTACTCCACCAACAAAGTGAAACCACAAAAGAACTAAAGTGTGTTGATCAAAGGTCGGGCGATATTTGGCCATTAGAAAAAGCCAAATAAATGCTGATTTGGTGCTCCCTTTGTTTTGCTAATTGGTTAATTTCGAATACCAGGAAAAGTCAATGGGATAATATTATTTTTATATATTTTGTAGAAATATGCTAAATGGGGGAATCCACTTTTTGTTTATTTCTTTTAAACTGCCAATGATTCATTTGGCAAAAAAAAAAAACATGTCTGTTTGTTTATCTATCCCAAGTCTTAGAGACTATAAAAGCTAAAGCTATTAAATTTATTTAAATCATAAAAGCCTACATAAATATAAAAACAATAAACTTACAATTTTTTATCTATCTCTTTCCATTTTTTATAAGATCAACAAATAATTTCCTTGTACTCTTTTGAAACACCTTATTTACAAACTGAAAATAACACATTTTCGCTATATCTTGATGGACAATTGACCCACTTTTTCCTCGTACTTGAAACTTTCATACCGATATTACCAAATTGCCGCCCACTAATCAGCAAATGAGATAACTCTCGTTATCTTTACGTTTTGCCATTATTCAGCAATGGCGCTTAAGTGTATATTTGCCCGTTTTGGTTACAAGGTTAACACTTTGGCAATACTCAAATATATATGATTATACATATATACACTATATATTTGTATGTTTTAATATTTATGGTTTGCCGGTGGCTGATTAAATATGCAAACATTTCGCTATATCCCCCATCCCCTTTTGATTACTCACAGATTTCTTTGTGGATTTTCATTTGCCTGACTTTGGGCATACATATTTAGAGTTTTGTTTAGCCAGGCAACAATTAATTTATGAGTGAAAGTTTTGTTATTTTGCATGCATAATTTGCTGCTGCAGCGAAACAAAGAAAAGCCTTTGTCTGAAAAGATTCAAAGGCAAAGCGGGGAGTTGAACTTATCTAACTAATGTACAAGTATTGTGGTATATAGCTTCTTCTATAGCTGCTGGCGGCGGCGGGTCCCTTATCTGCATATTGACTTACAATGACATTGTCCCATGTAATTGTCCACACAAATAATGGGAGGAAAGAGTCTCGAACCCCTTGACCCGCAGTCGAGTTGCTTTCGAGGGACAGCGACGACGGCAACGACTCCCTATCTTTCCGCTTAATTCATTTAATTTCCAATTACCGAAATGGTAACTTCAATTTGACAGCCCTTAAGGGACACGATGGTCTCTCTTTCGCTCTCAATTAATTAGAATATAAACTCGGTACACACACGCCCTGCCCTTATAATGGGAACTTTTCAAAGGAAACCGGAAATTGTTGACACGCAAAAAGTGACGTCATTATTACCGCAGCCACATATCATTCTCAACATTTTATATTTGTTCTTTATTATATTCCTTCCTCACACATCTGTGTGTGCTGAAATATTATCTTTTGGCACAATTTCATCGTCGTTGCTTATCTTTTGGCATATAAACACTTTGGCTTTCGGCTGTCAACAATTGAAAATAGATTCAATGACTCAATTTTCAAGTTATATTCTCCACTGATAAGGCATTCATTTGCCCATGCAAATTTTTGGTAGGTAATGCTTGAGTAAATCAGATGAATAAACCCTAATTGTTGTGGTAATTGAAAGCGGAATAGGGGATATAGAGATTTATGATTTTTGTGAATGATCATAAATAAGGGGAATATGGATTGCATTTCGGAAATATGAAAAGAGAGGGGTTTTCATGGGTAATTTGTGTTAACTATAGATGTGAGTTTTATTAATTATGAAAGCTTCATTTGATTTTGCTTCAAACCCCAACGAATTTCCTGGGAAAACTCAATTTATTCTTGAGTAAATTTTGTCTAGACAGCTCAGACATGAATTTTAGCACTTTGACTCTACCAAAATAACTGGCACATCAAACAACAAAACTTTTTGCTAACTGGGTTAACCAGGTGAAGGAGGCAACCAACCTGCCAATAACACAAAATGGAAAGCTTTTTCAACACACTTTGAACTCGGTTTTTCCTCGCCACTCCACTCGAAATCACCTCACTCAGACACACTCCCCTCGGGCTAGGAAAATTCAATTTAATGAAAATGCAGCCAAGTGCTAAAAAGCCTGTTAAGTGGTTCAATGAAGGAGCGCAAGAGTAAGTGAGTGGGGCCAAATGCAGCTAACCTTTTGACCCACACACCGTCGACCTATGGCGATTTACTCGGCTCAGCTGTGGCTGAGGCCGAAAGCAAAAGCAATTTAGCTCCAAACGCTCACCGAAAATGGGAGGCGACCCCCATATCTGTGATAAATTTAAACAAAAATCAAGCATTTCAAGCATTTTACTATTTTGCCTTCAATTGCTGTTTTATGAGCCAGCTGCAAACACTCGGCAGACCAAATGAGAGATACAGAAACCAACTACAGGGGAATGTTTGCTAAATGTAGATTTCCTGAATCAATTTATTGAATATTGAAAAGGGAGTCTATATTTTGAGTTATACAATTTTAGTTTAAATTATTTTCAAATTAATTTAAATGGTATTCCAAAGGCTAGCTAGAATATATTTTACCTTAAATTAATTTATTTACTTTGATACTTCTTAAATGCAACGTTATTTATGTATTTGTTTTTACCTAAATATTTTTAATCTGAAAATTCTTTCGATAGAATTTGAATGATAAATAATAGCCAAACCTATTCTGCTTTTGAAACTATAAGAAGTACCACTGTAACCCACTCGGAAGAGAGGGTTTAGACTTCAAAGTTTTCAAATTGCTCGCAGCAAAAAAACTTTGATTACCCGAGTTAATTAACGAAACTAACAACAATTGGTAATTGATGAGCGTTAGCCTTCCCACTGCCCCAACCGCCGCCACCTCCTGACCCGAATGTCCCACCTAATCACCTTTCAAATGGAGTCCACAAATTTGCCCACTGATCAACTGGCAGCTGAAAAAAATAAAATAAAAACAACAGAAAACACGATAAAAACTATGCACAAATGTTGCGTAAGTTGGGCAAACGCAGCTGTTGCATTGCAGCTTCAAACTGCACTTTAAGAAAGTTTAAGAGATTAAACTATGTATATCAAACTATATATTATTTAAAATTACATCGATTACATATTAATTTCTATTAGGAAAATGTTAATTTTTTAATTTTGATAATTTTTGAATTTAAAATTGACTCTTCTTGACTCCTAATATTTATAATATTTTAAATATTTATATTTTCACTCTGTGAAATTTTCAACTTTGGAGCCACCAAACTCTCCAAACTGCTGCAGAGTTCCAAAACTCTGTGGGCCAGTGGAGCAAGTGGAGAGTGGTGGCTCCACTTCGACGCATCGCATGGGGCGTGGCTGCTGTGGTTTTCCTATTCGTATCTGGATCTCGACGACGAAGTGTTGTAATTGAATTGCTGCTGCGGCGTGTGGGAGCTGCAAGATTTCCACAATTAATATGCCCACAGAGAGCTCAATGAAAGGTGGCAGAGGCAGGCCAGGCAGCAGATGAAAAATGTAGTAGTACAATGCGGTTTTTGGTTTCCTTGGGTCTTGATGTGGTTGGAACACTCTTTGGGTTACTTAATACCACCGACAGGTGGGTGGGTGGTTGCTGTGTCGATGTACTGGCAATTTGCAAGGCAGCCAGTTGATTGCTGGGATTTGCATGAAAATGGGGGAAATGGAACAGGGGAAATATGATTTACTGGTTCTGCTTATAATTATAATTTATTAAAGGTATGTGAAGAGTTAATTAGTACAAAACAAGGCCGCATTATAAATATTTACATTTTACTTTATTAATTTGGTATAAATAATAGAGAAAGATTTTTATATTTATTAAGAGCATTTCTTTAATTTTGAAAGCTCTATTAATCTTTGCTACCATTGAAATTATAGTTCAGCAGTTTTCCTTTTCGGCGACCTATTTTTCACCACTTTCCTTACTTCCTCGATCCCTCCTCTTTCTCTACGGTTAATCTAAAAAACATTACAATTTCATCATAGCTTAAATTTATTTTATAAACACATGTCTGCCCCATTGAATTTCTAGCCTTATCGCAAACTAAACAGAGAACAGAACTTACTCTATCTCTACATTTTCTTTTTTTTTTACATACTCTAATAATATGCATTTGCTTTGTTCCCAGCTAAAAATTTGCCTTCCAAAAGTTGAGGCAGCTTGAAAAACATGTCCAAAAGTTGATCTTTTTGGGGAGTCGAAAGAGGGGGAAAGACAAAGGCGCAGGCACTTGACTGCATTTTTTCCTCTTATGCAACGTCAATTTCCGAGTCGAGTTTTTACATTTATATATAAAAAAAAATATATATATATATGCATATATATGTATTTTGCACTGCTCCCTTATCAGCAAGCACAACAAAATTGTGTTTTTTGTCGTTGTTGTTTCTGTCTGTCAGTTTCAGCTGCGAATTTTTTTCATATACTCTTTTTTTAGTGCAATTTTTGTCAACAATTTTTAGCCCACAACTTGCATAGTTTGTGAACGGAGGAGGAGTGGGGGAAAGCGTTGTTACTGGAGTTTCCACAACAAAAAGTTTGCCATGTGTTATGTCTTAGGTATATGTACATATAATTCGATCGTGTTTATATACATATATACAACATTTTTGTAAAAACTTAATGAGAACATTTTTCGAGGTTGTTTTTTCTTCGCCTGATTATGCAGTTATTTTTCTTGAAGATACAATTGCACATTGTCCGGAGTGTGTCTTTTGTTTGTAGAAATTAAGGCGGAACATGTTTAAGTTATTACAGAAAAATGTAAAAAATTATAAAAGGTATATTTTTGATTAAGTAATGGAATAAATATGTAAACTGCGTATACATATATTTTTGGATATCAGTCGCGGCAAATTTTATTATTCATAGGCAGCGTTGCCTTTCTTTTAATTGACATTTTATATCCATTAATTCTTTTTACCCAAAATAAACAAAAACAATAAGTCATGCTATTCTTACTAAAGTTCTGTAATCGGTCCACCTTACTGCCCCCAAGTATCTGTATATTTGTGTCACATCTTCGGCTTGATTGTTTTATTGTTTGGGTTTCTTTTCACGCTTGATTTTATTTTATACTTGCCTTGGCGCCTTGTATGAACTATGTATCTGTATCTGAGACGGTGATTGTGCCAGTGTCAGTGCTTGATATCCATGTGTGGGTTTGTATGGTGTAATCATAAACCATCTCTGTGCATAGGTAGGCAAATCCAAACCCAAATCGGACCAGACAGCTGCACAACTCGACTCCATATACCCATACCATTGTTGATTTTACCTTTGAAAACATTTTCACATTTTTGATTATATTACATATTCAGCGATTTTTCTTCTCGCTTTATTTTTTCTTCCCATTGTCGGCGTCGGAACTCTATATGGCAAAAGGCTCGTCGTCGTCGTCGTCGTCGAGGCTGTCTTTGTTTATTTATTTCTGCGGATTGTTTAGCTCTATATGCTTTTGGGCTTTTAAGAAGAAGCTGGAGGGGGGCGGGCTGTCGGCGGCCAGTATCTGATGAGTGAGAGTACGACTGCGACTGCACTCTGAGTGATTCACAAACACTCGGTTTGCTTTGTATTAATTGCGGCAATCATCTCGCTGCTTTGATAACTTTCGGGTGAAATGGGAAACCACTTAAAAATTAAGAAATGTAAAAAAAACAACTTCCTGCTTAGATTGTACACGTTTTTTTTATTTAATTTCTTTTTTATTATTATTTTATTTTTATGTTAGCCCCGCCTAATCGATTTCTCCATGCACAATTTCTTTTTTTTCCACAAGTCAGGCTCCATTAGTGAATGTCATTAATTTGCATAAAATCTGCTGCAGCACAGTTAGAATGATGATGATGCGATGATGGCCAAGACAATCTCCAACTCCTCCTCCCTCTCTGGGGTATTCCATATAGTTTTTAATAACATTTTGATAGAATCTAGCCATGGTGTAACGCCTCGTCTAACTAATCAATAAGCGGAAGGAAAATGACAGGTTTTTCTTTTGCTAAAAGAATATGTGAATACTCTATAGAGAGACGTTATATGGTTTATCAATAAAACTAGAAAGTTTTCAATGACTTTTAATATATATTTTTAGATATTGCTAGAATTTGTTAAACTACAAAACATATTTGGTTTATGATATATTAAGTAATTAAATCTTTGTTTTAGTTGAGACTATTCAAATAAATTCACTCCCAAAAGTATTATTTGATGGTTTTACATTTTCATCTGTAATAAAAAGTAATATCTTTTTGAGTTTACCTTATAAAATTTGTTATTTAAATGATAAATGTAAAAATTTTTTTTTTTTTTTTAAAACCATAAGCCTAGAAATTTTATTACCAACTCATCTGAAAACTACTAAAAACTCAAGCTAACGAAATTGTCAGACATAAAAGCTACCCAAAAAAATATCGCCATCACCTCGCAGCTATTACAGACAGAGGATCTACGAAAGATAGAGTTTCGTGGGTTGAAAATTTCAAACTAGTTGACCAAATTGTAATCCCTCGATTAAAGTGAACATCCAACAGCCCAAGGGGCAACATTATTCTAGACCAGAGAGAAGCAGCCAAGTCATCATTGCCGGCTGACTATCGTCGTCACTTAAATCGTTATCATCTCTCGTTAAGCATTTTGATTTATGGATGGAACAGCCAGCAGCATCAGCAACAGCAGCACCCAGCCTGTGTTCGCTGCTGCTCCTGCTCACTCAATTAAAACTGTATTAAATGTAAAATGACTTTAAAAGCGGCTTAGGAGACACGACAGCATCAGCAGTCGCCATGAAATGCTGGTTGGTTGGTTGTTTGGAGCAAGAAGTCTCCGCAGAACCAAGAACCGGTCGGTCAGGACAACTCAATCTTGGCCGGAAGAAGCGGGGCGGCAGCCAGAGAGAAAATATATATAACAAATTTGTGAGTTTTGATTAAAGTTGCAAGTGGCTAATTGAAACTAGTTGGGTTGGGCCAAAAACACTTGGACTTGGACGTGACTGGAAAGCTTTAGGGATATAATTGAAGCTATTAAATCTGTTCAAGAGACGCTTCAGCATTTAGTAAAGATTTCAGGTTACTAAGAAGATAAAAAGCTTACAATTTTAATAGTTATTAACCTGCTTTAGTTTATCAGGGAAAATAGAAAATTCTCTGAGTAAATAAATTCTTAGATTTGATTGCAGTCATTCTTATCCTGTGAGTCATTCTTAAAATAAGACTTTAAATATACTTGCTCAAAGTAAATATTTATATTAGAGAGAGAGCTACTCTTTGTAGACTTCTTATAGTCTTCCTTTCAGTACGTATGTACATTCCTTTTTTAGTCACCTTCCAGGCCTTGAATTAGTCACCTTCGTCACACTCTTGAATAGATATTTGTGGCATGTTTACCTCAACTACTTGACACTCTGATTGAGCAGACACATTACCCCACTTGAGGTTGATGCTCTCCTCTGTGCTCCGCTCCACTCAGCTTCGGTTCCTCTCCAGACAAAGTTCTCTGCCCTCCACTCTGGTCGGCTCCTAGACTCTATTGTTTGATTTCATGGAGTCGATGTCGATGCCAATGATGATGATGCTGTTGCTGTTGTTGAGGTTATTGTGGCAGGCAGTCGGCTTTTGTTTACTTAATCACTTTTTATGCGTCGCAGTTTGTTGACGCCTCACGGGGGCAGGGACTTGTAAATACTATATAGAGTACATTCTTATATATATAGCTTTGCACTAGTCAATGCCTTCACGGTCGCCATCGTCTTGTTGTCTTCAAGTGCATAATGAAGGCTGCTGAAGCTTGAAGAGCATTAAACAGACCCAATGTCGCAATGAACCAAGTTCTGAAAATGTCAAGTCTGAGTTTGATCTTATTCAGTTCTCAAGATTAACTCGAATTATATTTTATACATAATTAAATATTGCATTAATCATTTTGGCATTAAAATAAAGTCATTACAAATAAGAAAGTATGTATTATATAAAAATATAAATAAACAAAGACTCGGTTTAACTGATTTCTTATTCATTCTTTAAAGATTCCCAATTAAACGCCCTTTATTTATACCATTTACAGGGCCGTCACACGAAGACTGGTCAATTGGCTGCCATTAAGGTGATGGACGTCACCGAGGATGAGGAGGAAGAGATCAAGCTAGAGATCAATGTGCTAAAGAAATACTCAAATCACCGCAACATAGCCACCTACTACGGCGCCTTCATCAAGAAGTCGCCGCCAGGTAAAGATGACCAGCTGTGGCTGGTGATGGAGTACTGCGGTGCTGGATCGGTGACAGATTTGGTCAAGTCCACCAAGGGCCAGAGTTTGAAGGAAGAATGGATTGCATACATTTGCCGCGAGATTCTGCGCGGCCTGAGTTACTTGCACTCGAACAAGGTCATCCATCGCGACATTAAGGGCCAGAACGTGCTACTCACGGACAATGCTGAGGTCAAGCTGGTGGATTTCGGTGTCTCTGCCCAGCTGGATCGCACGATAGGCCGGCGCAACACATTCATCGGTGAGTGGTCATAATGATGAGTCACCTGTCTTGGGTCCTACCTGCTAAACTGGCTTTCGTTTTCTCCGCCTTTAGGTACTCCCTACTGGATGGCCCCCGAGGTCATTGCCTGCGACGAGAATCCCGATGCCACATACGACAACCGATCCGATCTGTGGTCGTTGGGCATCACCGCCCTGGAGATGGCTGAGTCACAGCCCCCGCTCTGCGATCTGCATCCGATGAGAGCCCTCTTTCTGATTCCGCGCAATTCGCCGCCGCGACTTAAATCGAAGAAGTGGACCAAGAAGTTCCAAAGCTTCATTGACACGGTGCTAGGTGAGTCACTGCATGCAATCTAATGGAATTGTTAACTGGTTGTGGGGTCAGAATTAATTGGAAAATTGCAACAGTTGCTGCCAGCTGCTTATCGAAGCCCCATTTTTCTCAGAAACCGTCTTACGGAAAAAGAACCCATATAATGTTTAGCTTGATTAAGAAATCGTCCATAATATATGTTACTTTCGCGTTAACTTCGGAAAACCAATAACAAAATCCCATACTAATCTCGGTTTTCCCTCTCGAATTACAGTAAAGGACTATCACCAGCGGCCTTACACCGAGAACCTGCTGAAGCATGCCTTCATCAAGGACCAGCCCACAGATCGCCAAGTGCGCATCCAGCTGAAGGATCACATCGATCGCTGCAAGAAGCGCAAGCAGGAGAAGGAGCGCGAAGACTATCGCTACTCGGGCTCTGACAACGACGACGATGAGCCACAGCTGGCCGGTGAACACAGTTCCATTGTCCAGGCACCGGGTGGCGATACGCTGCGTCGCAACTTCCAGCAGATCCAGGAGGGTCGCATAGCCGCCGAACAGCAGCAGCAGCATCACCTGATGGCCCAGGCTCAGGCTCAGGCGGCAGCCGCACATGCTGCCGCCCAGGCCCAGGCCCAGCTGCAACAACAGCAGCAGCAACAGGCCGCAGCAGCGGCGGCGGCCGCCCATGCAGCGCAACAGGCACAGGCCGCCCAGCAACAGCAGGCGCAGGCCCAGCAGCCACAGGCCAATCGCCAGCAGAAACCTCCATCGGTAAGAGATGGCTATAGCCGAAAAATTAACATATTAAACCAGCTATTTATTCCCGTACAGCGCCAGCCGATCGAGGAACTGGGTCCGCCGGCGCGCCCGCCACAGCGCCTGATCGTGGTACCGGATCCGCCGCACGCCAATCGGCCATTGCCACCGACCCCCAAGTGCGGGGAGCCGGCGGGACAGACGCCGCAGCAGCTGCAGCGCAACTCGCAGAATAACTTCAAGCCATCGGTGCGTATCGGGCAAAGATTAGCGACAAGAAGAGGGTAGGGCTGAAAATAAGAATTGTGTGAGGCCGGCCGATAAGGCAATCGGGAAATCCGATCTCGTGGGGAGGTCTCTGGAGCAATGACTTCTCCAGAGTCGGGGGAAATCTTTACAAGAAGGATGCTCTTAACCCAAGTCCCGTATACCACCCGTATATTATGTAGCCCCGTCGAAAATGTAGTTAGATTTTTATGTTGCCCATATGTGAAGCCATGTAAATGTTGAATACCATTCTTATCTTATCCTAATTTATATATCTCTTTTTTATTTACATGTTATGTGCGCCTACATAATCTATAAATATACTTATATTTATATACCATATATATGCATTGATAAACCTGTATACTATATATATGCGTAACTCTCGATTTATGATTTGACTCATGTGTACATCATCCCGTTGCGCCGTTAATCCAACGTATGATTTTCGAACGACACTTGAACTACACACGTAAAATCGAACACACGACAATCATGACTACAACAACAAAAACAACAACAAATAACAACAGTTACCACCAAGGAGACCTGAGGTATGTCCTACGATTTTCAGTTTCTCGAAGCCTGTTTGCATCTTTATCTATTTTTGTTTACTTGCTTGAGTTTTTTATCCTATAAAGATTGCATACATTTAAAGCATGAAAAGCGTTGCAGGATTAGAAATGATTAAAGATCAATGTTTTTAATTGAAAACAAAAAAATATATATATAAAATACAAACTAATAAATATTTTATTAAAGTATTTTTTTATGTACATAATATAGTCGTGCAACGCTCTTCACATCGATTGTTTTCCATGTATAACACCCTTAAGAATCCTCTCCTGAAAACCCCCCTTTTGGAACTAAGTCAAAATTTTATTTACAATTCTAATGGAGGTACACAAAACCCCTCTTAAACTATGAAACCCCAAAATCCACAAGACCTTTTGCACGTGCCACATTTCTTGACTAAATTTCCAATGCTGAAAACTGTGGAGAAATCCATTTGACTAACCCCCAAAAAAGTGTAGATTGATACCAACTGCTGTGTTTATATACTATAAAGCATTGGGAACTTCCTGTATGATTGATGCGTCTCTAAAGCCATTTGCAACAACCAAAGTAAAATGCCGAAATGGAAATGTTTTCCAAACTAACGTATGAGTAGATAAGAACTAACCACCGACGCTTTCTAACCATATAACGTTTCTCTGTGTAACGCTGATCTCTGGATCCCAAGCTCACACAACTTTGTTCGCCTGGCGTGTTTTGAACGTTGTTTTTATATATAAGGAAAGAAAACCAATCTAATGCTCTCTTACTTCTCGTTCCCTCCCAACAAAAAATACCAAATCAAAACCCGATCAACAAATAAAAAACTACTGTGGTATAATGTGCAAAAACAAAACAAAAACTACTCTAAAACACACACAACAAAATACACGAAACACCACACACACGAAACAAACACACAAAATCCTCCTCTGCCCCTGAAACGAAAACAAATGTATTGTAAAAACTGTAGGATCATTTGGATGTGTTAGCAGCACAATTAAATGAATTGGGCGTGGTCTCCTCCCAACAGCCGCAGCCACAGACAGCCGGGATCCAGGGATCCCAGCAGCAGCAGGCGCAACCAGAGGCGCCGCCACGGAATAATCGCCAATCGAGCGGCCTGTCTTCCAGCGGATCCGCATCTGGCGGTTCGTCCTCAAAGCCAGCCGCTGCACTGCCCCAGCAGGGCAACAATCATCTTGGTCAGCCGGTGAATCCATTGGATCCGCTGGACAGCAGCGATTCAGATAGCGAGCCAGATGAGCCCAATGATCGGGCCAGGAACGATGGCACACTGCTGGCCAGCGATCCGCCGAAGCCGCTGTAAGTAAGAGCACAAAGAAGGGGCGTGGCAGTTTGCAAAAGAGCAATAAAATTGTACAAATCAAAGATGCAATGTAGCAACAGTTCACAGTTCACATGGGGACCGTAAATTAAAGTCTTTTTAATATTGTATTTATTTACATAAAAATGTAACTTTCTAAAACTTGAAAAACTGCCTAAATGGGCCATAAAAGTATAGGTTTTTGAAGGAACCAAGGTTTTTTTATGAAGTCCCTATGATATAAAATTATAATTTATTCATTTTATGTAATATTTTTTACTAAATTTCACTCGAATCTCATTATAAATAAATTAAAATCACAATTTACGGTCCCTGATTAGTAAAACACCATTCATCTCTCTTTGAATACTAACCCAACTCCACAACATTCTTGTCTCTCATCCATTTAAACACTTCATTGATTACCTATACCACCACCTCCTCCCACACCTGATACACCTTAAATCCACTCCAATTTCATTTGCATTGTCACCAAAACGACGATTTGCCGCCCCTTTTTTCGTTTTCGATTTGTGTTTTTCTGTGCTTTTTTGGTTTTTTGTTATGTTCAGACCCGAATTTTCATATAGGCCTGGCTTGGGACCGGTTTCCGAGGACGCCAATACGACGCCGTTGAGCCACGGCAGCGGCGGGCCGCCAAATCGCCCACTGCCCCCCACGCCGGATGATGACGACCAGGCTGGAGATCGCACATTGATTATGAAGCGCGTAAGTAACTTTCATTCGATATCAACTTCTTCATCCCCCATATATATACATGTATGATGAATCTATCTTTAGTTTAGTTCAGAAACTATCCATTTAGTGACCCATCCGAAGGCCTCTTGGCTCTCCGGGTGCACTGCATGGGCAGTGTTCTGTTTTAGTTCTTTATTTTGATTTCAACTGATGAGATGCAAAGTAATAATCGGAGGGATAGGCAGCTGAAAATTGTACAAAAAATTGTAAACTAGCTTTTGTAGGGTTAAAGGTCTGCCAACCCATAAAAGTATTAAAATAAAGACTAAAGAATATAAATCTGAATTAAAACGCGTAATATTGAATAAGTTAAACCTGGTTGTGGTTCTCTTTAGCAAAGAAAAACATTAAATGAGTTAAAATATATCTATAATTTGATTTCCCTACTAAATTTATTTAATTTTGAATTAATCTTGATTTGATATATTTTATATATTATAATTTAATAGTAACTTAATGGCGTAAGCAGTGTGAAATCTTTTTCGTGAATTTTACTATCTCTTGTGTAAATTTATTTTCCAAATTTTAAAATTTTATTTCTTGTTGACTTGATTTTGTTTAAAATTTCCTTTTTTATATTTATGATTTGAGCCATGTGTGATTTTGCATCTATGTATGAATATTACTATGAATATATAAATGCACTGATGCATAGAATGTGTCTGACACGATCAAAACATTGTACATACATGACTATATATATATATATATTTGCACTATATGCACTAAACACCCCATATATAGTATAATATATATATTCGACCGGAACAAAGACGCAGAAGCAGAATTCATGAAAAACTTTCCATACTGCAGTGGGTTTTTTGTGGCAGAAGAATCCCCAAATCTCTCTTTAATCCGCTGGTCAACAAAAAAATTGGTTTAATTATCAACGTCACAAGGCTTAAGATTTCTCTAGAATTTTTTCTTGTGGCTTTGATGTTTTAATCTCATGTTTTGTTGATTAGTGTATTTAGAATGCCTTTCTAAGTATGCAAAAATCCGACCAATACTTAACATAATTCTTCTTTTGCTGCGTACTCACAAACAACAACAACAATTACTACAACAAACAACTCCTCACTGAAAACAAACAAAAAATTCCTGAAATCCTGAAAATCCTGAAATGAAACCAACACAAATAGAAACTAGAGCAGAATAACATCAATCGCCTGCAAAAGTCCGCCTCGACATCGCATGCCAATGTAACGCCGCTATCATCGCGTATCCGCGGTGACCAGGACTCCCGTCTGCTGAGGGATTGGGACTTTGATCGCTTCTTCCCCAAGAGTGCCAATGGACCGAAAGGTAACAGCAATCGAGGAAGCGAGAACAGCAGCCCCACCACCACGGCCAGCCTGAGCAGGAGCTCGCAGCTGAGCACACTCAAGGTGGACACAAAGTTGCAGCGAGCCAGTGTGGCGGAGGCCATAACGAGACCAGTGCCACGTGGCTATCAGCCGCTGAAGGGGGCCGAACCGAGTGCCAGCCAAAGTATTGCCAAAGATCAGGGACCAAGTTCCAGTTCCATTCAAGCGCACAAGCGCCAGGATTCCGACTCCAAGCTACCGATGAACTTTGTGCGGGGCTTTCGGCGCGAAAACTCGGACTTCTTTCCACTCACCAAGCGCCACTCGGCGGTGCTGAGTGGTGGAGGAGGCGTTACTACCAGCTCTGGAGCGGGAACAGGAACGGGATTGGGCACCAGCTCCAGTCAGCAGCAGCCAGCTAGAGCCAGTGCCATGTACCAAAGGAACAGCATTTACAACAGCAGCCTCACAAACAGCAGCATCAGTAGCAGCAAAAACCAAAAGGAGAGTGCTGCCTCCACGCCAGCAGCCACGGCAGCCAAGGGAGCTGCTCCCAAGCCTTCCAAATCCCTGGCCAGCTTCAACTTCCTGCGACCGCGTCGCGAAAAGACTGAATCCGTCATTGTCCTGCAGAATGCTGCAGTTCGTGCCCAGCGCCAACAGCAAGCGCAGCAGCAACAACAGCAGCAGGCGCCGCAGCAACAGCAGCAGGTAAACGTTCTCAGCTCGCACAAAACAAGAACAACAACTACAACCGAGAGAGGCAAACATTTTATTCAAAAAATGCTGCGAAAACATAAAACTCACCATAAAAAAAGTATTGCAAAAAAATGTTATTCCATTTAAATGTGTTTTTGTCTTGGCGCCAGAAACGTAAACCAAACCCAAACTACCTAAAAAAACAAGGCAACAAATTGTTGAAATTTACCATTTGCATACGCACACCACACACACACACTCACACCTCGCACGCACACACCCACCCACCACGCACTGTTAATAAGCATTGAACTAGCGGCTCGTAAATAAAAAATGCTAAAACAACAACAGCTGGAAATGTAACAAAGAAATAAGAATGATCTGAGGGAAAACATTCATGTAACATATAATCATTAATGTATTTAAGTATTTTTTAACTGCTTGAGCATGTTTTTGGTTTCCATTTGGTTTATTTCTAATTTATTGAATTGCATTTTCATTTATTTATCAATCAGCGCCCAACTTAGGAACTAAGCTAACCGCAACCTAAATTAAGTCGCTCTCTCTAATACGCTTAAAAACTCTGTGATTAACAAAAAGCCAGTCTGTTAATATCTTCCAACTGGTAGAATATCTGTATATAATAACTCTATAATGTCCCCCGAATAAGAAAACAAAGCAAAAGTATCGAATCGAATGCTAATGAGATCAGTTTAAATACTTGTAGTAGTTCAGGTTGAAGCTATCCTAAATTTCTTGTTTATATGTTAATAACGGTGTCCATGAAGATTTACGATTTGAAGGCAGCTCTCTCAGTGATCGATTAAGCAGCTATTTTGGATTTAATGCTATCATAAAAGTAGATGTTTTAATTATAACATAATTTAATTGGGTTTCTGAAGAATGCTTACTATACTAAATATTTCTCGAAGGAATTTAAATAAGTAAATGATTTTAAATTGGCAGAGACATCACAAAAAGCAAGGATTGCTTAGCAAATATCCTGGGGATAATAAATGATTTAAAAATTTGTATAAACACCAATTTTAATGGTTTTTAAATATCGTCCAGACTCCTTTTAAGGTGCTTTTAGCACTCACAAATAACTAATTAAACTTTAATTAGCTAGCTAATTTTTATTAATTATTAATTGTAATCATAAAGAATTCTCCTTCTTTAGAAGTTGTCTCTCTGCCGCCTCGTATGTAACCTTTGTAACTCCGCTCTGTGTATCATCTTTGTATATAAAACTCTATATTTGCTTTCGCTCAAAATTGTTTTAAAGCTTTTTTCTCTGTACAAAAGACCAATTTGAAATCTAAGGCAAGCAGGAAAGTTTGTTGGTTTGGAAAGTGAATAAAATAAGCGCGAGAGTGTTTTTTGCAAACTTGAGCTCACGTTTTGCCTGCTGAAGTTGTGCCGTGTTTGCTAATTATTTAATTTAAGTGTAGTTTCTAGCTTTAAAACAAATTTGAGACCATAAGGAAAAGTACCAAAATGATCATTAAATGTGATAGTTTGTAAGCTCAAGGAAACACACCCACACACAATACACACCAATAGCTGTATATGTATCTAAATGTATATCGTATACGAAAAATCCAGTAAAACCACAAGGCTTAGTAGTGTCGGGATCATCATCTATATAGGCAACAACAACTACCGCAAAGTGTGTCTCATTGGCATTCATAATTATATTTTGTGCTGCTGCTCCTTGAATCTTTTATGAATCTTTATGTTCTCTCTTGTACGTTCCTTGAATCTCATTACGTTCGTTCCTTTCTGTTTTCCTCCATTTTATAACCCATACTCTTTCTCTCTCTCCCACCTACTCGTTTCCTTTTTAATTTCATCATAAATTTTTGTTATAAAGAAAGAAATCTACAGTATTCTCATAATATTATCATTCCTCTGCTCCCAAACAGAATCGAGGAGGAGGCAGCGGCGGAGGCGGCGTAGGAGGTGGAGGCGTCAGCGGCAGCAGCGGTGTTGGTGCCGATGGCTTAGGCACTCCTGGAACCAGAACCAGCAGCGTCCTGCCTGATCTGCTCAGCCAGGCATCGCCGGCAACGCCACCGCGTCACGATAAATCATCCAGTGAGGAGGTGAGTGTGTAATATATGTCATTTATCAGTTTTAATCGATTTTTTATTGTGTTTTCTGTTTGTAACCTTTTGTGCCCGTCCACTTTCGAGTTTTATTTATTTACTGTTTCATTATATATTTACTTTGTGATAATAAATTGTTGTATTTTTGTATCGTTGTCTCTGTCTCTGTTCGAAATCCATTGCCACAAAGCGAGTCATTCGCATTGTCATTGTTAGGATTAATGGCTAGGACTTGAAGTTCTTCCGCAGTCATAAAAAGAAAATATATTCATTATCAGTCATTTGATTAAACTATCATTATATTACTAACCTGAGTAATAATTTCAAGTACTTCCACAACGAAATCCATTAAGAGACCTTAAATTACCTTACATTTACGATTTTTCTGATTTAAAGTCCCCAAAATTAACCCTATCTATAAATGTGACTAATAACTACGAAGAAACCTAGAGTATCTCTGCAATAAACATAAGTATTTCTTTGACGTGGAGTGCAAAGTTCATTATGAAGAGTGTTAAACAATGAATTGGTCGAAAAATATAATTGCATGAAGCATGAAATGATCAAATTAATTAAAAGAAAAACCAATAGTACACCAGAACCAAAACGTTTAAAACAAAAATTTCTTCTTCTATAATTGTGCTTTGTCTTTCCGCAACGTTTGAGCTGATGGCCACTACGATATATTCTAACCAAATTACAAACAAATTACCAATCAATTACAAAACAAACAAAACATTAAAAATAGTAAGTATGAAAAAAAAAAACAGCAACCAACCAAAATCGTTCGAGAAAATCGCTCCTAATTTTGTATAATTTTCTGTCTTGTATAAAAACCAATCAAAAAATCCAACAATTACCCCACAAAAATTTAAGAAAATACTTTTGTGTATAGTTTTTAATTTCTCACACACTGTCTCCCGCTTTCATCACATTTTGTGTGTTTTTTAAGTTAATGGATAAGGAATTTGACCTGTGTTCACCATTTCCTCATTCAATCTTTTTTTAAACCAGCACTAGGATTGTCTTTACGTTTACTATATATTTCTCTCTCTGTACAAATCATTGATATCAGTTTACCAATTTATAATTTTTTCGCAAGGAATATTTCCCATCCGATCTTTTGCGTTGTTTCAGCAGTTCCGTCTTAATGTCCACTTTAACTAACATATTTCGCCCGTAATGGTTACAGTCTCATCTTCCCACTCACTATGCACACACACACATACGACAAACACTCTAGGAAAACATTTTTAAAATAATTCTTATAATCTTTTACACAAAAGTCTAGTCTACTTGAGAACTTAATCTTTAATCTTGAGTTAACAAGAACTTTTTTCTAGTTGACTTGTGGAAATTGTAATGTATTTTCTTTTTAGTTTAAATCATTGGCCTTCAAGGGAAAGACTAATCACATGTCGAATTTATTTATTTGTTTTTCCCCATAATACTTTTCCAACCTTTTTTTACACAGTTTTAACAAATCAATGAATGAGTTTTTGCTTCACACTTTCGGCTATAATTTAAACACTTTCCATATAACGCACACGTACGCACTGTAATAATGCCCTCACTATGCACTACACAACCATGAACCCAGCATGTGTAAATTATTTAATTTATTTAGTTTTTAGTTGAAAATTTCAAGACTAATTGACATTTTTTCTTGCACTTTTTCTATTTTTCTTTTCTCTCTAAATATAAAATAAAAACAAAAAACCCCACAAAAAAAAATCCGAAACAAATCAAATAATAAAACAACAAAAAAAAAACAATAATCGAAACCAAAACAGTATCAGGCGGCCATTAGCTCATCCGTGCATTCCACGCCTTCGAAATCGTTTATCGCTAGCAGCGGCAGCGTCGGCGCTCTAGGCGGTCTCGGCTTGGGGGGCGGTACTGTTCTTGGGGGCGTGATTATTAGCAGCAATAATCACTCGCCACAATCAACGATATCGCTCGCCTCGTCCTCGTCGAATTCACGCCAGAATTCGCCAAAGAATTCAATCAGCAAGACGCGCTCCTCCAGCAGTATTACTAATCTCTTGCACAAATCTGCTTCTTCCTCTTCCGCGAACCTACACCACTTGACGCCCTGCTCCTCAACGTCCTCGGCCTCGCTCTCGATCTCCAATTCTAATGCCAATGCGAACAACACACCGCTGCCCCCGCACGCGTACGCACTGCAACAGAAGCAGCGCAGCTTCCTGACCTTCGGCTTCGGTGCCGGCGGCTCCGGTCCATCGCGTCGCGAGTCTCATGTCAATGTCAATGTGACGCCCACCTCGCACGAGGCGGCCAACGATACGCCCGAAATCCGTAAGTATAAGAAGCGTTTCAACTCGGAGATTCTGTGTGCGGCGCTGTGGGGCGTTAATCTGCTGATCGGAACTGAAAATGGTTTAATGTTGCTGGATCGATCTGGTCAGGGCAAGGTAATATTGAAATATACATTATTAAGTTTATCTTACGGAAACACTAATAAGACTAAATTTCTCATCAACAGGTTTACCAGCTCATTTCGCGACGTCGTTTCCAGCAAATGGAGGTGCTAGAGGGCCAGAATATATTGGTCACCATATCCGGAAAGAAAAATCGCGTGCGCGTCTACTACTTGTCCTGGCTCAAGTCAAAGATCTTGCGAACCGATGGCCTGTCCGATGTAAGTCCTTGGATTGCATTACGTAGTTAAGTGCCGCTTCTTAATAATTCTTTTTGAATTTATGTAGCAAGTGGAACGTCGCAATGGTTGGATCAACGTTGGTGATCTCCAAGGTGCTGTACATTTTAAGATTGTCAAATACGAGAGGATTAAGTTCCTAGTGATTGCATTAAAAGACTCGATTGAAATTTATGCATGGGCACCCAAACCATATCACAAATTTATGGCATTTAAGGTGAGATTTGATAACATCTTTACATCCTTTTGTATAACTAATATTTTTATTATTTCCCTAAAGAATTTTGGTGAATTGGAACATCGCCCGCTTTTGGTCGATCTAACAATTGAGGATCAATCGAGACTGAAAGTGATCTATGGCTCCGCCGAGGGTTTCCATGCGGTTGATTTAGATTCAGCTGAAGTATACGATATCTATCTTCCCAAGCATGTAAGTGGTGTGAGTTTATATTAGTAAATTGTTATTACCTATTTAATTGTTCATGCAGACTCAGGGTGCAATCATTCCGCACTGTATTGTGGCGCTTCCAAACTCAAATGGCATGCAACTGCTGCTCTGCTATGACAATGAAGGCGTCTATGTCAACACTGTGGGTCGTGTCTCCAAGAATATTGTGCTGCAGGTAAGTTACTGAGCATATTCTCGTAATTTATTGTTGCTAACATATTTTTATTTATCCTTATTTTTTAGTGGGGCGAAATGCCTACCTCAGTGGCATATATTGGCACGGGACAAATTATGGGTTGGGGCAATAAAGCAATAGAGGTTAGCTATCTAACACAATAAATTCTATATTTATTATTAATTCGTTCGGTTTTCTCCAGATACGTTCCGTCGAAAGCGGCCATTTGGATGGTGTGTTCATGCACAAGAAGGCGCAGCGCTTGAAATTCCTTTGCGAGCGCAACGACAAAGTATTCTTCAGCAGTGCCAAAGGTGCTTCATCGTGTCAAATCTACTTTATGACGCTCAACAAGCCGGGCATGGCCAACTGGTAATCGATGATCTTGGCAGCCTTTTGCTCAACCCAGCAGTCAGGCAAATCCATAATTATTTTCTTCTTATTTTACAACCCACAAGCAAAACAAAAAGAAAGTATATGAAAAGCGAACACACAACACCCACACACACACCCAACATAAAGAAGAGATAATTAGCTGATTTAAGTGAAGAAGAGTGCTTATGAAATTCACCACGACAAACGACAACGTTTCAATTAGTAAATGGGCTAAGAGAGCTCAGAAGGGAATCGACGAGCATATTATATATATATAAAATAATCTACTTAATATTTAGAGAGACGAACGAACACACATTGCAAGCTCACTCGCCGAGGTTTTTCGTGAGATCTGAAAAGAATAGAAAACAGAAACAGAAACAGAAACCGCAGAAAAGCAATTTATCCCTTATCCCTTTCGGTGTATGTATATTAATGTTACATAAAAATGATCACAGATTCATTTCAAATGTCGTCTCAATGATGTTGTTTTTCCGATGATTATGATTTCGCTTACAAGTTAAACTTAAGTTGAAAACAAGCAAGAGCATACGAGTATATGTATCAAGGAGAACGTCGCATATATATATATATATGTAAAAAAATATAAATAAAGATATAATAACAATATGCAGTTAGTTTTTGTTCTTGATATTATCAACATAGAATTTATTTGTGCGTTTTTCTGATAATGATCACACATGTGTTAGAGCAGAGCTAGGAAATAGCGCTCATTTTATGCAGAAAACAAAAAATGTTGACGGAGAAGAGAAGTAAACAAAACCCACATAAACAAAAAAACGCCATTGTAAAAACTAAGTGATACAAAAAACAAAAGTAAAAAATTAAATAATTGATTAAATGTAAAATAAAAGCCGGAAGCAAAACCAAGGAAGCTTTGCAACAATTAATTGAAATAAATGAACGCGCACCGCATGACGTTTATAGAGGAGATATGCTTCTTGATAACCACAAATTGGAGGGAATTAATTACAAAAAAAAAAATAAAATAAAATAACAGGAAACGAAGAGGATGATAACCTAGTTAAGCTGCATTTTTTACTGAACTTTTATACAGAGCAAAAAAAAAGATAATTAATATTGATGAATGATCATGAATTGATGAAGGAAGAGCAAACCAAAATTCTATAAAAACGTAGCATGTTAACATTTGATAACCATTAACGAACCAAACCATTCATCTCCGCTTGTTGTGCATTTTCCTTGCGTTTCTTACAAGCTTTCTCGATATCAAAAGCGGTCACGTTGCAATATTTATATATCTCTATATCGAACCATTAAAAACTGAGAAACTAATTCTGCCTTATTTTGTGTCGTCCCAAGCACTTCTTCTCTTCCACACATCATACACACACACACCCTTCCTCTACACACAAAAATGTCTCATTAAGGAAAAGAAGAATATGTTTAAAATATTGTTTGTGTTATGTAAAATTATTATATGCCCCCATACCCCTATTTTATAATGTTCATTGAAGCAAAATGGTAAAAAAAAATGTGCACTAGAATGCAAATTTAAAGCAAGAAAAAAATATAAGTAAAAAAATAGTAATAAATGCTTACTTTATTTTTAAAATAAAACAAGTAAAATGATACAGAAATGAATGTAAATCTAATTATTATATATATATATAATCTCAAAATTAAAAACCAAAAAATAAATGTAATGTGTTTTTATTTTATTTCTGGAATTGGGATTGATGTTAGTTTATTTATTTATATTCTTCTGATAATATTTCATTGCGGCATACGTTTTTAATATATTTTCGAAGAAAATGAACAATTAATTATATTCTTTTTCTCACTGATTTTGCAAATTATTATTTTTTATTATATTTTTCAAAAATTAAAATTTAAAAAACCATAGCTACTGGATAAAAAAAACCATTACAGTAAATTAGGTTACGTTTATAAATACACTCTCATTTTAACAATTTGATTAATTCAAATTAAGAAGCCTGGGTAATATTAAAAATACATATTTCCAATATTTTATTATTAATTTATTGGCGATCATTAAGAAATAAATGCCCTTGGCACATCTGATGCCCCCACCAAGACCCGAAATATTGAAATTTTTAAAATCGATGTCAATGTTTTTAGTTTTAGTTTCTATTGACAAGTTTAAGCTGGAAACGAGTTCTGAGAAAGAAGCCTTTATTTAAAGTAAGAATACCTTTAGAGTGTCATTTTTTTATTTTTGTAAACATTTAATTTTTTTTTAATTTTTTTCGATTTTTTAAAACTCATTTTTTAAAATTAGTTGCAATTTATCAATTTATTTATAATGAAAGCTTATATCATGCATTTTTGATTTCGTTTTCGTTTTATATCACTGCATGTCAAAAAACATCTATAAAGGAAATATAATTATAAATAAAATAAAAACAAAAAAAGCTATTATCCTTTAAATCAACAAAGATTTGTGAATCCCGAAGCGGGATCTTTAGAAAATACCGCATCGCATTTAATCGAATGTATCGATATCAACAAAAACATCGAAAAACATCTCTCGTGAAACCGAAGAGAGAGTTTTTTGTTGGGAGCAAAAACGCTGTAATGTTAGATTCCACAAGCAAAACACTGTTAGAGTCTCAGCTCTGTTAATTTTATAAGCAAAACAAAGTGTACTTGGACCCAAAAATTCAAAAATAAATCCAATTAACTTAAAAAATAAGAGCCTCCAAACGCCATTTAGCATTTTTATTTTTGTAATATAATATAATAATATAATATAATCAAACTGTAAACCCGAAGAACGAATATTTTCGAAGTAAAATATTAGTATTATATTAGTAGTATACATATCGCAAGTCTTTACTCGATTTAATCAAATATACCGATATCAACAAAACATCGGTAACAGAAAATATCGGTGTTCGATCGATGTTTTCACCTTCACTACTCATCTTCCCTCTCTTTCTTTCTTTTCCACCCGAAAATTTGGTACGTGCATCCGCTCGTGGAAGAAAATTAAAATCGCGCAATTTAACAATGTTTATCGCATCATCTGAACGAAACGATACAAAAATCTAGAGGGGCATGAGTTGCAAATGCAGATGCGCTGGATATTTCGTGGCCTGTTGCGATAGACGGGCGTTAAATGGCGACTTGTAACGAGATGACTTGGATATTAATTGTTTGTATGGTTTTTCAGCAATGGGTCGCGTTATTCGTGCACAGCGTAAGGGCGCTGGTTCCGTGTTCAAGGCGCATGTGAAGAAGCGCAAGGGAGCCGCCAAGCTTCGTTCCCTGGACTTCGCCGAGCGTTCTGGCTACATTCGCGGCGTTGTCAAGGTGAGTGGAAGCTGCCCAACAGGGTGCGGAGAAACAGTAGCATGCAGCTCGAAATAAACAGTCGAAAGATGTTTGTGAACCAACCATATTTAGTGTTATTTAATTTCAATTTTATTCTAGGACATCGTCCACGATCCCGGCCGTGGCGCTCCCCTGGCTGTCGTTCACTTCCGCGATCCCTACCGCTACAAGATCCGCAAGGAGCTGTTCATCGCCCCCGAGGGCATGCACACCGGCCAGTTCGTGTACTGCGGTCGCAAGGCTACCCTGCAGATCGGAAATGTGATGCCTTTGAGCCAGATGCCTGAGGGTACCATTATCTGCAACCTGGAGGAGAAGACCGGTGATCGCGGCCGATTGGCCCGTACTGGTGGAAATTACGCCACCGTGATTGCCCACAACCCGGACACCAAGAAGACCCGTGTCAAGCTGCCCTCTGGCGCCAAAAAGGTCGTGCCCTCTGCCAACCGCGCCATGGTCGGCATTGTTGCCGGCGGTGGTCGTATCGACAAGCCCATCCTGAAGGCCGGTCGTGCTTACCACAAGTACAAGGTGAAGCGCAACAGCTGGCCTAAGGTGCGTGGTGTGGCCATGAACCCTGTGGAGCATCCCCACGGTGGTGGTAACCATCAACATATTGGTAAGGCGTCCACCGTCAAGCGAGGCACCTCTGCCGGTCGCAAGGTCGGTCTCATCGCTGCCCGTCGTACCGGTAGGATCCGTGGTGGCAAGGGCGACAGCAAGGACAAATAAGCACTGGTTGCGGCAGTCCGGCGTACAGGAGCAGCATGTTCCGCCTGAGATCAGAGCGCCGGTGGCGCTGGTAGTGGTGCTGTTGTGTACAGCAGTGCTGCTGGAGAGAATGCTATTCTACATGGAAAATCTGTATGTTGCTGGCATACACTTGATACGGCGGAATAAAACTTATTTGTAAAAAAATATAAACATTGTATTTGTCTTGAATGTTAATAATAATGGTATTTTAATGGAGCTGGATGTGTATGCCTATGTATGTTATGGCTTTAATCCCTCAGCCGGTATGTAGTTTGGTTGAACAAATCAAGTTCATTTAATGGTTTATGGCATGGTTATTTATTTGTTTATTAAAGATTATAGTAAACTTAACAAAACTAATACTAAACGTAGTAGGTTGTACATGGTGTTATCCCACAAGGCCTTTGACTAGGTAATGTATATATGATTTGTTAATATACAAAATATTATAGTTAACTTATTTTAATGATTGTTTTGTGTACATTGCACATTTTTATAGATTATGTTGTATACATTTTTTATTTTTTGGAATTTTATTACGAACATTAAGGATAATTGATGGGTTTTCGCCTAACAAGAAAGTTAAGAAAATTAAATTTACCGGAAATGAAAACTAGAGATAAAACGGTTTTAAACAATAAAGAATTTCATTTAATATAATTCACTTAATTATTTAATAGTGGCAGAAAAATAAACATGGTGTTTAAAGTCAAAAAGGTATTTTATTATTCTGTGTTAAAGGATATTTATATATATATATATATATATATATATATGTTACAGTATAACGACAATTTTATATATATAGATTATATATTTTATGATGCTTTCAATATAATTTCGAATTATACAAGGGGTCTATTTATTATGATTTTTAAACGTTTTGCTCGTATCTGATCTAAAATTTTTTCACTTCAAAATATAATTTAAAAATATGTCTTTTATTATTTAAAAAAAATATATAAGTATAATCTCGTTTTGTACAGCAGATTTTAATCTTTTATTAATCTAATGATTAATAAATAATAAATAAATAAATTTTAGGTAATTTTAAGTAACTTAGTATATTTTAATCTCTGTCGCACAGTCACACTGTTGGGCGTTTCGGTCGGGGTCTGGTCACGGTCCGTCTATAAGTTGTTGGTGTGTGCGTGAAACAAATCGAATTCCTATAATTTCTCGTTAACTAAACAATAATGGATCGCACTTTCTACGAGGGCTGGCTGATTAAGTCGCCGCCCACAAAACGAATCTGGCGAGCTGTAAGTAACAGTGGAAACCCCTCCAAAAAGAAGAAATATGCTGCCAGTAAAAACGGTTTTCTCCTTTTGAGGAGAAAGAGAGAGAGAAGCAAGCTCGGATCGGAGGAAATTCCTGCGAGTGATCAGTGAAATGTGAAGACCGCAAGGGTTAACGGTAAACCTAAGGCCGGAAGAGATTTCCGTAATCTCGGCATATGTATCTAGCAATGTTGTTGATTTTCCAAAGTCCATATCGGCGACTGAGTCACGAAGAAGACACATAAACGGAACGACGGATAATGGCAGTGGCATTTTTTTAAAATTACGCTGCGCCTGTATTGGTGGGTGCCTGCCCCGAGTGTGCGTGTGTGTGTTTGTTTGCCGATGCTGCTTTTGTCATATAAAACTTAATTCATTTTTAAGCCGGGGAGGGGATCTCGGCAGTTGATTGGAATGCAAACAAGCTGAAACCGCAGAGTGGCGAGGGGAATGGAAGCAGTGGCATCGATAATTGCAAAATGTGAATGAATTTACGATGGCTTCCTCCCTCTCTCGTTCTCTGTTCTCTCCCCTTCCCACTCTGCTTCATTGAGGTCGCGCGTCTATGTGTGTGTAGGTACTTGGCTGCCCTGGTGTGCGTTGTTTATGTTTGCTTATGGCGTGGGAACGTGTTTTGGCGCTGGTCTAAATTTACGCTTAATTAATTTTCCGTTTAATGTTTACTTGAGGGAGCTGGTTCCTCATCCCTATTTACCGCCCGCTGCCCCACTCATCCTTTAGCCGTTCGTGGATTAAATTACCGCCAACTGTTGCGTTTAATCAAATTTATTTTCCCCGTAGTCTCCCCGCACTGTTTTTTTTTTTTTTTGAGTAGAAAGACGGCACAGAGGGAATGAGAATCCCTGCTGCTGTGTGCATGTTTGTGAATATGTATGTATGTTGCTTGCTTTTATGTGTACATCGGGAACAAAAAAAAAAAATAATAATAATAATAAAGCAACAACAGGAACCGAAAAACAATGACGCACTTGTCTTACTATCTCCTGGATTCAGATTCGATTTATCCAAGTTTTGCCATAAGCTAGTAAAATAGGGCAAAATAAAGATCTGGCAGTCATCCTCTTCTCTTTCTATATCTTTATGACAGTTATAATTTGTTGTTAGATGTTAAACTTTTTTTTTAAGTTCTAACAACTGGAAGTTACTGGGAGTACTTCTCAGAGAAATCCATTAATTCAGAGACATTTCTAAATTGGGTAACCCGGTGAACTGCGTCGTTTCCATAAATATTCCAAAGTATTCCATAAATATTTTAAACAAGGCTCCCGATGATAACCACCAAATAAATACAAAAATGATTGCATCCAAGAATTGATTTTATATTTGATAAAATTGGTTGATGATAATGATAATTTAAATTAACGACGACGTGGGTGTAGATAAGTGTGCATGTACACACACAGTGGGTGTGTGTGGCCGGCAGTTACCCAAGAAAATGTCAATGCAAAATATGATTCGTGGAAAAGCAGCGAACGTTGCAGTCGCCAACTGTCGCCGCTTCATCATTCGCTTACTCACCACTGCTGTTGGATTTTGATATAGTGTATATAGCATATAGTATAGTGCTGTCAGTCGGAGCGGTAGAGTGGGCTGCTGCACCCTTTCATATAACCTTCGATTCAGAGGTCATCGTTGCACCCTCGATTTGATGTGGGTACAATCGTCCCTTGAAGTCTGTAATCACAAACAGTAGGCTGAGTTATGTTTATTTTATTGATATGGCTCTGAGTAAGGTCGAATAACTGCGGATGTTCAGAAAGAGAAATCGTACATTTAAGCTCTTAGGTTATTAATAATAAAAATTAACTATTGAGGCTTTAGCAGGGTACCTTATCAAGGAGAATAAGATAAGAATAAGATCTATTTCTCCAGTATGACTAATTACCTTTGTCTTTGCTATAAATAAGAGACTCCATCAACGCAAACTCTGTAAATCAAAATTACTGTGCAGTTTCAACTTTGTGTTGATTTCTTTAGTTTAAGGGATTCCCCGATTTGTAGAATTTAATTTTTAATTTAAAGCTCTTTAACGCCTTGTTTTCCCATTACATTTTTCTCTTTACAGCGCTGGCGTCGACGCTGGTTCACGCTGAAGCAGGGAGAGATACCCGAGCAGTTCTGCCTCGAATACTACACCGACCACAACTGCCGCAAGCTGAAGGGCGTCATCGATCTGGATCAGTGCGAGCAGGTGGACTGCGGCCTGCGGCTGGAAAACCGCAAGCAAAAGTTCCAGTATATGTTTGACATCAAGACGCCCAAGCGCACCTATTACCTGGCTGCGGAGACGGAGGCGGACATGCGTGACTGGGTCAATTGCATCTGCCAGGTGTGCCACCTGCACGACACCAAGCAATCGAACGAGCTGCCATTGGGCGCTGTGGGGGCAGGTGAGTGGGATGCGGATAAGGAAAGCTGAAGCCTTGGGTGATATAGTTTTCTTTGGGTTGCCTTAAAATCTATTTATATTCGCGTTTCACAGATGAAAACCGCACCCAGCACACAAGCTCCAGCGGCGGACTGAGCAACTCCACTCAGAATACCACCACCACTTCGCTGCACTCCTCCGCTGGTACCACACAAGCAACACAATCGGCAGTCGGCTCTGGAGCTGGAGGTGGCTCTACCACACAACTTCGACGGCCGGCGGTCATTGAACAGCAGCCGCTGCCTCTAGGCGCCGGGAACAATAACTCGGACTCTGTGTATGTCAACACCGAGTATAGTAATCGCGAGTCTATGCTTTGCGATGGCAACTTTGATCAGCAGGATCTGCTCTCGGCTGCCCAGCAGCAGCCGCCGCCCTCACCAGCCACGGCTCTGTATTTAAATCATAGCGCATTGATTCAAGCACAGGCAGCAGCTGCAGCCGCCGAGCAACAGCAGCAGCAGGCTCGCCTGGCTGTCAGCGCCAATGGTGTGGTTAGAAAACTACCCGATCACCTGGTGCTAACCCAACAAACTTTGGCAGAGGCAGCCGCCCAGCAGTGCAGTGTGCAGGCATCGCCCGCCCTGAGTACCGCCTCTGGGCCCTATATACCCATTAGCGAGTGTTTCTCGGGCAGTCCACGTTACTTGCCGGGTACTGGGCTACCCGGTGGAATAGGACCAGGAACAGGAGCGGGAGCCGGAGAAGTGGCCATACCCAACAATCCCACAACGCCGTTGAATAACTTGGACCCTAAGTTCTACGATACGCCGCGTAGTCATAACAATATTGGTCTGAATCTGACCAACGATCAGTCCAACTCACCGAAGATCACCAATTTGAGTCTGGTAAGTTTTAGTTACCGATACATGACGATTGATATATGAATTAACAAATCTATATTCGGTTTAAGCTCCTTAATTGTGGTTGTTTTCATTTATTTCAGCAACAATTGGCCAATGCCAATGCCAACGCTAGTAAACAACGCTCCGACTCCGATTCGGAGAGTGTTTTCACGGATGACGATGAGTGGGCACATCCTTTGCCATTGCGCGAGAATGTGGGTAAGTTGTCAAATATTCCGCCGCCCACTCACACAAAGCATAAAATAATATCATTTGATTTTTTATAGATCGCAGCACCAGACCCTCGGATAGTTCTATTGAGAACGAATCCTTTGTGTTGACCTACTCGCAACGTTTCTCGAAAATGCCAGACGAGGGCGGTGGAGCTGCACAGCCAGTTGAAAAATTAAGTACCAAGCAGGCGGCGGGAGAAGCAGTGGCATCTGCTCCATGTGGTGACCATCGAACGCTTGAAAAACTGGCCAAGGTGCTAAAGAACAAGAATAATCTCATATTGGACTTTAAGGAGAATGAAAAGTGAGTGGAAATAGTGGACATATTAAAGAAGTTTTTGTTAATAATATAAAATATATATATTTCAGGATTCCCCGCGATCTGCCGCAGCTTTCTGATACGGAGAACACTTCCCCGGCCATTGTGGCACGGCGCAATGCTCATTCGGCATTGATCGAGGAGAGCTATGACATTCCACGCTCCCATCAGCTGCCCTACTACAATGTCAACCAGCTGCTGGGCGAGCGCCTGGTAGTGGTAACCAGTCCCCATAACAGCAATCCCATTGCAGCATCCACACCGAATCTCATGGCCGCGACTGCTGCCGCTTTGACAGCTACCACGACGGCAACGAATCCCGGGCAGATTCCGGCTGCATCGCCCACCACCAGTGCGGCTCGGACACTGCCACGTCCTCATTGCTATACTAATGCGGCGCCCACAAAGATGGAGGGGAACGTATTTCGTTATGATTTCATGGAGCAAGCGGACTGTCCGCCAGTTAATCGCAAGCTGAAGCCCAAGGTGGTGGCTGGGACGCCGGCCTTGGAGGACAAGCCGCCAGAGGAGTTCCCAGCTAAGCCGCCGGTGGGTGTGGAGCATTTAACCAGCAAGCTAGGAGCTGCCCATCTGCAGCAGCAGCAGCAGACATTAGTGGGACCGCCTAGCGTAGATCGAAGGTGCAAGCCGAATGCCTATAAGGTGAGGAGATATATTTAAAGTCTAAATTTTTGAATTTTTTAAAACAAAAATGTATAATCCCATTTTAAGCTGGGAAATTCGGCTACCATGTCACCGGCTACGCGTCGCTCCTCGGGAGCCCCGCTCTCTATGGTGTTGCCAAATGAAACGGATGTTCATTCGTCAGCAGCTGCTGCCTCCTTCCGTGAGACCCTACCACGGCAGCAGAATCGTCAGCAACACCATCATCATCCCAACAGTCCTGGCAGCATGTCAGTACAACACCAGCGCACTGTCTCGGCTCTCGCTGCCATATCGAGCTCCGGGGGAGCGTCGGCGGTGACAAAGCAACAACAGCCGCCGGCGGAGCACAAGCTGCAGTACTTAGAGCTGGATGTAACCAACAAGCCGCCGCTGAATAATTCCAGCATGAATGTTGGCAATCTGTATTCGCAAAGCGGAAACGCAGCCAGTGGAGCCATGCGACTGTCCATCGTGGATGCAGCCGGAGCCAGGGGTCCCAAGCCTAGCAGCGTGGTGTACAATTCGGTGGACTTTCTCAAGACGGAGGCATTTAAGCGGATACGCGAGGAGCGAAACAAGGAGAGCACCGAGAGTGGCAAGTAATTTCCACACCCCAAACAACTTGACAACGTGCAATAACCAAGGAGACCGACCACGTTGCTGCGGATCCAGTAGTAGTGCCTATACAAAAATCTATGAAAACAGTGCAAATTCTTATCGTTGAACTCACAGACCATTATTAACACTCCCACATATCTAGTTCGCAAGTCTTTTAACTTTGATTCTGCATCTGCATCCTTACCTGAATCTGTGTTGTTCGTCAATTCATATTTAAATCGTGCTTCCAACACTTCCACATATTTATTGCTAAGCTTCGGAATCAAAATAACGATGTAACCATGACAAACAAGCGATCTTAGTGCTAATTTTACAAATGCAACCACGCAAGCATATTTATATATTATATACACGAATTTTATATGGTAACAAATTATTTACAATTCATAAATGTAACACATGTGTGCGACAACGTAAGCTGTAGCTTGATATTGTGCTTTAAAGAAATATATTTACAATAATAATACCAAATTATATCTGTTTTGTTAAGAATTACAAATCTGTTGAGACAGAACTCTGTGTTAGCAACCATTGTTTGGTGCTAAAACAATCCAAGTCAACCCAGATACACCTGGCAACTACAAATCTAAACCAAGCAGACTGTCATTATTATACAAATAGTCGGTAAAAACTAGTATACGCTTTAGAGTTCCTTACTTTCAACCTTATATTATTTGCATAAGAATGTCGCTGGTCTACATCACCCACCACGATGAGAATATTCTCGAGTGCGAGCAGGATTTTGTCTTGGGGCCTAAAGCTTCTATCTTTAGTTACAAAAATCGTAAGTTTCCGCGGACTTAACCCTCTTAAGTATCCTAACATAATAGTCCGCCTGCCCCCCAGCCACTTCTGAGAAGGCCGCCAAGTATGCCAAGAAACTTCGCGAACGCTTGAATGAGGAGGACAAAAAGCTGTCAGTTATCCTGCAGAGCGATGGCACTCGCATATTGACGGAGGCCAAGAAATCGCTGCATCGCACTATGGGCTATGCCCACACTCCCATCAATCCACCGAATGCCTTTCTGCGCAAAAATCAGGGCGTCAAGTGGCGTCGGGAGAACACCCACAAGTGTCCCAAGCCAGTGCCAATGCCCCCACTACCGCCGCCGGGCACTGTCGGCAAGGCAGGCGTTGCTCCCAATTTTATCAAGCGCAATAAGGAATCGGCAGGAAAGACCTCAGCTTGTCCGCCGCCTCCTCGTTACGTTGACACACCAGTGGGAACGCGTCACAATCTGCTCAGCTCGGGCTTGGTGCCACAGCACATAGATCGCAAGGATTTTGGTAAAGTTCCGATTTACCTCAAGAGAACGAAGAAGATGCTAGCCGAAGCCAATGCCGTGTGTGCCAAGGAGCAGGCACGCCTACTGGAGCTGTGTCGCGGTATTAAGGGTTTTACAAGGACCTCACTTACTAGGGTCGGCGAACCACCGGAAATGCCCGGCATGCGGGTGATGGAGAAGCCCGAACGCAACGAGATTCTCGAGGGACTGCGCTCAAGCCTCACCGAGATGACCAAGCAATATCAGTCCATGTCGCTGCTCATCGACAGCCAGGCTAAGCGACTGCGCAAAAGCAAGCTGGAGACCGATTTGCGTCAGGTGGAGCAGGATATTTTGCTAATTGAAACCACGCCCATCATCTATGTTTCCGAGTATTAAATTAAATTATATTCGTGTGTGTCTGCGTCTGGAAGCTGAGTGGGTTTTTCCTTTAGACTTATCCGCTCCGCTCTTAGAAGTGGACACACAGGGACAATCCCATTTGTACTTTAAGGTTGAAAATAAATTGTAACGTTTATGCATTTAAGCGCTCCTCCGTGAAGCTGCCATGACAAAAGGGGCAGGTTATCTGCTGGCTCTCCTTATGCTCGTACAGCTCCTGCAGGTTCTCCAGCTCCATTATAATTTGACGGTCACAGAGCGTACAGTAGCGACGTTCCAAGCTGAGGGGTATCTGCAGAAGCAATATGTTTAATAAAAAAAATAACGCAAACATATATTATTCTTAGTACTTACCTTTGCATAGGACACACAACAGAGTATTTCTGGCGTTCCTGATTCGAGATCCATATCTGTAGGAGGATCACCACCCAGCTTCATATGCAATAACTCTAAATGTGCGCTAATATGTTCCACAAAGGCATTTGTGATGGTCTTCAGAGGATGCTTCTCCTTACAGTCGGACTTAAGCTTATTAATCAACCGGTAAGCCTCCTTAAACATGCTCTTGGCAGCCTCCTCCTGGAATGGTGACAGCTCACCCAGTGTCCGTAGGAACTGAAGTCTCAGCCTGATGTGTGTAGTAGCTAGCATCGCCTGAAGCAGTTCCAATTCGCCTAGGAACTTTGGGGCATGCGTCGTCAACTCAAGGAAGTTGGAGTGCAAGTGGAAAATATCTTGTAGGACATGATATTTAACTTTGAGATTTAGCAACTGGGATTCTGTGGCTTCGTCGACAAATTGAAAGGAATCCAACGGACTAAAGTCGATAAATCTTTGCAGTTCCTTTTGGGAAAAAATCGTCAAGCGAAGTTCAGCCAAGTAGTCGGTGAACGGATTGATGGGCTCGTTAAACTTCAATTTGCTAGTTAGCCGAGCGAGGCACTTTTCCGCATCCTCATCCTGTATCCTACCCACTTGCATAATTATATGATTTCGCTGCCACAGCTGCGGGTTTATGTACTCTATAAATGATGTAAAAAACACGGTCAGAAGGCTGCCGTTTGAACTGCAGCTGAGATCTAACACCTCAAAGTTTTCGGGCATATCCATGGAAATGGTTGTCTTTGTTAGACTGAGCTGCTTGCCTTCGTGGCTGATTTGAATGCGTTGAAAGTTTCTGCTACTGTTTCCCACAATGTAGCAATTGTGGCTAGGACAGGAGAGACCAGTGATCTTCATTCCGCCGACATAGAGTCGTGTTTCTAGCCATTCTTCCCCCTCCTCGGACACTTGCATGCACCAGGTAAGCACATGTGCCGCCTTGCAGCAGGTTATGTAGTAGCAGCCTCTTTCGGGGCATCGGGTAATCACTCCCATTTGCAGACCCATGCGATCCGGTTTGCTCCACAACTCCTTTATCAGTTCTAGACGGGATTCATTCGATGTGGAAACTCTGTACAGTTGGATAATTCCTTTGACATCGCCAACGAGCAGGAAATCCTCAACAACATGAAGAAAGCAAATGCGATCCAAGCAGGTCTCCAAGACATGGTGTTCACGTAGAGTTTGCAGATCGGGGCTTAGGATAAGCAACCACAAGCTTCCGTTGGCGGTTCCCAAGACCAAGGCATAGCCGTTATTTTGGCTGGGAAGCCAATCAAACATCGTGATCCAGGAGCGATCCATTAAAGCCTGATACTTTTTAAAGCTTTTAATATTAGCGAATTTCATTGGCGGCAGCAGTGAATCCCGCAGGGCAACGGCTACATTGAGGCTTTTCACATTTTCCCAACTCGGGTACTGTGCGGGCTTGGTCATAAACATAAAGGCACCACGGGTGTTGAGCGCAGCCAGTAACTGATTTCCATTTTGTAAGAGTCCGTTTGCCTTTTTTACAGCCCTCAATTTCGCAGGTGACACGTCCGCGGAGCACAGCGTTGTGTAGACTGGCTCCAAGGCCAGAGCTTGCGCCTCCAGGACATTACAGCTTTCATATACGGCTTCTAAGTTTACTTGGTTAGCCAAAACATCCAGGGGTCGCGCCTCCAATGCGCTGAACTCAAATTCCGCCAAAATATATGGAAAGGGAGCCAAAAAGGTCGTTTTATTAGTCAACTCCAACGTCACTACGGTCGTTTTGGAGCCAATTAGAGCTATGAAGTCTCCATCCGCATAACTGGCCAGGAAGTCTTCAGTGGAATCCTGACGAGCTTCGCTTTGGGCGAGCACTGTGAACTGTATGTTAGCTGAAGAATTGAAAAGAAAAATGATTAAATAGGAATCTAAAAAGCGAGGAAAACAAAGGAAACAGAAAAATAATTGCTAAAATTATGCAAAGAGCATGAGAAATGCTAATAAAAACGATCAACTTTAGGGTTAAGACTCATGATAAGATCGGAAAAATATTACTTTATGAGACAAAGTAAGTTTGTAATACAGAACAAGGTTGTTAAATTATTGTATTTTTTCTATATAATTTAAAAACATTTTAAAAGAGTTGCTGATTATCACAAGTCGAATCCGCAAGAATAATTATTGTTGGTACGAACAGAGCGAGCACAACAAACCAGCAATAATCAGTCTGCGCGCACACCAATAAAACTCACAGACACACACACTCACGTTTACCGACGTCTTGGCCGCCGCTAACAATTTTCGCCTCAGTAGTCATTTGGTCGCGCAAAGTTCAGCAATCCCAGGTCCAGAAGTATGGCGAGCAAGAAGTTTGGTCTTGATTTCGTGAAGAATGTGTCCCAGTACGTCAGCGGCACTCAGGGTTTCGACCGGGTTGTGAAAATGGTGAGATTACAAGAAAATGCAATAAATTGCAAGCGACGCCTATTCACATGGTAAACAGCTGGGCTGAGCCAGTTGTAGTGTTATATAACCGTTCCCAGTTATCGATAATCCAGCGCGGTCTTGAAACTTTTAGCTGCAACTCGAGCTTTGCCGGAATTTTTGAATCCGGTGATTTCTAAATATATTTGTCATTTTGTTTGTTTTGAAAGTTTTGTAATATTCTTGTATCCCTTTTAGATAAAAATCACCGATGGCGGCGATGGTCGTGCTGTGGGAGAGTTCACTGTGGAGAAGGAGCATCTGAATCGTGGTGGAACTTTGCACGGCGGTCTAACCGCCACCATTGTGGACAATGTCACCACATACGCCCTGATGTCCAAGGGTTCGCATCCCGGAGTCTCAGTGAACCTGAATGTGAACTATATTTCGCCAGCTAAGCCGGGTGAAGTCGTTGAAGTCGAAGCCAATACTGTGCGGGCAGGCAAGAAATTAGCATATTTGGATTGTGTTCTGAGAAGGAAATCGGACGGAAGGATCATCGCCAATGGTGGACAAGTCAAATTTGTGCAGTTCGATGAGGAAAAGAAGGAATAGGTCAACTAAAAAATTTTAAAAATAAATTAAACAATTTATCGATGTCTCGATTGGGAAGCATGGTTCATCGATAGCCTCTCGAGAACAGCTGTTGTTTGTTTATATTTTGTATCTTGGTTATCTTTTCGGTCTAGTAAACTTCGTATCTTTTGGGATTCTGGATGTAGTATTGGTATGGTAAGGATTCCTGGACATTTAGTTACATTATTTCATTGCTATTTACCTTTTTAATTTATCAGATTTGTGGGAGACGTAACATCTAACCAACAAATTATGGGAACTCGCAAAACTGGCTTGGATTTTGCTAAACACATTACGGAAATTATTACAAAATCAACAGGATTTGAAAATCAGCTAAACAAGGTGTAAAATTCCATATAAACGGAGTTATACAGTTATCTGTAGTCTTCTTTCATTCATTTCTAGGTCAAGATTTTGGGTGGCGGCGATGGAACCTGCTGTGCCGAATTGAAAGTGGACCAGGAGCATGTGAATATTAGCAATTTCCTGCATACTGGTTACATGGTGACCCTAGTGGACATGATCACCACATACGCTTTGATGTCCAAGCCCTGTCATCCCGGTGTATCGGTGGATATTAGTGTGAACTTCTTGAAGGGTGCCAAATTAGGCGACGACGTACTCATCGAGGCAAATCTACTCAAGGCGGGCCAGAACCTGGCCGTCATTGACTGCACGCTGAAAAATAAGAAGGATGACTCGGTGATAGCCAAGGGCTCTCAACTCAAATACGTGAATTTTGAATAGGAAATTAATTTAATTAATCACCAATATAATTGGTTGGAAATGGGAATCGACTTTTACAAAAAAATTAAATAAACTAAGAAAACTAATTGCTGGAGAATCTATTTAAGTGAGCTTTCTTTATCTTATGTACATTAAATTGTTGTTTTAAATAAGCTAGCTTTTAATGGGCAATACTCGGTACTATTTTAAAAAATATATACTTATATAGTTGTAATAAGAAAGGAAGATCCGCAGATTAAAGATAGAAAAAACATTGATTTCTATTTAATTAAAAATAACATTTATTTACAAAAATGTCGATAAAATCGATTATCTTCCAATTTTACTGCAGAAAAATTTTTCAGAAACTTTAAATTAAATTAAAAAAATAACATACCTTGAATGTTATTTATTTTCTTTTAATTTTAGGTACTCAAAACTCCCAATAACTTTAAATAAAACTATCTCTTCTCTATGGGATATATTTATGTGCTTTATTTATTACATGTGTAGCATTGTTACATTGTTAATTGTTAGTTAATTGTCAATTAAACATGCTCGTTGCGTAATTGCCGGTGTGTTTTTTGTTAGATTTTCTTTCGCTTTGATTAGATTGAGTGAGTGGCTACACCTACGGATAAACGTGTACATCGATATGCGTATTTCATGGGGCTCTGTGGCTACTTCACTTGACGTTCGTCGGCAGCAAGGGGCAGTGGGGGCAGCAGGCCTCTGGTGGCGTCAGGGGATCCACTCCCGGCGGACAGGAGACCTCACCGCAGCGCTCCCTCAGGCAGTTGACCTGGCCGTGGAAGCAGTTGCACTTGGTGCAGACATCCGGCGACCACACCTCGTTGTTCAGTCTCGTGGTGCCCTTGTCGTCGACGCAGTGGCTCCTCTTGGGCTTGGTCGACACCACCACCGCCGGCTGAGCGGGTGCTGGCGCCAGCTGTACCACCGGCTGCGGTTCGGAGTCCACGGCATTGCAGGATTCCTCCAGCTTACGCAGCTTCTTGTGCAGCTTCTTGAGATCCTTCTGGAAGCTGCCAATCAGCTCCTCGAGACCACTGACCCGCTCTTCGTTTACATCGTACAGAGACTCCAAGGGACTGTCATAGCTCTCGGCAGTGGTGGTTATATCCTGCTGGTGGAGATCCCGCTTCTGCCTGTAGCCCTTCTTCGTGTAGGTTTGTGGTATAAAGGACTCAAAGATGGCCGGTGGGCTGTTGCACCTGCCGCATTCCTGCCACAGATAGAGATTAATGCCGGGGATATCCTCGCACTTCTTGTAGCCACCCTGGTGCTTGGCAAGCACGAAGACATTCTCGGTAACCTGGTCGAAGTTGTCGCCAACATCGCAAAGGACGCGTCCGAAGTTGGACTGCTTAATCTGGACCAATTGTTCCGAAGTGAAGACGCCAGGATTCTCGTAGTATAAGCGATCACCGTCGCGCAGGCGTCGGAACTGCTCAATGAGCAGACACTGGAAGAGCGGACCCACCTTCCCGCCATCCACCTGGTCCTCCAGGATGCCACCTAGCCACACGTCCACGTTGTCTGGGTGTCCGTACAGTTCCTTCATCTTCTTTCGGATCTCGGCATTGCTGATCTCTCCTGCAAGATCCTCAAAGTCCTGGGCCACCGTCAGATTGCAGAACTTCCTGTAGACATTGTAACCAGGTATTCCGTGATCCCTGCCTCGTTGGATATTAATGGCAGCCAGATCAAGTGCCACGGCATGCGCCGTCTGGAATAGCTTCTCCGTGAGTTCCGTATTCAAGTTCTGATCGGGCGTCTTAAGCTTGGCGGGCACGGCCAGGAATCCCCTCATCAGGGGATCCACTCCACCCTCGTAAGCCAAACGCCAGGGCGCAAAGAAGGCCTTGTGGAGCAGCAGATGGCCCTGGGGTATGGGCTGGAAGGACTCGTTTAGTCGGTGCAGTATTGGATTGATGATGGTGTGGCCAAAACGGAGGGCAGCGGTGGCAAATTCATTGGCAATGCTGGGATTCACCGCGGGATCGTACCCTTTGTAAGCGCCCATCATCTGCATGCCACTCTCACCGATGATCAGGGGAAGCCACTGCTTGAAGGTGATGTGCTGCATTTGGGCGCCCACTATCTTCCTGGCCTCCTGGTACAGCGTATCCCCGTCCCAGTGCGAGTTGATCTCCTTGAGCTTCTTGGCCAAGCGATTGTGTTCACGCATCCAAATGGTGTGCATGGCCAGGAGACCCACTTGCTCGTTGACTCGAATATCGCCGGAAACAAAGCAGCTCATGGTGTTCTCATCCAGATTTCTGCGGCAATCCATGCCATCCTGGGGAGCAGCGAAGGGCAGCATATCCTTTTGACGGGGAAAGTGAACTCCGACCCTGAGAAGGCCCTCCTCCGCCGTGAGATTCCTGAGTTCCTGGGCGAAGGGCTTACTGTAACCATAAACCTGCGAGGCATCTATATAGGATGTCAACTGGTTGATCTGCTCCCGATGCTGAACGCTGTCGAAGAAAAGCGAGGTCATTCCGGAGCCACAGATGGCACTGGAGCGCACCACATCGATGCAGCGACGATTGCGGACTCGCGGATCATTCGGTGGCACTTCGATGGGATAGCAGGGCGGCGCCATTTCACAGCTCTTCTTGCAATCAATGCCATCCCAGCTCTCCGAACTCACCGAGGGTATGGCATGGTCCAGATCGTGATCCAAAAACTGACCCCACTGCATCACCATGTGCGTAATCCTGGCATCGGGTGTGATTTCCTTAGTGGCCACAATTGAGGTGGACACAAGACGAGCACTGGGTTTGGCATGGCCGGAGTACAGCATACCTTTGGTCCAGCCCACGGGCATGCTGAAGCCATTCTCATAAATCGGCGGCGCCAATCTCCGGAAGGCGGTGAGCGAGGCGCCCCAAGTCGGATGTTGCAGATTGTTGCAGGTGCCATCAATGCTCCGGTAACGCGAATGATAGCACATATCCGTGCAGTTGGGCATCTTACGGTGCTCCATGCACCCGGAGAGTTCGGCCACCAGGTGAAGGTGCTCTCGCGAAAGTAGATCTCGGAACTCATACTCCTCGCTGGCCATGGTCAGGTTGTCACCCTCCTGGACATGCTTTCGAATATTCACCAAGGTTCGCTCGTAGATCTCGGCTGCCCGGGCCAGCTGGCGAGCTTCACCAGTGGGAAAACGAAAGACGCGCAGGAGCTCACCATAGTTCGGTGGCGCTTTGTCGGAGCGATTGGAAAAGAGCATGTCAAGGGTGTTGTTGATGGCTAAATCGATCTCCTTGGCCGCCTCAGCAAAGGCAATGCGCACATAGCGATCCCCCGGAGCCAAGTCTACATTGTTTCTGGAAGTTAAGAAATTAATTATTTTCTATATAATTTTATACTTTAAAAATGTACTTTAATATTAGAGAATATAATTTAATAATTTCTTAAATTAGCACCTAATAAACGCCCAAGAAATTGCCACCTATTCTTATCTATAAATTGTTCTAATTTCCAAGGAACCAAGAGTTGACATCCCAAGCTCCATAAAAAACTGCACAAAGCTCTGAAACAATCAAGATATTTTAAGGAATTTGCACATTTTAATTACCATAATGCCAGGGCCAGGAGTCGAGGAGTCAAGGAGCCGAGGATTCGAAGGACTCGTCCAAATGGCCGCCTTGTCTAATAAAAATGCCCGACAGTCTATTTCCCTTTTCTTCGCCACGAAATTATGCTGCATTTTTTCCCCCTGGCAAAAAAGAAGGAAAATCCGCGCTTTCCTTTCCAGCTGTATCTGAGGGAGAAGGATGGAAAGTGGGACAGGCTAGGCCAGGCCATGGTAGCATTAACAACAATTCATGCCTGGCATTCTGCGCTGTGCTGCCAAGGAATGCTCCTCCTCGAGGAAACTTTCGCCTGTGTAAACTTTGGCATTGTGCTGCGGCGAAGGCGACGGTGTAGGTAATAACTTAACGACCATAATACACCCTGTTGCTGCGAAAATAGTCCTGCCACTATCAGTGGTCCTCTCTGGCTCTGGTTCAGGCTCTGTGTCTGCCTCTGGCTCTGGCTCTGACTCCTCCTGGCCAGCAGTGGATTTTGTGGACCCGCCAACTACATATTTCTATACTGCCATCCTGTGGCTGCCCTTTTGCCTGCTGCTTTATATACAGTTGGTCATTGTTTTAGGGCATTTCAGACATTGGTCATTAAGAGAGAAGATTGGAAAATGTAGAAGAAACTTTAGAGAAAGTTTAGGAATTTATTGAAATTATTTTTAAGTGTATTTAAAATAGATTAATTCAACTGAGAAATACAGTAAAAAGAAGGGTTATTTTGAATTTGAATCATTTATTTTTGAGAAGTTAAATAATTCTCCAAAATATTCTAGGACATGAAAAAGGTTTTAATTCATCACTGCTTTATTTTTATATTAATAACTGCACAAGAAATCTTATTAAATTTATTTTAAGCAATAAGCAGTTTGTATATTTGCGGAAATAAATGGAAATATAATTACTATTCATTTTGTAAAAAACTCTAGCAGCAACTATAATCGATCTTTTCATTTCTTTGAAATTAAAATAATTAAATTTCTATAGCTTTAATTTTCCTAATGAATATTATAAAAAAACACTCTTTATTTTTGTTTCTGTATAAAGAACACTCCTAACTCCTTAAAAAATATTCAGTACAGAGGCTGCGGATGAAAGAAGCTTTCGGGAAAAAGCAAATTTTATTAATACCTTGATTGGTATTTTGGCAGAATTCCTGATTTTGTAAAATTATTAAAAAAAAAAAAACCCAAGCATTTTTAGTGCCATCACATTTATTATTTCTAGGCAAAGGTATCCCTACTGTCGCCACTTTGGCTGCTGCCTAATTTTGTGTAAAGTTTTTTGTTGGCTTTGGCTTCCGCTCCTCTGCAGCCCTCGCTCTTCACTCTCGCCTTTGCCACATGCTGTGGCGTATGGCAATGTATTTCCGTGGTTAGCCCTTTTGCCAGCAGTACTGGGATTGGGAGCAGGAGCAGGATGAGAAGCAGGAGCAGCAGAAGCAACACCAGTGGACTAGGATGAGGTTCCAAAGCAGCAACAACAATGGCAGTAACAGGATAAGCCTTTGTTTTACGCCAGCATTACCCCCCCAAACTTGGGCGGATTTCTGTGCTTTGGTTGTTGTTTTTGGCCATTGTTGCCGCTGTTGGGTTGGTCTTTCAGCGGCTTTCGCTTACTTTTTGCGGGCTGCCGGTTGCAAACGTCACTGCCACCGCCACCGCCACCGCCTTCTCAACCTGATTCAAGCTTTCACCTCCTGCCGCCGTCTTCCAACATAGTTTTTCACTTTTAGCGTCGCTTTCTCACACTACAGACTCGGGGCTTTTTCTTTGTAATTTTTCGCCCCCATCCCTGCGGTCTGGCGACGACTGAGGAAGGTTTCCGCCTCGGTAATGAGTAAAGTTTCTAATGCTCCCGGCGAAAAACTGTAAGCCGATTCAGCTTCCGTCGTGCCACTAAATGCTGCACACACCACACACATCGAAATCCAGAGATTTCCCTCTATGCACCACAAGAAAAGAAAGGGTTTTACTGAGGAGTCATTAGCAATAATAAATTATTAATATTTTTGTGATGTTTAAACTCCTTCCGAACTCTTGTAAAATGATGAGAGAGTTGTGAAGCTTTCTGGAGAATATATTGCAATTTTGTAACCTTTTTCTCTTAGTTAATAATTTATAAATCCTTTTAATATTTTCTCCTAATACTATCTGGAAAAATGTCTAGTCCTTTTTTAAATAATATTTTCAAAATTTCCAGGAGTGAAGCGTTGTTAGTAAATTTATAATTTCATAAATTAATTTTAATTATATTTTCCTTTCTTTCTTCCTTTTTTACCGTGTTCCAAAGCCCCCGCTTTTCCAGCTTTTCCGCTGCATTATGCATTTTGAAAATGGCTGTGTAAGCAGAAAGTAAGCCGCTGCCTGGCGGTTCGCCTTTTGTGGGCCATCATTGGTCTCCGTTTCCCAGTCGGCGGTTAATGGCCAACTCCATGTTCCCTTCTCCTGTTTGCTTTATTTTTTTGCCGCCTCAAATTGATTTACGGCCTGCGGCGGCAGGGCGAGGATAAGGAGAGGAGTCATGTTGAGACCGACGACCATTTGCTCAATAAATTCACATCGTGTCTCTTTTTTGTGGAATAAACAATTTGAAACTTCAACTCGTCCGCCGGAAAGGAGAGTAAAAGTTGAAGATTGTGGCTTAAAGTTAGAATTTTTAACGTTAAACGGAAAGAAATTTAATCTTATGAAATTGGCTTAATTTTGAGCCATTAATTTATGGCTTACATGGGATTTATTTGGCTCAACTAAAAGTGCATTAAACGATTAACAAAATTTGTAAAATAAATAAATTAATGAAAGGTATATAATACATTATTAAATGATATAAAATGTGTATTAAAATTAATTAAAATTGATACTTTACACCAAAAAGAATCAAAGATCTTGTCAAAGACAAACAGGAAAATGATATTTTATGAGTGAATTATCCCAACCATCTTTTCATTTGAATATTTCAAGCAAACTTTTAAAGCTATCTTATGGCAATCATAGGATTTAACTTCTTCACTTTATCAAAAATTATCCAATGTTGACCACTTCTAGTTCCTAGTTCTCTCATCTTAGAAATATCTAAATTATACATGAAAATATTTTCCAACTGACTTTCCCAAAGTTAATTCCATTTACCAATTCTAAGACTTGGCCCAGTGTGTGGCCCATAGTATTTCTTGTTACAGCCTGCAACTTGTCAACTCAATTTCAATTTGGGCAATTTGGATAACTTGTGCGGTTGCCTTTCCACTCTCTCTCTCTCACTGCGGCTCGGTGTGTGTCTTTTGGCCGCCTTTCGTGGCAGTATGGGAGTGTGAGTGTGGCACGTAGCTTTTCCGGGCTTTGCACGTTTTTCAGTTTTCAGCTCAGGCGACGGAAAAGTGCAAACTGAAAACTGAAAACTGGAAAAGCTGGGAAATGGCGACAACGGCAACGACAAAGACAACTTTTGTGCTTTCGTCGCCGCCTTTTGATGTTCGCCTTGGTGCATATTTTATTTGCAGTTTAGCTGACACCACAGTGGAGTCCATGTGGATCAGCAAGGAGCAGATCCCTGGCATCCTTTTGGCCGAACTGGCAGAGGGATTAGCAAGTTTTGAGCAGCTGTTAACTGCTTTTGATAACAGCCAGCCAGAGCAGTGGAGTTTGATGTTTATGCTTTCTAGACGAAAGGGGAATTCATTAATCCCTGAATTTTCATGGTTATCCCTGGTCTTTCCCCAACCATTCTGCCACTGTATCCCTCTCTATTGGGATGTTGGTTTTCCAAGCAATTTGGTTTAGTGAAGCTTCCCGCAAGGATTTAAAAATCATTTGAGGCCAGTTAACAATTGTAAGCCAATTTAGATACATTTCTAACAGAAGTTTATACAATTTTTCCAACTATCTAGGAAAGTTGTCAAAAAGTTAGGGAATTGTGTAACTTGTTAATTAAGAAGTTTACATAAATTTATTATATAGCTTGTATAGTAAATAAATCAATTTATGGAGTACCATCCTTTTAATATATTTTCTTCTTGATTTATCTTTAAGAAATATTAAACTTTACCTTTTAAATTATAATTTCATTAACATAGATAAAGATCATTTGTGATTTATGTTCTTAGTGAACCACTATATGCCTTCCAACTATTTTTTCAATTAATTAAGCAAGTTTACCGCGCACTTAAATGCATTTTAAGTGCGTCCTCCGCTTTAGAGGCGGCTTTTCTTTGCAGTTTTTCCATCAACAGCGCTGTTTGCCTGCCAGGCATCCAGGCAGGCAGTTTCCCCTTTGAGCGAAAGTTTTCCCTTTGATTTTAATGGAGTTTTATGCAATCCCTCGCCCTGCATCCTCGCCGCCTCCGACAGTGCAATTAAAGTTGCAGTCGTCGACGCACAAAGTTGAGCTATTTGATTTTAATTTGGATTGCTCCCTTTTGTCCCGCCAACCAACGCTCACCTGATGGTCACCAGTGCGGAGGCGGAGGCCCTGCCAAACTGGTTCTTCAGCTGGCACTCGTACCGTCCGCCATCGGGGATGGTCACATTCTTGACGAACAGACTGCCGGAGCCGCTTATTTGATATTTCTCCGTCAGCTGCACGTTCGGATCAATGAGCCGGCCATCGTGGCGCCAGGAAATCTAATGGAGAAGGCGAGGAAACAGCACAGGGAAAAAAAGGGAGAGAAATCAGTAACTATTACTTATATAATGCAGGTTTTAATAAATGGCTAAATAATCCTTGTGTCTTTGGAAAATTAAAAGAAAAGGCTACCAAAAAATGGACATATTCTATTAGAAATTTCCTTATTTTAAGGTCCTCTTTTCTCCCAGTGATCAAGCTTAAAAGTGAACCAAAAGGAAACGTCAACAAGTGGCGCGCAAATAACAGAAGTTGGCGTTGGTTGTGGCCATTCCGGAGAAGGAAGAGGTGGAGAAGCATGGATGGAATCCGGGGCAATAGCAACTTTACCTGCAGTCCGTCCTCTGGCTGATCGGCCTGGCAGGGCAGCTCAATGGTGGAGCCCGTAATGGCCACCAAATTGCTTGGCTCGATGGCGACCCTCGGCGGTGACTGGGAGCGTTCCACCTTAATCGTTGCCTCCACGCTCGTCTCGCCGTTCTCGTTGCGCGCCGTGCAGCGATAGATGCCTGTGGAAAAGTGGCCCAAGGAGTGTTGGATTCGATGAAATGTAAACCGTTTTTCCGGCAATCACTTTCTTCTCGTTTTCCCTCCCAGCTTACTCACCGGCATGCTCCTGGCGGGCAGCGCTCACCACCAGCTCGGTGTTCTCGTTCTCCAGCAGAAGATCCGCCGAATTGCCATTGGCAAGGGGCTCACCGTTGAATTGCCAGTCGATGGTGGGCAGGGGATTGCCATCGGCGTCGCATTCCAGCACAAAGGCCTTGCCCAGTTTGATTGTTTGGCTTTGTGGTGCCATTAAAATTTCGGGTAGTTCTGTGGCAGAAAGAAAGAGGCGAAACTAGCAGCGGTTCAACGGGGCGTATGAGCGATTTTCGAGCAATTTTCTGCTGCTCCAAATGGCAGCAACAAGCGGCCAAAGCGTAGCCTGCAGTTCGTTTTTGCCTTTTCTATGGAGTCTTTTGTTTAACTCGGCAACAGAGAAAAGCATTACCCAAAGTCAAACACCGAACAGCAACACCAAACTCTCTGGGTGTTTGACCCGCTTTAGCTGGCCCACGGGGCGTATGCGTAATATGCAATTCAAAATACTCGTTGAATACTTATTCAGCGGGTTTGCAGAGCCATATTTATTTTGACCGCTATGTACGGGCATTTTCATAGGTCCAGAAATTAAGAGGAATAATTCAAAATAAAAGTTTAGTTTATATTTTTAAAAGAATTAAATGATAATATTAAAGGAAATAATATAAAAAGGTTTTAAGGTGAAACATATACCAAGTGTAAAAAAAATACTCTTTAATTGGTTTCAAAAAGGCTAATATTATAATTAAATTTCAATGAAGAAAAAAAACACAAACTTTCACTAATTTGAAGTATTTTCTACCAGCATAAGTAAATATTATTTTACAGCTTAGCTCCACAATTCTGTAAAAATGTTCACATATAGAATATATTTTTCTACGTTTGTTTTTATATGAATTTGGATGTTTGGATGTGCCTGTTTGGCGGGTTAATTACGCTGACCAAGCGCCACACTTGACTGCTTAAATAGTTCATACGCCCCGTGGTCTTCCCAAAAAAAAACCCATTCCCAAACACATTCCCCCCAGTTTGCTATCCCGCGTAACCGCAGTTGGCAATTTGTGCGTGCTCTCTCCTCGGGCCGCGCATAATAGTTTATAATTTTTGCACTTAATTTTGCAAAATAACGCATAAATTTCGCACTTCATTTTGTGCACGCCGACAACCGCAAATTATAATGAGCCATTGTGCGGCGTTTGCAGCATCGCCTTGACTGCCATCGAGGGTCTGTCTGGGATCCCATTCCCTCCCGCGCCATTACCATTCCCCAGGGATATATCCTGCCATTTCCTATAGCACCATAAAGTACAGTCACGTAGAAAACCGCTTGAAAATACAGCAATAACGAATGGAGAAACATATAAAAGCTCAAGAGGAGTCAAGCTGTTTGGCGGGATTGCACATCTTTGGCTTATTTAGTGAGCTTCGTTTAATGTGAATGTGAACCGAAAGGAATCTATTGGTCAATGGATTAAATCATAGCTATAACTGTTAGAAATAGTGCTGGGAGGGAATAAGCAGAGTTAAAAAGGATATTGCTCTGTAGATAAATCTTAGTTGCCTTTTTATGTTATAAGGCTTATTATATTTTTCGTACCATTTGGATAATATCAAAAATTGTATCCTTCTTCCTTCCCATTCACTGACACCACCTGCTGCTGTCATAAAGCTGTGACAATCTATTTATCTCCCCCTTCCAGCTCCTCCTCAATATTCACCGACTTTTCAATCTCAGTTGACGTGGCCGTGGCCAGTGCCTGACCAGTCTCAATGTCTGTCCCCAGTTGCGAACTCGCTGCCATTTTCTCTTTTTCCCAGACGAGAACGAATTAAATCGACTGCAAATTGAGTAAAACGCGACAGTTGTGACTCCGTTTGGTGACTGTTATTCCGGGTGCAATTGCGGAACTGTGACCCGAAGTGATGGGGCGACCCAAGTGTGAAGCTCCCCACAATTTAACAGAGATGCGAGGCTAAGATGAGGTGCGTTTTGAGTAATTTTAGGTGTAGTATATTTAAAAGAAATTGTACCACGTTTAAGGGTTAAATCTGATATATTTACTCTTTTTTAAAAACAAATAACATTTAAGTTTGTATATTCTAGCTGTTGCAAATCATTATCTCTTGAAAGCATTCTGTATCTAGGTTCTTTCTCTCCATCTGTATTACTTACCATCCCTTACTATAAAATTCTCTATAAATCTCTCTATCCATCTCCCTGTCAGCAGTTTGCTATCATTTTATCTAAAAGAATAAGTCAAAGATGAAAAATCAGGAATAGGAGAACTATATGTCCTGTAAGTCCTACACTTTGCATGAAATGCTATGTTTTCTCCCTTAGGTACAAATTTCCCACCATGTGTACCTGCCATCCCTGTGGCATACAGAGATACGAACACCGAAACGGACACACCAGCACCCCTCCTGTCATTTACTCACCCTTCACCTCGATGCGGGCAGTAGCCTGGACCACTCCCAGGGAGTTGCTCGCCTCGCAGCGATACGTGCCCGCCGTGAGTTGGGTGGGCTGCAGCAGGACGAGGCTACCGTTGTCCTGCAGCTGCTGGTTGACAGTGGACTGGGCCAGTTGCCGGCCATTGACGAACCATTGTATGTCCGGCTGCGGCCTCCCGGAGGCGGCGCAATCGAGCAGCACGTGTCCGGAGCCATGGAGGGCCACAACTTGGTCGTGCGGCCGATGTGTAAAAAGCGGAGGAGAGGGATCTACAGAATTCGGGTTGGTTCCGGCCTCCGCCCACACCTGATTGCTACGGGGGTCGATGAGGTTGACCACGGGATGGATGTGCTCCCTGGCAGTACCGCCATCGCCATTACCATTGGCTACTACCAAGCGAACGGGCTGGGAACGCAGCTCGCCCATCTCATTCCTCGCGATGCACTGGTAGATGCCCATGTCCGCGGGCTCGGCGCGTCGGATGAGGAGGCTGCCGCTGGGCAGGAGCTCTGTCCTGAACTCTTGGTTCTGCTCAGATCCTACGCCCACCTCGTTGGTGTTGTGCATCCATGTGATCTGGGGACGGGGTAGGCCGGTGACCTCGCAGCTCAGCTCCACCTGCTCGCCGCCAAAGGCCTGGACATCTTGGGGCGCCACCAGGAACTGTGGCTTGGCTGTACAAATTTATAGGTTTTTATTTTGCGTTTTTTTTAAGAGGGTAATAAATCCTTTAAGTGCTTAATTCCTTAAAAATATAAATTAAATAACATTTCCAAGCCCAGCTCAGATTTATTCTTCAACTCACCGCACTTGAAGTGCTGCTCCCCAAGGCTTCCAAAGCTCTGTCGCTGGAGTCCTTGGGGTGAGGCGCAGGTAAGCGAGATGGCCACCAGCTGACGCTGAACATCCAGGTGCCAGCGACGCCACAAGGAGTACACTCCGCAGTTACAGTCGATGGCATTTCCGTCAAGTCGCAGACGCTTCAGGCTGTTCAGCCTGTTAAATCCATCCACCGGCAGCTGGCTCAGCTTGTTGTTGTACAAGATCCTGGCCAGAAAGGAGAAAGCGAAGCGAAAAGTTAGAAAAAGAAGGAATCATCATCATCATCAGCATCATTGTCGACTTACAGGCGGTTCAGGCGCGGCAAGTTGTTAAAGACCCCATCGGGAAGCTGCCAAATGTCATTGTTCTCCAGGAAACTGCAAAAAGGGAAAGCGGATGGGGATTTTGGGGATTTTCGATTAGAGAAAAATTTCAGTGCTGTCACTTTCAAAAATAAACAATTAATGGAATATCTAAACCAATAAGTTTTTACTCAATATCCTGTGAATTATGGTAAAGAATAAAATAAATGATATTATCTGCCATACAAAATATATCAAATATTTAAGTTATAAAATTGATAACAGTATAACTCTACTCTTTTCACTTGGTTATTAAAAAAAATAAAAGTTATATTATTATACATTAATTGTTGCTATTAAATTATATAAAATTCCTAAAGGCAAAAAAAATAATTCTTATAGTCCTCTGCGAATTTATAATATTTAATATTTAAAGAATAACAAAATTTATATTTTATATAATGAGAAAAACTAGAAAGAAAGTAACAGCACTGGATCGATGACGTTAAGGCGATTGCCGTCGATATGGACAGACACAAGGCCAGGGAGATCCTTAATTAAGGTGGGACAGGCTCACTTACATCGCCTCCAGGCTTCGCAGACGCTGGAAGATGGTCGCCGGTAAGCGGCTTAGACGATTATTGTTCAGATAGAGGAACTTCAATGCGGTGAGTCCTTGGAGGGCACCCTCCTGCACGAAGGACAGCTCGTTGTCGTTCAGGAAAAGCGTCGTCAGCTGTGAGAGGCCGCTGAACGCGTTGGCTGGCAGCTCCTCGATGTGATTGAAACGCAAATCTCTGCAAAAATGTTGCACAAAACACAGATAGAGTGAGTGAGTGAGCGGTGGACAAAGGCGGAGAATGGGGAAGCCCCGGTGGCAGCTAGAAAAACGTTTATCTGATGGATGGGATGCTCACTGGACGGCGGAGCATAACATGGTAAATGGCGGTGAGGTGTTCTTACTACACTAAGGGAAAATTGGGGAACTTACATTAAATTAAATTGAATTGTTAACGTAATAATTTTGCAGACTTAAAATATTCATATATGTATAGACTTAACAATTTAATATTTGGTCAGTAGTAAACACTTTAAATCAATGACTTATTTTAATGTAGGAAAATGTGTTGCTATATTTATATATTTATTTAAAATGTTAAGGACTTGGTATTTTCTTCCCATAAAATCCTTCTCCAAGTGCTTTGCAACTGAAAGACTAGCAGTTGGGGCTAAATCAATTTTTGGTTCCGACAAATTGCTGCAAGTTGCCAATGCCAATTCTCGTCATGTGGTCTGTTGCTCGCTCCTTATTTCCTCTACTTCCAACTCCATTTATGGGTGGGAGAAGTCTCTTTTGGAGTGGATTTTGGGGAGTTTTTGGGAGGTTTTTATGATGTCCTGCCATGTTATGGACATTTGTCATATGCAATTAGTGCAAAGGCAAGGGAATAAGCGAAACTCTCCTAGAAAGCAGCTTTAAAGGAGTTTATGCACTGAGTATTTCCTTAAAGTTGCCAGATAAATTAAGAAATTATTCCCTAAATCCCGCTAATCTGCCGTAAAAATATCCAACAATTATTTACACATTTTCCCCAAGCAACATCCAATTATTTTCCCTGGCCAAACATAAACCTAAATAGTCAACATCAAAATATGCATATACTCCATATATATTCATCCCTCGATATCTCGGGGCTCAGCCTCAACTGAAGCCGCAGCTTATCCGCCTCTTAGCGCGCTTGATAAACCGTTCTAACGACATCCGCTTGATATATGTATACATATAGCATACCAGAGTACTACTATATATAGAAAACACCCGTTTACACAAACATTTCGCACACACATTAAAAATTAATTACAAAAAGTTGATGCTCGCATAGTTTATGCCCGGCGACAAAGCAGCCAAGCGATAAGCAAGGGAGCCAGAGCCAAAGAGCCGGAGACCCCCGGCAACCCGGAGACCCCGGCAACTCATGTGAACTCGTATGCTGCTGCCGGAGTTGTGAACGAAACATAAGCCACGGATTGAGGTCTCTTCGCAAATGCCAAGCTCACCAGCTCACGAGCTCACCAAGCTGCCATTAGCAACGACTCACTCTACGAAATATATATATATAATAACTGCAAGATATTTGTTATGAGTTGAGATAATGGCAATCTACAAATATTTATGGAATGCAAATAAAATTTGGAATTTTTGAAGGAAAATATATCTTAAAGAAGCCTTTTTTTAAAGCTGCTTAAAGAAGATAATTAAATTATTTTGATAAGGCTTAGAAGGTTTACTAAAAATAAATATATTATGAATTAACAAATTCTGGCACAAAACCAGATAATGTTTATATTTGTAGGCAAAGAAGTAGTCCCAAAATATCATATACATTTCTTAAGTTAAGTCCAAGAATAATATCAGAATCTACGAAAAAAATACTGTTTTTTTAACTATACTATATCATTTGTTACATTATTTGTATTTTGAAAATTTATATATTGTTTAAACCATAATTTTAACTGAAAGCCACAAGAGCAAAGATATTTAATCAGCCTACATTCATTCTATTACAATCTTGTATATGAGGTCTTCTTAGACCTTTTCTAATTTATTCTCAGCTTCAAAATGTTCTTGTAAAATCTTTTATTATTCATTAATTATTTTGTTTGTATCTACATATTTTCGAGTGCATCAATTGCTGTGGGGAAATTATAGTCACGAGAGTATTTGCTGCGGGTTAAAGGATGTTGCTGGAGGAGCGGTTAAAAAAGTTTCTAATCAACTCATGAACTTTGTTGCTGTTCCTCTGTTGGCCGGGTTAGCTGTGTTTGCACTGTTTGGCTGTTGGTTGTTAGCTGTTAGCTACTTGCTGGTTCCTGGGTGCAAATTCAATGCGGCAGCGAAAAAGTTTCTTAGCCAAAGTGAAAATTATACCAAAAATGCAGCTGGTGTTTGCCGGTTTTGCCGCTTTTGGCAAGTTCGCTTACCGCCGGCCGATGTTGCAGCTAAGCTGTCTTTGTTCCTGCGATAATTATGACCCCGTTTTTTGCTTTTTGCTTTCGGCTTCCTGTTTGGCGTTTTTCAGTTTTTGTTTTTTTTTTTTTTGGCCAGGAGCTGGTGCAATTGGAGCTGGGGCTAAAGTTGTCTAAACAGAAATTATGTTTTGTGGCTACTGTAAACATGCAACGCACAAAGTGCAGCCAAACTAACTAACTACCAACGGCAACTAGGAACTGGCAACTGGCAACAACAGCAATAGCAGAAGCAACAACATCAGCAGCAGCAACAACATCAGCAGCAGCAACTTGCCACTAAAGCACCTACAGAAGCTACACTTAAAATTTTAAGGTTAGTTTATTGATTTAAAAATAAAAAGGGAAACTAACTTTGGAAAGCTGAAGTTTCTATATTCTTCCAGTACTAAATTGGTTCATGAAAATCGAGGACACCCCAGATTTTAGGGACTTTAAGCTGATTTAGGATTTAAAAAGGAAAATCAAAGTTTGAAATCATAACTCAGGAAAGCAGTTCTATAGTAGATTTTATTAGCCTTATAAATCTGCAAACTAAGTTGAAATTTTTTTTGTAGATTCAAGATTTTTAAATTTTTGCAAATTTTAATGATGTAACCCCTTAATTTTTTTTTGAAAAAGTTGACAAAATATTTTTTTCCCGGAGGAGCCTACTTTGATTCAGTATTTTGTCAGTACAAAGAATATAAATGACTCCTTCGATGATTTTCAAGCTTCTGACTGTAATTATTTCTTTTTTATAAAAATAGAAATGGTAGAAAATGTTGATTTAAGTAAACAAATATTTTAGTTATGAATTGATTAAGTAGATTTATGCTAATAATAAAATTTAAATCATTCAATTATGGCTTCTGGCTTCGGGCAATAAAAATGAAATGTAAGAAATGCATGCAAATATTTTCATTTGCAAATACAAATATTAAAATAAATTTACAAAAATTTCTATGCACACGTTCTTCAGCAAATATAAATATTTTATGATTTATGGAAATATGGTTGCTTCATGGCTTCCGTATTTCCTCGTTTTATGGCCCAATTTTATGCCAAGTGTGACAACAAAGGCAACTTGCAGCAAACCTTAATTGGTGTCAGCGTTCACTGACTAAGTGCAACTGTGTCTGTGTTTCTGTGCTCAAATTGCAACTAAAGACGAGGATGCAGCACACACAGGGAAATAAAAAAATAGGAAAAACAGAAGAACAGAAAAACGTCAAAAGCCCGCACACCACACACTCGCACAGAGGACAACAAAAAAGGCAACACAAACAAGGAACGACAACGAAAACAACTTAAAAATCCAGAACAACACTAAAACCACTCACACGTACTGCTTGAGGCCCCCTTCCAACAACAACAGCAACCACAGGGCGAACTCTGGCGCAGACTGGTGAGGTTGGTGGGCAGCCTGAGTGGCTGAGTGGGTCATGCATACGCCCAAATGGAGCCACATAAACAAAGCAGCCCCCCCTTCGCTCCTCCCCAGAGCGGGCTTCGGTTTCGGTCTTGGCTCCACCTCCACTTTCTGCCCAAGCTGCAGCTCCTGATGAAAGACCCCAAGTCCTGGGGGCAGTCGACCCACTGGCATCCATGTGGCATCCATGCTAGCCAAGCTCAGTTACACTACACCAAAAGAAGCTAAGGTTCAGGCTAACTTTTAATATAAATAAATAAAAATCTGAGGAATATATTTATAAATAATTATTTTTAACTAATAATATTTAGACATTCCCAAATAAAAATCTATTTTATTGTCAGAGATTAGGAATTTGTTCTTTGAGCCAAGTTAAACATTTTCTCGAGTGTATGTTGCGGTGGGCCAAGCAGGATGCAAGGATGCGGGTGGCGACCAACAATTTGCAAAGTTGCTCGCATTTCTACCGCAAGAAGGGAGCACAGGAGATGGCGAGTCCTTTGTGCGACTGCGGCTGCTTGATCCACATTTTTCGCCCTGTTCTTGTAAACTCCATTAGCCCAGCCACCAACAGTCAACACGGAGAAGGAGCCACAGCCCGAGCCACCACAATCCCAGCTGGGGCATGCCACAGTGGGTCAAGCAGCCAGCAGATGGATCAGTCTAATTTGAATCAACATGGCACTGGGCTTCGTTCCGCTCCTTTTCCTTTGACTCCAATGCTGCTATTTGCCCAGACGTTCCTGCTGCTGCTGCAGAGAGCGCTTTAAAATTCGCCGCCACTTGCCAAGTCCCTTTCTGCATAGGCCAACACCTCGAGGACATCAGAGCACACCACAGTGCCTGTACGGCCAACTTCGTCCTGCTGCCTGAAACCGCTTCCATCTCCACTCCCTTGCCCATGACGTGTGACAAACGATGGTCCACTTCAATGTGCATACACGCTGAGTGCGTGTCCGGGTTGCCAGAGTCCGCAGTCAGGAGTCATAGTCTGTAGTCCCGAATCTCTCAGTCCCAGTCCGATGCCTCATTGAGCCTATACAGCTGTTGCACTTAGAGAAAAAGCTGTAAAACTAATATTAACTAAATAGGAATGCGAACTAATCCTTGTTGATTTCAAATCTCTTTAAGTAAATGTTAAAAAAAAGAGTGTTAAATACTTTATTTCATATTTTTAAAGACCTTTTAGAAAAGAATTCTACTCCACTGCGATTTCTTTTGTTAGTTTTGAACACCTTTCAACTTTTAAGCGTCTTTTTTCGTCAGTGTCCAAGTGCCGGAAACCAGTGCTGACCAAGTGCGTGTTGGAGTTTCTCCTTCCTTCCTCTCTTTCTCTTTCGTTCCCTCTGTGGGATGTCATCAGGACCTGGAGTAGGCACCCCCGTACAATGGCCTCATAGTTGGCATCATGTCAGTTGCGCAACTATTTGCCAAAGCGGTTAAAAAGAAGCAAAAAAAGCCTGGCCGAGCAGATGCTTTTATGGGGGACACAAATAACTCGCATGCTCAGCCATTCAATCGCGCAGAGCTGGGAAGGGCACTCATTGCACTCATGGCTCCCCACCAGCCACCATCCATCATCCCGCAGCCACGCCCTTAGCCCACCTGCTGTCTGCTGATGTGCGCCAAAAATGGCTCTGCAACGGAAACGGAAATTGAATCTTGAAACTTCTTTCAGCGCTGTGACACTTCCGCCGGCATGAATTTGGTAATGACATTTGCATTTTCGCATTATTCGATATTTTCAATTAAATTTGCAAAATGCACAAAAGCGAGTGGGGTGGCCGTGTCCGGTGACGCTGTTGCCGTGCCCGTCGCTGGCTCGGTCGCTGTCTTTGTCCGGGTTCTGATGTGCTCCGCATATCCGTATATTCAGAGTTTCCGTACATTCGTTGCCATGTGTCCGTTCCACTGGCTTGACTCCTTGCCGGTGCAATCAGGTACACCGAAAATTAGTATCCTTAGGATCGATTTGGGGTTACTTTTTGAATAGTTTAAGGGAGATTTATTAAGAGAAAATTTCGAAGGGGTACGTTATTTTAAACTACTCTTTTTAGTGATTAGAAAATGTAGAGGAAACTCTGCGTTTAAAATTTATTATTTATATTAATTGTTCTTTATTTAAAAAGACATTGTTTAAAACTAGAATCTCCACAGATTTAAAACCATATTATATATTTCTTTATATATTTTTTCTTACATCCAAATTATTTAGTTTTAATTATCAATTAATTTATATTTTTTCCTGACCGTGTAGCCATGTCTGCACTTAATTAATGCATATTATTGACAAAGGCATGTTCGACTCTGGCATGTTTGTCTATTCACGCATGCCCGCACACACTAGCGCACACCACACACCGTTTGCACTCTGAAATACTCACAGGATATGCCACGCACACATATATTACGCATACGCTTTGATGTCCAGGACGAAAATTTATGGTTAGCCCCAAAACTGAAGCCAAGAGCGATATTTTAAAGCAGACGCGGCTGCCAGACAGTAAATTGAATGAAAACAATTAGCATTGTGTAGGGTTTATGGTTAACCCATGTGATGCACATCCCCTCAGCGCTTTCCCCCCGCCGAGGACGAGCTGGTGGTGTCGGTGGAAGCTTACTGGTGCGTGCTCAGCGAGCGTTAAGCTGTTTAGTGGCTTCACTAATTTGATTTCAATTAGTTGTCACAATTAGTGAAGGAAAAACCGCAGCAAGTAAATTAGTGTTGGATTTTCCGCAGGAGGGCAAATAGGGAAATGGAATTTTGGCAGTGCATGTTTGCGGGGTCCGCTTTGAGATTTCAATTTGATTGTTTTGGTCTCGAGTGCGGTTTCTAGGTATTCCAAAATAATAAATACAGGAATTCAAAATTCTTAACTCAATAAATTATTTAAAGGCAAAAGAAAAGACTTTCGATAAACCACCTTCCCTGTTTAATCTGTTCAATTCATTTCTTTAATATTTAATTGAAGAAATCTCACAATATCATTTTCCCACAATGTTTATCTTGATTTAAGAAATTGATTTATAACTTTTGTATGTTAATATTTATTGTAAAATGCCGCAAGCTCTCATTTTTTCCTTAGATTAGTTATCGCTTTTCTACCTGCTACCTGGCACCCAATGAAATTGGTTTTCTGCTCAGTTTTATCATTGAGTCAGTATATTTTCTAGTTCATTGCATTTTCATTAGAGTTAACGCTAAAGCTTCGCCTTTTTTCCACGCAAACACACAGCTTGGCTTTTTGCGCCATAAAGTGTGTGGGTTCGTTACAGGGGAAAGTCACCTTATCAGTGGCAACGCATCAGCATGAACACCTACATGCATACGTATATAGATCCCCAACCCCATCTCAATCCCCCATCCACATCCTTCGCCAGGTTGTTAAGGTGATTCTGGCTTTTGTTGAGCTTGTTGCCTTGTGCTTGTTGGCTCTGATTATGATTTGTCTGGCTTACCCCAGCCTGCCAGGTGGGCCAGGTGAGCCTCCTCCGGATGCCCCGCCGCCTTCGGTACTCCTGATGCTCATTCCCGTTTGCCTGCAGCTTAGGCAGCGTCTTATGACGCCTCCTCCTGCTCCTGGTGTCAGTATAAATCCTTTTACGTTCTGCCAGGTCCCCTGGCTGCCTTTATGGCAAATGTGACAATAAAAACATGATTTAACTTTGGCCTGCCGCACACTCCCACACGATTGGCACACACGCACATACCACACAATGCGATACCGCAGACACACTCGGCAAAAAATGGAAAAGCAGGCAATAGCTTTGGGAATTAGGTCGTTTAAAGGGTATTTGTAGTAAAAAATACAATTTAATTCTAAATGTTTAAAATCGTTAACAAATAAATTATAATATTATTAATATTTTAATATTCAAATAAATAATAATTTCCGAACCTAACAAAAAGGATCTTAAAATATATATGAAACATCTTAAAAATCCCCCATTAAAATTTATTTACAATTTCTCACTCTAACCGTCTTTTTTCTTAGTTAATATAAATATATATTCCAAATGAATTAATATATTCTCTCCGTGTCCTGACACAGACACAGATTGCACATTATTGTAATAACATGGCTTACAAACACGCAAGGAGCAGGAACAGTAGCAGGAGAGACATGGCCCAGTAATAACAGCAACAGCTCAGGAATAAAAGTGCCTGCACAAGGCGCATCCTTGCAGGCCGTGTATCCTGTTTACTGTTGGGTTGCCCAGGTGATTTCCCAGTGACGATAGTCAGTGGGACCTCATGACAATTGCTCTGTCACTTTTCTGGTTTCCCTCTCTGCGTGTGTGTGGCACTTGGTAATGTAATCCTTCAGCTTTCAGCCTCCTTTGCCGTTTATTTTTGCCCAGTGACATTTTATTATTATTAAACAAAGGCACAGCTACCACAAAGCCCCCTCCTTTTTTAACCCTTGACATTGTTTTATTTGTGGGCGTAAAAGTTCAGGCCAAAGGCACCTACCAACTGCAATTGCCTACGTCCTGCTCCTTTTTGGCCATTTTGGCTTTTTTTGATCCTCTGCAGCTGTGATTTAATTTTCGTTCTGTTTGCTTAGCCCCGATTCCTAGTGTTCCTATCTAGCTATATAGCTTTCATTCCCTCCCAGGAAAATCCTGTGCTAAACTGTTAATGTAATTGTGTCCAGTTAGGACTGTTTGAGATACTTAGAGCACTTTACGTAATTGGCTCTCGGAGTGTGCATGCATAAAACCCTTTGTTTGGCTTCGATGGAACAACAACAAAAGATTTTGGTCAACAGAAAGGTTTGGAAGTTAGAAAGCAAGAGAGAGAGAGCTGTTCGAATCACCTGTTCTGTCTTACCTGTACTGGGAAAGTACAATGGCTTTGGTAGAGTGAAAACTAAAACTATTAACATTGTCACTCTTAGGGAAGCAAAGCCATTAAATGTATTTAAGAATATTTCTTTCCTTGAAGTGTAAATTTTTACAGGGGGGAAAAATTATAAAAATTATAAAGAAATAGTATTAACAAATTCTTTGTCTTAAGAAGTACTTTAGCTTAATCAATTCCACCATTTTCCACCACAAAGACTTTTAGAAATATTTCTTCCCTTGAAATGTAAAATTTCCAAGTGCCAATAATCATAATTTACATTAAAAAATAATGCTATAAATTACACAAAATTATTTTATTATATTATTTCTTTCCATGAATAAAATAAATAAAAATTATAAACAAATACCTTTTTTAAGTAAAAACTTCTGCTTAATAAATTCCGCATTTTTCCACCTGAAAACTCCTACAACTGTTGGTTCAGTCAGCCGGCAAAAGAAAAGTAAACTGCAAAGCAATTAACATTGTGTTCTCGAAGTGACAAAGTGACAAAGGAAGAGGAAACTTTTTGGGCCAACTCAAATCCTTGAAGTAAAACTGTGGCACTTTAAGGATTTTGGCTTGGTTGGGGCTGCGACAAGTGAACTGTGTGCCAAGTGTAAACGATAAAGGATTCGCCCCCGCCACTGACCGACCAACAAACCAGGACATTCTGCACTCCCACACTTCGGACTGCGGACTCTGAACTCGGGAACTCCGGAACTAGGACTGCAGCAAGAACAGTTTTGTCCGCTCACACGGAATTGATATGTGGCTTGGCTCAGCACCGATTCCCGGCTGCATCCGCATCCTGGTCGCCGTGGCTTTGTTGCACTTATCTGGCGCTGCCGTTACGCACAAGTGGCCATGGGCGAAAGGCCATAGCGCAGTCAGGCACTTAAAGAAATAATGTTGTTTAACATATTTTGGGACAAATTAAAGGATTGCAAATTGAGGTAACAAATTTCTATAAATAAGGTTTGAAAATAATACATTTAAAAAGTAATTTTTAATGCCTGAACTATGGATTTATATTGTTTTTATTCATTATTAACAATTTGTGTGAGAATATGAAATAGTAATGCAGGAAAGTAAGCTTTTAAATTTAACAACGCAAAATCCTTGAATTCCTTAAGCGCATTTTTGCGAGTGCCTCTTGCGGGGCTACCGCAGAATTGTTATATTCAGTAATTATGTCCAATAAGCGACGAAGCGTGAAGCGAACGTGGAGATCCTGCAGCCCAGGCATCCTGCCTCCATCAGACCCACGCCCCTTGAGTTCCACAGCGGAAGGAAAACGTTGTCGTTAATGTTGTCGTTATGTAAGCTAACCCAGTTTTAGCGTCGACATGGCATTTCCTTCCTTCCCGCCAGCTCCTCTGCGTTAAATGCAATCCTTGAACGGAATCCGCAAGAAAAGAATGAAAGATGGTGGAGCCAGAGTGGGCGGTGGGTGAGGGCAGGAACCCCTTGTAAGGGGTTGGATAAAGATTGCTGACTGCATGACACGCCAGAGCAGGCAGCAAAAGTTAAGCCACGTGCAGAAAATTCACTTCCGTTCCGCACACACACACACTCGGGCACACGCACACTTGCTGCAAGCGGAAGAGGACTTGAAGAACAAGAGAGCGGCATCTAAACTTGCATTGCATACTTTTTTGGGCTGCCACCGAAAGAAAAACTCCTGCCAGCGATGGAAAATCAAAGGGAGAGTAGAGAAAAAGCCCTCGGAGCGTATACAACAACAAAAAAAAGGAGAGAAGGAGAAGCAGGAGGATGAGAAATGCAGGAGCTACAAATTCTTGTGCCTTCAAATTGCTGTCTCACTTCCGACTTATCCTTTAACCGAACTGCATTCCCTCAAGTTTTCCCCAAGCACAAGAAACATATCAAGCAGATGGGCCATCAATTCCTTACATATTTTTTCCACGGCTAAAAAGCTAGTGTCTATGGTATAGGAACAAGGCTATACAAAGTAGGTTTATCTATAATAAATTGAGCTTATTGGAATGTTGAGTGCTAAAGGGTCTTTATGTATTTATAAATTGGAAATTGTAGCATTGATTTTATGATCTTCATTGCCTTCGAGGGGGCCTAACCTTTTTAAATGTTCTCAACTCTCTAGCTGTATTTTTAGTGCTTAAAATGTCACATTTACTAAGAAATTTTAAATTTCTTTCTGTGCTAACCTTGATGTTCCCCCCTCTAGTTACAAACGAAAACTGCTCTTGTGGCAGCCCCAACAATTTTCGAGGCTCACTTTTCTGTGGCTTGGACTGCTAATGTGCTGCGCCTTGAAAGCTCCTTCAGCTGCAGCTCATCCGTCCTGGCAGTAACTGCTGCTCCCCCCATTCCTCCCATTCCCATTCCCAGGCTCAATCCCGTTCCTGTTACTGTTCCTGCTCCATCGACATTTCTACAGGTGTAAATGTCTCGCAAGTGCACTTTCTGTACACATGCAAGGAGTAGGAGCAACCATCAGCATCATCCTGGCAGCTCCTTGTGGCATGCTTAAGCTGCTTTCCGTCCGGCAGGCAAACACCTTCCTTGGCTAAAAGTGGCCACCTGGAGGAGCTTTGCCCACTCGGGCTTCCTCCTTCTACCCTCAAAATAATTCCCACATTCTCAGGCAGCTCAGCACACACCCAGCGATGGTGTGTGTGTATATTTTTGTTGAAATAAATTTTATTTAAACTTTTCGCTGCCTCCGGTTATATTTTTTTGTGTGTGTTATTTTTTTTTATTCGCTGCAACGTGTGAAATTCAATTATACAGCAGATTTATATGTCGGGCATGGAGCCGGGTGCCTGAGCAGCTCTCGCTGCCACCAAGGGCTTTTATTTGAGGAGCGCAGGGCGTTGGAGGGAAAAAAACATAGCCCACACTCTCATACAATATATATACGATATAAAAATGCAATGAAATCAGTTCGCCATTCAAGTGGAAATGGTTTAATATGCGTATAAAAGGCGAATATTACCCAAAGGTCTTGCAGTTTTCTATTTCTGGCTATATGTATGTGTGTGTGTGGTGTTTTTGTTGGGAATTGTAGCATGAGTTGGATAGCTGAATCAAATGGGAAATAAAAAATAATAATTGTGGTATTTTTTTAAGGCAAATTGAATGAGAGATTTCATCACCAAGTTTGGGGGAAACCATTTTCAAAAAGGTTTTTTTTCACAAGAATTTCAGCTTATGCAGCAGTTGTTTTTTGATTTGAAAAACCCTGGCATATTGCAAATAGTTTTCAAATAAAATACATGACATTTATAGATTTATTTTTAGCTTTGAGTCATAAAAATTGAAACAAAAAGTTTACATTTATCCAGAGCTATAAAAAAGACTAAAACGGTAAATACAAAGCATATTTATTTAAAATTTTACTTCATAGTTATTTATGAAAATTCCATGGATAACTTTACACCTGGTATTGTGTGGGAAAAATAAATTAATTTGCTAACATTACGTATACGCCATGTGTGGTTCTTTAATTTTGCTTTCCATTCGCTGCTAGCCAGGAAAAACCTTCAAATTTGCCAGCATAAATTACGCATACGCCATGTTGATGCTGGTCACAATCTGCAGTAGCAATTGCCCAGCCAGTTGCCACAGCATTAACATTAACATTATTATGCATTTGTCTGGGGCAAGTTCCGCTGCCCCAAGCTATCTGCTCCTCGTATCTGCTATCTGCTGCTTACGTGGTGCGCCACTTGGCTGACTCTTGGACTTGGTCTGCCGCCTGAACGAGCAGTGAGCGGAGTGCCACTCGTTTTTATTTCTTAACAAATTTGGTTTTCTTTTTGATATACTCTTTTAAAGAGGCTATTTGTAGCACTTGGATTTGAGTTGAATTAAAATAAATATACAAATAATATTTATAATTTAAATTAACAAAGAACTAATGTAGATTTTCCAATGATTAATAAAATTAAAGTGACTTCTAGGGTTTTAAGAATTTCGTCCTGCAAATAAGGGTATTTCTTCTTGTCTTGGCCATCGCCTACTGTTGACTTTGCCCCGGTCCACATAATGGTGGCATCTCTCACCTGGAGTGCTGGAAAAGGAAAAGGAGGAGTTGGAGATGGAGATGGAGATGATGCTCCAGCATCTACCAGTTGTTTGCCTCTCTCTCTTTATTTGCGGCTCTTATTCCATTACTTTTGGGCTTCGCTCTGTTGCCATAGCATACTTATGGGAGGCTGCTCCTGCTTTTACTTCGAATGCAGGTCCTGCAACTGCTGCTGATGCCGCTTGTTTCTTATGCTTGACCGGCACTCGCCGTGCATTACACTAAGCCAAAAATTGGGTATTAAATTCGGATAGAAAAGGATCGGTATTTATGATAAATGATATAAAAACTACTCTAATAAAAATCAAATAAATTTTAAAGGAAGCTTTCTATGCTCTTATATATGTTTGTAAATCAAGTAACTCTTTTAGCTTCTCTAACTTTCTGCTGCATATTTCTTAGAGTGTCTCCTGTTTCCAGGATTCTGTGTTCTGTGTCCGTTGCACATGCCGATTGCTCCACTTTGACATGTTGCTGGTTGCCATCGTGCCCCCATGTTGCCGCCTCCTTTGGTGGCAAAATAACTTTGCTTATAAATTGTGGCATGTGTTTGTGCAGCGATGATGTTGCTGCTGCTGGGTGCATTTTGCACAGCTCTCTGCTATCTTGCTACTTTGCATTCTTTGCTTCACACTAACGAGCATGCGAAATGACAAAGCTGATGGGCGTGGCAGGACGCTGAGCTAGTGATGAATATTCAACAAGGAAAAATGTTGAGCAACCCAACGTAGAAAGTATCGAAAGTTCTACTTATCAGTCAGTAGGTGTTGTTTTCGAGATTTATAGTAATGAACTCAGACAATATTTAAAGGGTCGTAAAATATAAATAAATAAATTTGTATAAGGGAAGATGCAAATATTAAATTGATATATAAAGTTACGTTCCGGAAAAAGTTTATCATTTTGTTGTCAATAATTTGTCAATGATAATTATTATTAAAATAATAATCTTAAAGTCCTAAGCTGACTCTGAAGCATCGCTTTTACCATATTGTCTTCCCAACCTTATTTGTTATTCAAAGAGAATATATAGTCTTGTTTTTCGCACATCCCTAATCAAGACTCTGGTGGCAAATGAAGCAAGTGGCACTTTGTAGCATTAAAGCAAAGGAATTGGAAAGAAGGGAAAAAACATGCAACTTTAAATGCAAATTGCTCGGCGTGACGAGAGACGGGAAGAAGACTCTGGGGAAGGCGAAATCAATAGGAGATTTTTCTATGTCAAAGTGAAGCGGAGCCTGGCTGACGACTGCCAGCTCTGGCTCCAGTTTCTGAATGGCGGAATCTTGAAACCCTTCGAGATGTGGCACTCGATGTCTCGATGTTCCTCGGAATTCACCCTCCTCTATTCCACTTCTCCACATATATCTCTCTGGCTGTGACAGTGAATTAAAATTGCATACGCCCTCATCCTTTATTTTTTGGGGACTCATCCGGTTGCCTTTGATCCTGTCTCCGTTCAGCTTTAATCACCCGAAATGCAGTAACTCCCAGCCGAGGGGGTTTTTGGTCTACCGCTTCATTTGCATAATTACAAATCATATTACAGTTTCTCCTCCACATTGTTCACATACGCAATTTAATTTTATTTTCATGTTTGCAGCAGCAGTTCGCACCGTTTGTTTTTTTCGGACTGCAAAATATTTATACGGCAACAATTGAAAAAGTCAAACCAGACTGAACTCAACTGAACACTGAACACTGAACAGTGCAAAAAGGCGTAACAACAATAATATTATATTTCACATGCGACGAGAGGGGGGGAAAGCCGGGGAAAACGACACAAGCGGAGGGATGGAGAGTGGATGGCGGGAAAAGTGGAAAAGCGACGTTTGAATGCTCTTTGATTGATTGGTAATTGAATTTGTGGGCAAATGCATTTAGAGGATTTATCGCTAGACAATCGCAGGCAGTCCTGACTGATGGCTCTGGGATCTTAGAGGTATTAGCTTTATTGTCAATTGCAGGAAATTTAATTAAATTGCATTTTGCACATTTAATTGATTAAAATCTGGAAAGTAATTAGTAATTGATAAATCTTTTTGGAGATATTGTTTTTTTATTATACAAAACTAATTTAAACACAATTTAACTTAGTTCCTTTAAAGAAAAATAAATAAATACCCCCTACTGATTCCTTTACTTCCTCTTTTTTCATTATCACATAAATATCCTTTAATGGTTTTTAGCTAAATGTTTATGTTTCCCATATTTTACCCAAACTCTTGCACTGTCTAAAGCTATCTCCATTTTGTTTATTTTTGACTAGCTTTAATTATAAACCCCATAAAAGCAACATAAATGTCATTAACGAAATTAAACAGTCACAAATCATGAGATTAAGCTTAACACAAGCATCTTTGACACTAGAAATAATGTTTTTTAGATTAGTTTTTTGGCAGAAGAGTTGATTTATAAAACTATATAAATCAACTCTTCTGCCTGCTATAATTAATTATATGTTAAATTATATGTATCATTAAATGTCACACTTTATAATAACAGCATAAGGCTTAAATTAAATGAAATTGCCACAAATCACTAGCTAAAGCCATTGTGTAAAATCAAAAATAATTTTGAGAGGAGGATATAATTTGTATACGACTTAATTTAAAAGGGAAAATTAAACGCTATTAATTTATTTAGTTTGTATGCTGGCAATTCGTACCCCATTTGTTGGTCTTTACTAAATAATTAATAAATTAAATCAATAATTTAATTAAATGTATCTAAGATATAGTTATATTTACTGTGACATTGTCTGACTGAATTAAAAAATAATAAAAAGCAATTTTATCTGTTTTAACTTGAAAGAAAATTTAATAAACTTAAACCAGAATTTTCCTTTACCTCAAATAAAATTCCCACAAATCATTTCCGACTGCCTGTCATAAACACAGCAACATCTTAAGCAGACAACTTGTCGGCTGCTATAATTATCCACAATCTGAGTCAGATATATACATATGCATGTACCCCCTCTTAAGTCTCGGCTATTCTCCACTATTCCTGACCATTCGGCCACACCTGAGCCCCGGAGATCAGGTCCTTCAACCGTTCTCATCGGAAGTGCTGGGCAGGGAAGTTTCGACCATTGGTAACAATTTCAATATTTCCACCGACAAATAAACAGCAAATGTAAATGCAAAATTCCCCAATAGCAGGCAGCAGTAGGGGGGCGGGGGGCGAGGCTGTGCAAAAAGGAAATTTATGCATATTTAATAACAACATGGCAAAAGAGGAACTGAAACAGGAACAAGGATATGGAGACGGAACGAGACGACGACCGGCTGCAAAATACAAGGCATTTTTCACGCATAAATGCACCAGAACGAACGAGATGAGAAATTCAGAGAGGGTTCCAAGGGGTGTGTGGGGGATTTTTTAGTACTTAAAATGGGAATAGAGGTGTAAAAAAGGGGTGTATGGGTAGGCAAAAGGGGCAAAAATACAGGATAAATGCAGGAGCAACCGGGGAGCTAAAATATTTTTGCCAGCAAAAATAGTTTTCGCAAATAGTTGATAAGCGAACAAAAAAAACAGCAAATATTGTACGTACATATATATTCATATATTCTCATATTCAAATACAGTTGAACTTCCTTAAGTTTGATTTCTCGATCTCTATCTTTCTCACTCTCGATCTCTATTTTCTCCCACTTTCTAATTGTCACTTTCTTTCTCTCCAATTTTCTCTCAATCTCCGCTTAGGGGGTATAAATAGGGACGATATCCTCAAGCCTGTCTCAGGCCGCCGTTGATGCCCAAGGCGGCGTGTGGTGCCTTTCCATCTGGACAACCCGGAGAAGTCTCGCAGGAGCTAAAAATGTGCAAATTCTGGGAAAACTCCTGCTAAACTCTAGGGATAGCTAACAAGTTTTAAGCCACATAAAGTCACTCGTACATGTGTCACAAGGGGCCGGATCAGACGACTAAATCATAGAAACGGTCGAAAAATTTGTCGAAAAGAAATGTAGAACAAATATTCGGCTACTTCGCTGCTATCGAAGTCCGACTGTACATCAGAGGCGAGCACGAGAGTCAGCGAACTGGACGCTAATCAAACTTTTTAATATGCCATGCATGCAACGTGTGGCGACTTTTGTTTTGACACACACCGCAAGGGAGGGGTAACAAGGGTCAGGCATTATGAGATATATTTCATATATTTTCATATGCGCATAATGCCCGATTTATTAGATGAAGGATGTGAGGCCGAGACCAAGGCAGAACAGATTTAGTTCATATGTGTGCCTATTTTCTGCTATGCTCCATCTGCGTTTTATGTGCTCGTCTTTCCAATGCAAAGGTGCACTGTAATAAAAGTAGCCTATAAAAGTTGCTAAAATTGGAAAGAAATTTGTAATATTAAATAGAGAAATAATATAAAACAGAACTAATGCAGAAACACACATATTCCACACCTAATTTACTCTTAGGTAATTATTATAACTTCTTCTTACAATTTAATTTTCAAATCTTTACTTAATAACCTCGTTATTTTCTTACAGTTTAAATAGGAAGGTGCAGCCCTTTGGAAGTGCACAAATCCACCGAGCTCCACTGCTCAATCCCGGGGAATAATGACAAAGCAACTGCCTCTCCGTGGCGGCGCCAGCCAGTAGAAATGTGTGCTTTAGGGAGGTCAGCTAAAAATGCATCATCATGAAATGAAATCAAGTGCATTTATTTAGCTCTCAGCTCAGGGGGAAATCCCGCCTCTACCGGCTGCCATGTGTGGGCTGGAAGGGAGGAGGAGAAGGCGTGGCAAGATGAATGATGCAGCCAAACGGCCGTATGTTACACAGTTTTGACTTCCATTTAGTTGCAAGCTTAAATACACACGGGACGAGGGGCCAAAAAATGTTTGGCCTTTTGTTCAGTAAAGTCAGGAGAACGAGGGTTTTTTGCAGTATTATTTTTTATATTTTTTATATTTCTTTCTTTATGAAGGAACTCTCAATGGCGGCTGCAGCTGTGAAGGAAGCGACTTTCAGCTTGATGGATGGACAGTTTGAAAGAAGTGAAATGTGGCTTAGGCCTTGAGCAGGGCCAAAAGAAGGAAAGAAGGAAACTGCAACTGAAGTGTGGAAAGCATAAAAGAATTTACTCAACAGCTTTTTGTAAGTTTGCTTAAAAATCTTTAAATGGTGACAGGGGGGAGATGATCTTGAGGATCATTACTCGTTATTGTACAACAAATGTGAGAGTTTAGTTATATTTTACTAAATATAAATAGAATTATTTATGAGATGGAATAATTAAAGTTGCTTCAGAATTGTATACATGTGCTGAAAGTTAATAAATATTTCAGTTGTAAATGTGATAAAGATTGATTTATTAGATGTTCCGAAAAAAATAATACAATGGTAAATCCTTTATTATTTAAATATATCTTTTCAACTACATATTGCCCAAAAAATTGTAAATGTTATAAATTATTTGAATATATTACTTCGAAAACTAATAGCTCCCCAAAACAATGACTTCTCCATATATTTTTTTCAGTAAACTATTTTTCACGTCTCCTCTTTTATGTTTGTTTGTACAACATTTATCTCCAGTGACCCGTCCCCTTGCCCCTTTCCCTGCCTCCCAAAATTGTAAACAAAATTTTTGCCATTAACAAAATTAAATCAAGAATATTTTCATGAGACACAAGACTGGTGTAGGCATGTGTGAGCCATAAAATGCTTTTCCCTGCCTCTGCCTCCGCCAGGGAAAATGTGTTTTCCCATGTATTTCGACTGCCGTGTGGAGGAACATTTTCGAGAATTATGGAAAGAAAGCAGAAGGAAAATCTCTGACTCGACAGAAAAACTAAGAGCAAAAAGCAAAAAGCACAATGAAAACGGTAGCTGAATGGCAAACAAGTGCAACTTTTAGACACATGCAGTAAGTAATAAATGAAACAAAATAATTAAAAGTGTGCAACGGGTCGGCTACGTAATAATGAAATGCGAATCAGAATGCCAGAACTTGCCGCTCATTCGCTCTTGTTACTATTTTTGTTTTCCAGCTTTTCCTCTATTGTTGTTGTGTGTGGTGTGTGTGGTGCTCTCCGAGGCTCTTGATAAATTATGCAGCCATCACCTTATTTAAAATGAAGATTAATTTAAGTACTCCTGCTTCTGTTAGCTCCTCCTTCTCAATCTTCTCCTATTTAGCTTGAGAAATTGTATTTTGTGTGTGTGGCGAGCCAACAAATAGTTGAGGATGTGAAGATCCTCGCCAGCGAGATTCACAAATGGATGCGTGGATTCTAGGGGGGAATTCGAGTCTGGATGATATGCAAATCAGACTTTATACAATGGGAAACTTAAACTACTCCAGGGGCTGTTGTTGCCAGATCTTGATTATAAATTCCATTTATTAAAATGACAGTCATCTTCAGAGTGGTTTCAGTTGCATGTTTTTGTCTCATTTTGTGGTGTTATTATACTTAAAATGCAATAAATCAAATGCAGGACTGAATAATGGAAGAAAATTAATCTGTGTCTGATTAGTAAATATTTTGCAATTTCTCCGTTTTCAAAAAATGCAAAATTTCATTGAAGCAAAGTTCCACATCGATATATTTATGTGCACATTTTAGTTAAATGTTTGTTGTTTATGCTTTTCAATAGAATAAATTTCGTTCCGTAATCAGTGGGATATCTTTAAAATTAAAAATTAATATATTTATAGTAATAAATTATAACAGGATAAAAAGTGACTTTCTTTATAAATTATATTTCATGAAAAATATTTAAAGTTCACATTTGTTGTTTTAAATAAATCCGCACAACCTTCAACAGTTTCGTCTTTATAAATAACCAACTTCAAAAGGTTGTTATAGTAAACTCAATATTTTAAACTTAGAAATCACTTGACGGGTAATAAAATTTGACACTTTCAGTCTGTTAAAAGCGCAAAATCGATTTATTTAGCAATATAAAATTCTTTGACAAGTTTAGCGAGTTGCTGCGTCATCTTATCCTTCTCTTCCCTAAATAAGGATGCATTTTGCACCTGCCAAGAATGTTAAAACCCATCGTTTTACCCTCGGAAATCCGCGTATCCTGCCCATCATACGCTCAGCAAGTTGGGTTATCCCCGTGGAAATTGAATTCTCCATAAATACCACGAAAATATTTCTGTGATGCTTTTCGTCTGCTGATATCCTTCAGTTCGGGCTGTTTTTCATACGCTAAACAAGGGGAGTTGAGAGTATTTTGTTTTGTGGGTAAAATGCGGTTTTGTTATTGATTTAAAGAATATATTTTTGAACATTAAGATGCTGCCGTTCAAAGCTATAAAACCCTCAGCAGAATTTATTTTTATTTTTTTTCGCTGCTTAATTGTTTGTTTGACTATTTTATATAATGAAATAACTTTTTATATTTAATCGAACTAATATATTCGCCCAAGTGTATCCGCAAGTCTTATGTATTATAGGGTACTTTTACATTCCGTCCACTTCCCCTGCATAAATCTTCCTTGTTTTCCGTCTGATAACTTGCCTCAAGCTGCGGCAGCTGCTGCTGCTGCACGCCGCAATGTTGCGATGTTGCGAGGGGCTGCTGCGTTTGCTGCAGTGGCTCCCGCTCCGTTCCGGGTTTTTGGGACATACCACGGCCTATATAAATATGCATATGGCTCCGCAAACATTTTCCAAGTTATCCGCCCGCACCAATCGGTGACAGGGCTCGCGTTCGGTTCGAGTTCATACATATGCGGAATGGCAGAGGGAGGATTGAGGTTGAGGAGACACTGTGGCCCCCCAAAATTCATGCGAAAACTGCTGACATTTGTGGATAATAAATGCAACGTCAGAAATATTGCACATTGCATGCAAATACGGTGCGAGTCGCGTCAGCCAGCGTGATAAATATACAAATCCCAGTCAGCTCTTGCTGGTTAGACATCCGTTTAATTGAGTCAACATACAGCGGAGATTCTAGCAGAGATTCGCGGGCATCAAGAGGAGCAGGAGGAGGAGGAGGAGCAGCAGCAGCAGGAGCAGGAGGAAGAGGTGGTGCTAGGAGAAAGGGGGCGTCAAATTAACGCTGTCAACTTTTCGCAGCGTGCACAGATAGCATTAAAAACTAATTTATGGATTTGGAAGCCAACTCCCTCGTTGATTTATGTACACTCGACGAAAACAAATGACAGACAAAAGTTTTTGGCTGGATAAAGGGTTCTAGTTGTAAATAGTTCTAAGTTACTTCTTCAGGTTCTTATGAGTCTACAAATATTTAATCATAATTTGAAGATCTCAGATTTTAGAGGTAAATCTCCAAATTATTAACTAGAACTTAGCTTCAATATAATTTAATTGTCTATAATAATTTCAAGTTTTCACAAAAGTTTTAAAATCCTTAAATTCTGTTATTTTTTCCTCTTATATTCCCCAAGTGTAAAACCATAAGAATAAGAATACTCACAGCACTTGGGTATCCTGCGGCACTTGGGGCACAGCATTGAGTTTGTTGCGAATGCAGCGCACAGTATGCTCCATGCAGGTGCATCCGGTTGGGCAGTAGATGGCCCGTGCTCCGCCAGCAAGCAGGAGTAGACCAAGCAGCTGCAGCAGGAGCAGCAGCCACACTCGCGGACAACGCATTTTCAACGATTTTTTGGACGCAAACACTTCCTACCAGATGGCTGTCAATTCAAGAACTGTGCGTTCCTCGGCGGCGGCACAAACTGGCCACAACGATAAGTACCGAACGCGGGCGGAAGTGGGAACCACTACAACACGCTTATCGTTGGTCACTGGCCACTAACGACGGCGTCTACTCGAATCACTAATCGCGGAGCTGGGAACACTGCGCAAGTGCGCCTCACATATCGCCTTAATGTCACACGGAGCTGCACAGAGAGAGAATAAGTAGGCGAAGGATTCTTTAATTGGTTTTTAATTTAAGAAAATATATTCTACAGCATATTTTTTAAAGTAAACCATAAAACAAATGTTTTCTGTTAAATTTATAAATGAAATATAGTGAAGTGCTTTCCAAGTTGTGGTTTATATTCTCATCTTCCTATCAAAAATATTTTTCAGATTTCTTATTACGGTTTTAATTTACATTGTTTTTAATTTAATTAATTTATCTTTTATGTTAACTAATTTTCCTAATAGATTTTCCTAAAACTTGTACAGTCCCTATTTGAACTTGAAGTTGTCAATCCACAAATTGGAAGATTTTTAACAAAAATATTATATTATTCAATCCTGATCAAGTTTTTAAAAGTTCACCGAATTCCAACCTTTTTTCTCAATAATTTTTCTGAGATATTGCTTGCTGTGTGTGGCCGCTTTTGTTTGATTTTCGAACTTTAAGAGATTATTTAGCAATTCCGGGTCTTTTTTATCCGGGCAACCGAATGAACTGCACGCGCCAAATGCCGACGAGCATCTGAGCGCCGAGCAAAAAATCCGGAATCGGAATCGCCGAGTTGCACATGCAGCGCTGCCAACGTAGGCAGAGGACTCCGGCAGAGCTGGGGGACTCCAGCTGCTGTTGCCGCAGCCGCCATCGCCTCCGCCGGATGCAGACTGTGATAACATTTTCCTGAGGCTCTCGGCACTCGGCTGAAGAGGTTCTCGATGTTAGTTGGCCGGCAAACGATGACTACGGCGGCCTACGGTTGGGATGGATGTTGGGCATGAATAGTTGCATCGGATGGATGGATTCCCTGCTCTATACTATATGTACATAGTAGTCAAGGACGAGCGACAGCCCCTTGTGTTGCACTGGCATTTCCAAATGTATTTTCAGTGCGCAAAGCGAGCGCAAAACAAAACACAACAAGCATACGCCACGTTGCACTTGCCAGCATCGAACACAGCATCAAATGCTTTGGCCCGGCTCATTTTTAATGCATGAAGAGGTGAAATCCAGCCCCTGGCTCGGAACACTCCATTTGTTTTTGCCCTCCGCCTGCACCACCCCCCCAAAAACGGTAAGGGGTGGTTGTGTATCCAAAACTGCTCGCTTTAGCGTTCGGCGATAAGACGCGAAATCAAATTTAAAAGCTATCAATTTGATATTAGTTCGGGGACCAGGAAAGAACCCTTTGGGGGCAACGTTTGCAACGCGTGCCGGAATGCAGAAAATGCTGTTGGAACCTTTTCTTATTTTTAGATCTCCTACAGAGAAAAATAAGACCAATATTGGCCATCATTAAGTAATAAAGAAGAAGTAGGTGGAGCTATAAAAACTTCCTTTCCGATAGCTAATTTCATGTTAAGAAGTGCTGCTCTGAGAGGTATTAATTTATAATAAGAAAGGTAAGGCATAGGGAATTAGCTATTATAAAAAATACAGGAGATAATGCTTTTATTTCATTGTGGAATTTTTGATTTTATTATTAGTATCAACAACTATACATACATGTGTTTCAACCATTCTCTTTCCCCAGTGTATGCTATTTGTTTTTTAGAGACATATGCTGCATGCACAGCTCATAAAATTTCTCCTCTTTTTTGGGCTGCAGTTTTCATTTTGTCTCATTTTTTTCGACAGCACTTTTTTGGTTAGCTGTCGAAGTTTTGAAATCAATTTGCAGATGATTTATTATGTTTTCCAGAGGGGCAAATGGGACAAAAGGAGAAGCCGGGAGCTGATAAAGCGGTGGAAGCTGTGCGGTGCATACGACATCGGCAAATGGCAAATGGGAGGCCACTACTGACGTTGATGAATGCCGCTGTGTATTGTTTTGCTGTCAATTCCGATCGAATTGCAGGTGAAGTGGAAAATTTGCAAGTTATGCGACAGTTTTATGTGCCATTTTGTTGATTGCAAGGCAAGAAAAGAAAATTGATGGCCAAGCTAAGGGAAGTGGGAAACTTGTCAGTTTTTTCAGGTGAAGCAAAATAAGATTGTGAGACTGCTGAATGTTATATTAATTATTGCTTTAATTGGCAAGATTAGCTATTTTAAATAATAAGTAAATACTATTTGAAACGAATTGAATAGTAACAGCTTTTTGGTAACAATGCTGCCAGTAATCTTTTTATAATTTCAATGGTCAGCACTTTTCCAGCTGCAACGAATACATTGATATAAATAATATCGATAAGCCGTTGTCATCGTTTTCCGATTACGTCTTATAACTAGTTCAAAAAATTAAAAAAAAAAAACAGTTCCAAGCTGTTCCAATTCTCCAATTTAGCGGCTATTTTGAAAAGCGAAATTTTTTCCTATCGTAATTTTCCCTACCACAAATTCTTTTTCTATTACTTATTGTTTTTTCTTAATTTTTTTATTTTTTCAAAAACTATTCGCATGAAATACATTTGGCAGCCGTTTTGTACTGATTCAAACCAGTTGGAGTCGGTCGGATTTGCTGTCACTGCTAGCCTCTCGGCTATCGATGACAAACATCGATGAAGTCGATTTTTGCTTTGCATTTGCAGTGAGACCATTTTGCAAAACGAGAACAAAACAGAATAAGAGATTAAAAGAGAACTTGACAACCGAACAACTCTGCAATTTTTTTCCCAGCGGAGCAAAAAAGCGAATTGGACTGGGAAACAGCAGCCAAACATCATCCCATTTGAGCTCAATCGAAGTTGAGCAGGGAATAGAACACAGCGAATATCGAAAGTCGTTGGGTTCGCTTTAAAAACATGTAATATTAACAAGCAAAACAATGCACAACTTCGCCGATCAGCAGCCTCCATTAAATCCGCGATTAACGACATGATTCGAATATTTTGACGCCTAATTTGCTATGTCCAAGCGCGGCAATAACATTACCTACGTTAAACCGCAGGAACCCAGCTTCCTGGCCAAGCTGAAGGCAGAAATTGGCTATAAAGAAGGACCAACAGTCGACACCAAGGTGCGTTCTTGTGTGGCCCGCGAAACTCGTGCACATGTAATGCTAACTCCAATCATCTATGTAGCGCCAGCGGTTAGAAGCGGATCCGGATCGGGAGGATTACGATTCCGGTGAGGACGAGCAGCGACCGGAACGCGAGGACGAGCAGCCGCAGGTGGTGGTCCTTAGGCCAGGAGATCTGTCCGCCGAAGAAGCCCAGCTGGAGAAGCAGTTGGCCGCGAAAGGTGAAACACACAAACCTATATATATATCGTACCTATATAATACATATTTACACGCTTACACACACACATAAGAGACACGTACCCGGACAGCTGTGCACGTGTGTGCGTAGGTAGGATGTTGTGTAGTTTGTCTTTCAGTTTAACTTTTCAGCCAGAATCGAGCGGTCGTTTCCACGCCTCTTCTGCCCTCGGTTACATACATACATACATATACATGTATTATATTATATACATATGTTAGAGGCTATATGTTTGTATGATTGCGTGTCTTTGTGGCAGCGCGCGTGTATTAGTGAATTTTTGCAATTGAAAAAAGGTGGAAATTTAAGCAAATATCGAAATCGGAAAGATCCGGAATTTGGATTTTAAAGTGTAGTTTTTTTTTGTGTTTTGGATAAAGTGTGGGTGTTTTTGGAGTTTGTCATTAAAGAGAGAAGTATGAGGGATCCCAGTCTCGTGCACATGAAAAACAGATAAAAGTGAATAACTAATTAGTTTTGATCAGTTAATATTTAAAATTTGTTATCATTAACCTTTGTTGGAAAGTTATAGCTTGAAGATAGAAGCTCCACAGAAAAGATACAACTTAATCCCAATTCCTGAGAAGAGTTTTTCAATATGAATGCACCCTTTCTATTCTTTGTTTAACAAAAACTATACTTTATAAATATATAATATATATAAACCACTATATAACTCCCCCAAGGGCGGGGGTGGCCTGTGTTGCCATGACAATCCAGACCACCTCCTGCCCTGAGGAATCCCTGTTTTTGCCCAGCGGAGCACCCCTTACACACACTCACATAGCTAGGCCAGCTCACACACAGACGGCGGCGATGAGGCATACACACTGACATTTTCATTGGGGGCTCCGCTGCTCCGCCAAAGCATAGCATGTGATGAAAATCGTTGGCAAAGCGGGCAGAGCGATAAAACAGCCGGCAAAGAAGTTAACAACAGCAGCTGCTGCCGCTCGCTTTGTCCCGTCTCCCCATCGGTGCTCTTCTTCTTCTGCTGCTGCTGTTGCTTGTGCTTCCTCTTTCTGCTATTCCCTGCTTCCCGTTGCCCGCCGACCCCCGCTTCGAACAGCGCAGAAAATCGGGTGAAAACGTGTGCAAGAACGAACGGATGAAGGAGGTGGCCAAAGCGGAGAGACAATGATGAACGAAGCAGGCGAGCAAAGAGAAAAAGCCAAAGTGGCTTGACGACGTGGTGGTGGCGTCTGCGGAGGAGGAAAGGGTCAGGAGGTGAGGCGGCAGCGGAGGAGGAGCACTGCGGGGGCGGGTTGCGAATTAGTAGGTGGAGCAGCAGCAGGCGAAGGAAGAGGAGCGGGGGCAATGGATTGGCCAGGGCCGAGAAAAGCATCTTATGAGCGAAAGAAGGCGAGGGTGCAAGTGGGCGGTGCTATCTTCAGATTTTACCGTCTTGCCCTTTGCCATTCTGCAATTTCATAAAACCCAGATTTTCAGATCAAAATTAGGCGATTTTAAATGCTAGGTCCTTTTTATCAATTGATTATCAAAAAAAATTAATTAAATTCAAACCTGGATATTGGATATGTTCTAGATATTTTTTAAAATTTATTTTTCGTTCTTTAAATTTAAGATAAATCTTTTAAGACTTATTTTGATTATTTATAGTTTTTCTCTAAAGAATCTATGCGTAAATACCAAGCAGTTTTACACATACTGAACTTTAGAAACGATCCCTAAATAAGTTATCACAAATTTCTAAATAGGTTTTTTCAAGTATTTATTGTGACAGTTCTACAATTTGTTGTTTTTAAATAAAAAATATTAAGAAAAAGGAAAACAAACGAAATAATAAGCCCTGTGTTCGCAAATTTTTAGAACTTGCCGAGAAGCGTGCGGATCTGACTCAACCGATTGTCTTCAAGCAGCGTGTCAAGCAGCCCATTGTTGAGGCCAAAAAATCCGAATCCGGAACTAGCAAGAAGTCCGGAGGTACATCCGAGAATTCCGGGAAGAAATCCAAGAGCAAGAAGTCGAAGGCCACAGCCGCAACCAGTAAGCTTTCCTTCAACGAGGACGAAGAGGACGAGGCAGGAGAGGATTAAAGATTGGATCTAGTTATTCCGGCTTCAGGTTCCAACTTGCCAAGTCAAACCCTCGGCGAATGATTAAGGTGAGAAACATTCAAACTGTAAACGCTCGCTAGCCAATATTAGAGTCGTCTATGTGTATTGTTTTGCCCTGTGAGTTACATATGTAGGTTTACAATAGAGTTTGCATACATCTCTGCAATCTTCATCAACTTGATTCATTATTTTCCTTGAAAGTTTTATAAGTTGAAGTTTTTTTTAATATTATACAAGGTTAGTTTTCTTAAATGTTATAAATTTAGATGAAATCATTTATTTTGTATATATTTACAATGTCCGCAATAGTATCTCTGTTTATGGTAGGTTATGAAATTGTATCATAATATGATATTAGCCAAATTTATTTACGAAAGTTTATAATCTAGTGTCAAAAATCCTTTCCAAAAAGAAATCGTAAAGTTCTGATTTATCCCATACTTTTGAATTTGAAAATCTTGAAAATAATTGTCGCCTTCCAATGCAATGAAAATATAATTTTTGCTTTTATTTTTTATTTAAGGCAATGAATTAATTAGTGTAATTTACTTCTAAATTCGAAAAGGTCATGTGTATGTATAACATAATAGTGTGACGATAGTTCGCCGTCTTTAATGGTGGGTTTCGGCCGGGTATGAACCTTAACCCATAACCTATGCATCGCCAGTAGATGATCACGGGGGTGAGATGAGATGATTTAGATATGGATGGAAAATGCGCCACAAGCGGGTTACTTTCAAATTTTGTACTTGCATATAGTCCAAATCGCACACAAACACCAATACATATACAGTCGTACATACGCTTCATACATATTTAGTTGTATGTATACATAAAGGTAGGTATGTACGATTGTACATGCCTTTGGCCATGGGTGCGAAAGAGAAGCAGCGTAATCTGAAATAAGTTGGAGGAAGAAGAAGCATAAGCAAAAGTATACAGTTTAAGACGCTCTAGTATATGTGTGTGTGCGTGTGCGTGTGCGGGATGGGGGCTAGAATATTGGAGCTGCAATTATATGTGCCCCAAACACATTTCATTAGCCGCTTTTCGCGCGCTTTCGTTTGAATTTCTGCACATGCGAAAACGCATAAATCCATCAAGTAAACCGGCGACAAGCAATGCCGTTTCAGTTTTGTTTTGTTCATTTCCTTCGTGGCGCGCGTACAATTGTCAAATGTTGTTTTCCCTCCCATTCCACGCCATCCGTCTCCCATTCACATGGCCAACCACACAACACGCACACAAGCGCGCATGCCACACCGACGCACACACGATTCTTGCACGCGCCATGCTCTTCACACGGCCATTCGCTATTTAAGAGAGCGCTGTGTCAGACCACTGCTCTCTGCTTGGCCGGCATGTGTAGCGGTTACAGCTGTAATATAATTAAACATGAATCTATAATTTTTAGACGTATAAATAATTTGACTCGTCTTGATTCCACCGCGGCGACCAATCGATGTTCGATAGCCCGATAGGTCGTTCGTGCAACCATGCGCGCTCCCGGCTGTTCGTTGCAACTCTGTTTTTGCTTTTTCCGCCTCACACATTTCCAGTTTTTGCCTTGTCCGCCGTTCGTTCGCTCGTCTCTTTCGGCGTTCCTTCCACTCTTATTTTTTCCCCACATGCCAGCAACCCCACGAAAAATTGTGCATTTTCCCTGGTTTTTGTGCAAAAACGATCCTAGATTTGTTGTTTTCGTGTTTTGTTTACTGTGGTCGAAGGCCAGTGCAAAAGGGAAGCTGAGCAAAACAACAACCTGCCTGAGTGCTTAAGGCGAAAATGTAAATGTAAGTGGTAGCGGCAAAAACAGAACGCCGAAAATCATAAAATCGAAAAGGTTCCGAAATGTGTGATTGGATATATGCATAAAAACCCATTAAATATATTTGTAATGAGGAGATCCAAGCCAACATAGAAGCAGAAAAACGCACACACACAAACATAAGTGCCGCACACAGACAAGACACTAGCGCAAAAACACGCTCCTGTACCAAAAGCAATACAATAACAACAAAAAGTACTCCACCATGCCGCAACAACAAAAAGAACTAAAAGCTAAACGTCGTCGTCATCCGTCCCATACCGACCCGCCCCGCTACCACCCTCTTCCTCACCTACCGTGTTGTATATATAGATTGTATATATATATATATGTATGTGCAAGCGGTGTGTGTTTTTGTGTGCGCCTTCGCTTTGGTATATATGTATGTTTGTCTGTCTGTATGTCAGTCGTTTTGTTCGGTAACTGTTCGTACATACAGACAGACGGACATACATATGTACATACCTACATATAAAAATCATACTTTGTTTGTATGTTTGTAGCTATGTTTGTTTATGCCAAAGTATATATTAGTTACATTTGTATACATATATTTTCATTGTAACTCTCCCAAATGCCATTCCCTTCCCGATTATGGTTTTTTCTGTCAGTGTACGGGCTTATTTACATATTTACATACATACATTCATTACATATTAAATTGTATTTTAGTTTTAATCCAATATGGCAGCCATTTTGTATCAATCCATTCTTTGAACTCCCCGCGCTCGGCGCCCCGCTCTCCCTTAGCTATCTTTTACATTTTCCCTCTGTCTCCTCTGCTTCCTCTTCTCCAACGTCTCTGCCCTCTTCCTCTTCTCTGGTTTCTTCCTCTTCTTGCTTCGCTTCAAACCGCCTTTTATTTTATTATAATTATTGTTGTAATATTTTCAAAGCAAGAATAAGAATGGTTTTTAATTCAACTAGAGTTTTGCACATTTTTTTCGGTAATTGTTTAATTTTTATTTTCGCCTTTGCCTTCGCCTCGCATTTAGCCTTCCCCGCTTCTCCCTCCCTCCCTCAACCGTTCCGTTCTGCAGTCTTAGCTCTTTTTTTATATATATTTTCACTCTTTGCCCGTTGCGCTTTGTGCTGCTCATTCGTTGCTCTTTGCTACTTTAGTTTTCTTTAATGTGCCAATTTTTCCGGTTGGTCTAAAGAAGCCCCCGTTATAATTTGACAGATTTCTCGCCAAGATCCCTTTAGTAATAAACTATCTATCTGATAATTTAATTGCAGAAACAAAACTATCCGGAAGATACACCGACTTGGGCACATTCCACGGTACGCAGAACGACGGACACGGATTGCAAATGACTGAAGTCGATGTCGCTTTGCCGGAGGGCGTGGCCGAGCCCACAACGAAGCTTGCCAGCGCATCAAACTCGCCACAACCAGAGCCAGAGCCACAGTCCCAAACCGATTCCCCGCAGCCAGTTGAGAAGGAGGAGGAGGAGGCGGAAGAGGAGCAGCCAGAGAAGCTGAAAGGTACTGAACAGCAACTAGATGGCAACAAGGAGAAGCTGGATGAGCTGGACAAAAATATCGAAATCCCCGCCGTCGTCGTCGCCAAAGAAGATTATGTTACTGACGTTACAGAGGCCTTGCCTAAGGCTTCGGTTCCCGAGGAGCTAACAGAAGAGGATGACGACGAGGAGGATCTGGATGGCGAGGACTCGCAGATAACCAGCACCAGCTCCAAAGAGCCCAAACTCAACGAAGATGAGTTAGAAAATGAGGTAGAGGAGGAGGCCACTACAAATGGTGATCATGAACCCGAAGCCGAGGATGAAAATGAGGCCGAGAAAATAGGTAGCACGGCTGAGAATAGTTGCGAAGCCGAGGATCCCCTGGGAGCGGCCATTGTTGATGATGTGAACCTGCTAAGCAGCAAGAAAGTCGATCTGGAAGAGGGCGACAGCGAAGAGGATGCCCTGATGGACGAAACGGAGCTGGATCTGTCGGCGAAAAAGGCTAATGGCTTTGCCAAGCAAAAGGAGAACGGCCAGGCCAGTGCTTCGGAGGTTAGCGGCGTTGTTAACCTAGATGACGATGATAGCGACGAGGAAATGGAGGATCTCACGGCCCATAAGTTGCCGGCCCAGCCCGTAGAGAAGGTGGCCCAGCCCCAAGCCAATATCAGCCACAATAACAGCGGTAATGAGTCCTCTGACGATGCTGTGCTCATTGCTTCAGATTCTGAACCGGAGACATCTGCCCCGCTGCCGCAGACTCCGGTGCCTGCCAAGAAGCTATCCCACGCGGTGGCAGCAGCAGCGGCAGCAGTAGTCGTTAAAGCTACACCTCCCCCTCCAGAAGACGATGACGACGACGATGACTGCGTCGTGATCGAGGACGACACACCGCCAAGTATTTCGCCCAGCATAGGCAAGCGCAAGGGCGAACTGGACGAGCTGCAGATGCAGCCCAGCCACAAGAGGCAGCGCAGCTCAACGCCATCGGGCCTTGGGCAGCTAACCATCAAGGATGCCCGGTCTCTGATGCCGCATGATGGAAGTGCGGCGATATCCGGAGCGGGTCCGCGGGATTCTGTTTACCCGGTGACCATTACGAATGCAGTGACTGGAGCAGCGACCAATCTTGGCATTGTGCCGCCCAAGCTGGTTTCCATGCCTACCATGAACTCCAGTCCTGTGCAGCAGCTGAATCCGCCAACGTTATCGCTAACGGGACTGCCCAGCATGACAAACAATGCCAACCTGCTACCCGGTCTTACCGACGATATGTTCGTGCTGGAGGCGCCATCCTTCATTGTGCCGTACATTTACGAGAAGCCGCCACACGAGAACATCTGCGAGGTGGTCAAGGCCATCGAGACCAAGTACGAGCTTTCTGCCGAGGATCTGGCCGAGGCAGACAAGGGTGATGAATTCGACATGATGACCGAACAGAACAAGGAGGACAAGCCAGCGGAACAGGGCGGCGAGGGAGGCGGCGGAAAAAAGAAAAAGAAGCGCGGCGATGACGAGTCGTGGTCAGAGCAGTCTGATGATGACGACGACGACGATGATGACGACGATTCCGAGTCGGGCGTGCGCACCAAGGTGCTGATAAAGGAGGCCAATGATGATCTGACGGCGCTCAAGGGAGCCATCAAGCCAGCCGCCGCTCTGGCGGCCACCGGAGGAGTGACTAGCACTACGGCGGGCAGTAAACCCGGACAGGAAAACTATTTTGAGAGTCCACTCGGTAAGTTCTTTATGGATATCGGTGTGGGCCTCGTTCAGGAGTACGTGCAGGCGGATCTGTTACGGCTGCAGAAGCGCAAGATGCGCAAGGCTCAGGTGGGGTCAAAGGAGTTCGAGATGGCTATCAATGCGCTTTCGGGAAATCTTCAGGCTTCCAAAACGAAAAACGCACCATTCAAGTTCCGAATGAAGCGTTGCGAGTTCTGCAACTTCAAATCGGAGTCTGCCATGGCGATGGCCAATCACTACGAGACGCCGCACATGAACGGTGTGCTCTACAAGTGCAATTTCTGCACATTCGAGATCCGGAACGCCACGGAAATTGTTTACCATATGGAGGCGGTGCACAACATCAAGGCGCGCCTGATAAAGCCACTGCCCTACCACCAATGTCCCAACTGCGGCTTCGAAGACAATGGCAAGGCGAAGCTGGCGCGCCATCAGCCAGTCTGTGCAAAGAAATTCCGGCCGGAACTGAATTTGGCGCCGCCCAACGATTGGGAAGCACCGGCCAAGATACCGCGCATCAAGCCACGTCACGGCCTCGTCGGTACCGCCACCGCCTATCAGGTAAGGGCTTCAAAGTTGTTTAAATACCCTGTAGCTCTCTAATCGAAATCCTTCTTTACCTTTCAGGCCATGGCTGCACAAGCGGCGGCGCAAAAGGCAGCTTTGGCCAATATCCAGCAACAGCAGGCTGCGGCTCAGGCCAGGAATCTGCAGGCAGCCGCCCTAGCTGCCCAAAACGCAGCCAAGATGCGGCAGCGAGCACCCCAGCCGCCCAAGCAGAACATGGTACGGAATCCAGCGCCGGTGCGCGGTGGCGGCAATGCGATGAACGCGGCCTTGTCGCTGCCCAACAGCTATCAGCTGGCAGCCGGACAACTTGTCCAGGTAATTCAAGTCGATGCCAGTCCTTTGATTCATGTATTAATATCTAACCTATTTCCCCCAGCAAGCATCCAAGAAGCCGATGGCCGGTCAGCCCAGCATCTCGATAACGCCATTACCTCGACAGAGTTCGATAGGAGCCGCGGGAGCGGGCGGTGCGTCGTCCAGCAAGGTGCCACCGGCAGCGGCAGGGATGAAGCCCGGCCAGAGTCCCAGCGGGAACAACAAGGCGCAGTTTGTCATTTGCGAAATCTGCGATGGTTACATCAAGGATCTGGAGCAGCTGCGCAATCACATGCAATGGATGCACAAAGTGAAGGTACAGCTGAGTTTCCATTTCCATCGATATTCCTTTTGCTAAACGTATCTCTTTTATGGCACACAGATACATCCCAAGATGATCTACAACAGGCCGCCATTAAACTGTCAGAAGTGTCAATTTCGGTTCTTTACGGATCAGGGCTTGGAACGTCACTTACTGGGTTCTCATGGTTTGGTCACAAGCTCCATGCAAGAAGCCGCCAACAAGGGCAAGGATGCCGGCCGGTGTCCGGTGTGTGGAAGGGTCAGTTTCTAGCTTAATACATAATTTGGATGGTAATATCTAATTCGTATTTCCTTCTCTCTCGCAGATGTACCAATGGAAGCTGCTAAATCACGTTTCGCGCGATCACCACATGACCCTGAAACCCGCTCACCTGTCCTACAAATGTACCGTCTGCACGGCCACATTCGGCATGTACAAACAGTTTGAGACGCATGTATACACGGCCCACAGTACGGTGGCCCGGAAGGCAATGGACAGCAAGAAGAATAGTGCGCAATCGTCGAGCGGCTCGGGATCCGGGGCTGGGATGTCGTCACGGAGTTCGTTGGGAGCGGCCAATGACTCTCTGCTGAAGCCGCTAAAGATCAACGATGAGATCACGATCATACCGCAACCTGCATCGAAGCCACGCATCACAAATATGGAGAGTCATGTCATAGGTACGTGATTATTGGGAGGATTTTTGGTTTGGGTTACTAATAGAAGAATTTTTAAGGCTTTAGAATTTGGCCATGGCTTGTAAATGTTTTAAATGATTAGAGTTTGTTGCAAACGATTTTTCAGATTTTAAATCATTTCTTAATGGCTTTTATAAGAACATTTATAAAGAAATTTAAACAATAAAGTCAATCTTTATTAAATATCTTGTAAAAAACTATTATAATTCTATATATCGACCTTCTATTTATATTATTTTTGTGTTATTTTGTTATATATACACATATACAGATGATAGATACATTAAGACAATTCCAAAACAAAAACCTATACATATTCCTAATAAAACCTTTTATTTTCACTCCGCAGATTAAAGCAGCGTGCTTGTCATCAACCAAAAACCTAATCTCGCAAAAAGTTTGCAGCATTGACAGCGAGCGCGCGCTTATCATTTAGTTTCGTTTGTAAGCTGAGCTGTAAGTCGAATTGTATAAAGAGCAACCGAGAGTTAGAGGAACCGGCACATAAGTTGAAGTTGTAGCTACTACTAAAATATACTACCACATACACACAACATATTAAGTGCAACTGGATGGACACTGATTTTAGAGACGACAGAGACGTTTAACATTTTAATTTTTGTGTACAAGTTTGCCCCCTATATTTATATATTATTACACATTATCGATTAATATTAAAGTATATATCATCTATTACCGCCTAAGGACAACCCCCATGTACTACAGTTATAAAGCAAAACCACACACACAAACAGAAGTGAAAAATGAGAAGAATTAAAAACCTAGTTAATATATAAAAGCAAAAGTCGTGTGTTGATCTGTTTCAGGGCGCTTTGTGGCCCCCTCTCTTGGGTTCTGGAACGCTTCGCATCGTATCCCATCCAACCAACCATCATCCGCCGTCGTCAGAGGTGAGAAGTGATCAGGGAATGCTTTTAGCAGTCACATGATGGGAACCATCTCGCACCGGTCCGATGGTCAGATAACACCAGTTGGACGGACGGATAGGCAGACAGAAAGAAGAACGCCAGATCATTTACCTAGCACTAATGCGAAATTTATTTTTACTCTACGACATAGAAAAAGTGAAATTTCAACCGTGTGATGGTGGGAGATGTGACCAAGGTGAATTCTTGTCTTCGTCCAGTCTTGTCTAGCACTGTAGGTACTCTTAAGTGTGTGTTTGTGTTTGTGTGATGCCATTAAAACTAAGTAGATCTAGGAGCATATGTAAAATAGGTTTGTATGGAAGAGCAACGCACTGCATCACGTTTAGCTTTTGTGGATGAGAAGATACACGAACGAGCAACCGAGCGACCTAATCCTCGGACTCTGCCTGGGCCACCTCGTTATCGGTGGGCGGGTTGACGGGCAGCGCCTGGCCAATGTGCGATGAGGGCGGGAACAGCTGGGCCGCATGCGTAAGCTTGGACAATGCGTCCTGGTCGAGAATCTGTGGCTTGTCAGCGGCACTGGTATTGGACTTGCTCAGCTGATAGAAGGCCGTGTCGCTGTGGGTAATGTTTACAATGCTTCCGGTCAGCGGCAGCGTCTCCAGCAGTTCCTGGGGGCTGCTAAAAGCTCCAAGGTTTACAGGCGCAATACCAGTAAGCACCTGACCAGTGACATTCGTCTGGATGGGCAGCGGAATGTTGCCCAGATCAATGTGACTCTTGTTGCTGTGCGTGTCGTAGAAGGTGAGGTCCACGCGCTCCTGGCTCTCGAAACTAGTGTCATTCTCGCCCACTTCCGTCAGGATGCCGATCTCATAAACTACTGCTTTGACCACGTACCTGGAGAGGGAGAATTTAATAAATATTTTAATAATAATAAATATTTTAATAAACTTGTAATTTGGGAATTATTTTCTAAGTTTAAATATTTCCGAACTACTAATTAAAAGTTCAAAGGAATTCTTTTAATATATTTTCATGTTCTTACGAAATTATAGCTTTTTTCTTAATAATAATTTATATATTTTATTTTTGGAATATATTAGTTAGATAATTAACATATTTTGGGTAGAGTTATTAAAAATTATTTATTATTAGGTCTAAAAAGGTGCAAATGAATTTGTTTATAAACTGCTTTCTCTTCGTATCATTAAATATTATATATATATATTATTTTTTATGACATATAAAAAAGTTATAATTTATTAATATTTCCCAAGATCTGAATGCTGAACCCAGCTTAAATGTTATTGCATTAATCTAGAATTTCTCCGAAACTGTACTTACAGGTTCTTTGGGCTATCGTTGACGCTGGCCCGCAGCTCTTCGATCGTCTGGTTGTCGATGCCGGAGCTGACATCCAGAACTGGCAGGGAGCAGCCAATGGCCAACAGCATGCCGAGCACAGCGGCTCCAAACACAGCCTGGTGGACCTGCATCTTGTCTAGGTAAGAACGAACAACGGTCTGCTGTAGCCTGTGTAGCTCGAGATGCTCTTAGCTCGGTGCTCTGGCTCTGTGGGATAGTGGCTCCGGTGCCTTGCCTGACTTTCGCGTGTTTAAAGTTAATTAGTGCAGATCCGAGCGCTTTTATAGGGAAACTGGGCGGCAGCATGGACGGATGAGCTTCGGCCCGGGAGACTTTGCGAGGCGCGATTCCGCGTAATTATCGACAACTGTTAATTGCCCGACAGGTTTGCCACTCTGCTCTGCTCCGGCGGGGCTCCAAAGTCTCGCATCTCCACCAACTCGCAGTTTCTAGGCACCGTCGCCCGGACTTGGCTTCCGTTTCGAACTGGCTGATGCAGGAGCGGGGAGTACGGAGTACGACTGCAAAGCTGCTGGCGATATTGTTTTCAGACTCTAATTAATTGTGCTCGTTTTGGAACGTGTCCCAGGGACTGTCCCGAGTCGGCGGATAACCATTTGCCATTGGCAAGGGCTGGCTGCCTACGTAAATCTCAAACTGGTGCCAAAACAGCTTGGCCCAAATATAAGTCCATAAACATTGCACCTCCCGATGACGCACTGGCCGGGATTGCATGTGGCCTGGGGACACGCGCCCGTCTGCGGGTATTAATATTAAGCATACGCCCCGGTTGACGTAGACTGTGATGCTAAATCGAAGAGCAGAGAGTTTATCATATTCAGAAGCTTCCTTGATTTTTTTTTTATTTTAGCTGGGGTACTTTTGGCATTACGCATACGCCCAGTGGGTTACTGACTTTATTATCCGTTTTTGATGTGGGAAATTGGGGTTCTCTATGAAAATGTATAAAGAGGATTCTAAACTAACCTTCTATAAAGAAGATATTAAAAATCATTCCGTGAGATCTTTTTTCCACCCAGAAATTCAAACTGACTCACAGCTAGAATTAGAGCCGTGATATTCGGAGATATTGCGCACATCCCCCGCCGTCACAATAGCCTCATATAAAGCTGTAATCAAATTAAAAACTAAAATTTTTTATAGCACCAAATTTGGAATATATATGAGTTATTATACACTGGAGCTAACCGCTTCAAGCTGCCCGATCTCTGGCATAACCAGCCTGATCTTGACTTTCATTCATGACAGCCTCTGGATTGGGCTTTTGGGTCTCAATCTTTCTCATGATCCCGCAGTAAACGTTTTGCGGTTGGAGGTAAATCGCGATTTCCAGGCACGTTTTTTCAACAAGTTTTCACCCCGATAATATGGGCATGGACCTTTGTCTTAGCGGAAAATTTTCAAAATTAATTTACACATCAACTTTGTGCCGCTGATCTCATGAATGCTTTAATTATGAAGTGTTAAAGAGCTTCAGTAATTGCAATTGCCGCCAAAGTGCAGTTGCCTTCGGACTTCCCAAAGATGCAGAAGTATCTCATAAATATATCAATGTTTAAAAATGGTCTAATTTGTGGTCGCGATTCGTATGTTTTTATTTACTTCATGGCAGTTGTTTTTGACATTCAGTCTCCAAAATAATATTGTTTTTATTTTGATCGTTTTCGTAGAATTGATTTTCGGCGTTTACTTTAGTAAATATATGTTAATTCGCACAATTAAGACAATCAACTTGGGCTTTAACAGCGCTGAGACGCTTTCAGATTTGTCTCGAAAAACTCCTGGGTCAGAAGCTCGTAAATCCTTGAAATATATTTAAGTCTTTTATCTAATTGAACTTGATATTAGCCAGCGAAGCGAAGGTTAAAATATTAACCCCTAATTTGGAGCAAAGAATTATCATAGTAACTGCTTGTCTCTCTTAAATATTAAAAATATTTTTAATAGGACTCTTCAGCATAATTTCTTTTATATGATTTAACTTATTTGCATATTAAATATTTATTTCCTCAGACCCATTTACCAATTCCAACTTGGAGTAAAAATCTGCATATTTACTTTATGTTTATTTATTTATTTGTTTTCCAGCATTTTCTAGACTCTTTTCCCTCAGTGTTGGAACTTTGGTTATACGGCAAACAAACAGAGATTCCCGAGGAGAAAAAATATACAAGAAATGGTTTAAGCCCAAACATCATCGGAGGAGTAGCACGCGCAGGCACCGAAACAAGTTCGACAAACCAAGCGACTAAAAAGTGCTAACTGAATGTTATAATAAAGCTTAGCTTTAGCCCCAACTTTCATCCGGTCGGCGGCTCAGAAAACTTTAAAAAGTCGCCGGCGATGCTGCCGTAAACTTATTTCCGATCTGAGCTTGGAGCTGACAACACAACTCACGGAAACAAATCAGCAGCAGCACCATTGGCCATGAAGTGCATTTTGCTAACTACCGTGAGTAGAGATCTTTCAGATAAGCTTACCATAAGGAAATATATAACATATATTTGTACCAAATGGAAAAGGAATTATAGAGATGATTAAAGGAAATAAAAAAACCGGTTAGTGGTCATCATAATTATTGTTTTTATGCGTTAACTTTAAGAATATTTTCTCAGAAATATTAATAAGTTAGCAAAGCTTGTCCTTATGATTTTAAATAAATTGAAATCAAGAAAAAAATGTAAACCTTATCTTGATAAAACTCATTTTAGAATTCAATTATTAAAACTATGTATTAATATTATAGACAGATAGTAGCGAGACTTCCAAACAAAAACTATTTATATATCTTACATTAATCATTACATATTTAATTTATAAAATATATCCCTTTTCCAGTTGCTGGCGAGCCTGGCAGTCTCCTCTTTGGCAGCCCCCTTCGACTTGGGTGATATCTTCTCCAGCTTTCAGCCGCTGGAGAAGCAGGATGTGGTCAAGCGCCAGGTTCAGGTGCCGGGCAATCCTGATGCCGAGCTGAAACAGATCTCATTTCATGGCCTGATCGGTGATCTGGAGGACAGTTTGTTCCAGTCGGCGCTGAGCCTGCACCAGGCCAGTGCCCCCGGCAGCGAGGTGGAGGAAGTCAAGCCTTGCCAGGCTGCGGAAGAGGATGAGGAGCATGCGCTGACCAAGCGTTCAGATGAGTCCACACCAGCTACCACGGACACGGAAGGCTCAACCGATGATGGCCTGGCTCGCAAGATTCTGGTGCAGACCACCAAGAAGGTGCCTGGCAGCGAGGACGGTGTGCCGGCTCACCTTATCATTGACCATGTCTCCGTGCAGCCACATAATGGCGGAGCCCTGCCCTTGATTCCCACCTTCCAGGTGCACCACACCAAGTTGATATCGGCCACCATCAAGGACGACTCGAACAGCGACAGCAGCGATGGCAAGCAGACCAAGATTAGCATCACCAAGACATCGATCACATCGACGGCGCCTCTGGAGAGTGTGGAGGAGGCGGTGGCCGTGGCTGCGGGTGCCAGCTCGAGCTCTAGCTCTCCGAGCACCATTATAGAGAGCGCCACCACAAAGGCAGCTCAGGAGAAGCAGACGGAGGCGGACAAGCCAAGCTCCACCACCGTTCTTACCATTGTTACCAGCTCCAGCTCCAGTTCTAGCTCTAGCTCTACCTCTACCTCCACCACCACCACTGAGGCACCCATTGAGAAGCTGAAGAAGGACGAGGAGAAGCTTAAGGAGAAGGTGGCCGAGGTTGAGGCTGATCCCATCATCCTTTCGGCTCGTGTTTAAGCAAGCCGACCTTTTGAACTAGTTGTAGCCCATCCAATCTCATCTCAAACTCACATATTTATGACATGCCAAGTTCAATTAAAGTCATGTGATCCGATCTTTATTTGCATTTCCAATTCACACGGCGGAGAATGGGAATTCTGCCAAATTTGAGGCTCTAATTGCTTGGCTAAACACCAGACCATATAATGAAGCCCGGCAGCGGAGAGAGATTCACTCAGGCATGGAGAGACCTTCCCTTCCCAGAATCGCGAAATCTCCGGCGGGAAAAACCTTGCGTGGATATGCAAATAGTATAATCAGTTCCCATCCACAATGTATGTATGTGTGTGTGTTTGTCTCTCAATTGGGTTAATTAAATATTGCCAAAAATGTTCAGCGAACTATTCAATCGATTTGTTTGTGTATTTTTGACTAACAATGATTAACACACCATTGCTGGCATGATTAGTCAACAAATTGCAAATCAAGTGCTTCCTATTCGAAAGCGGTGGAAAATAGTATTTCCCCGAGCCCCATTTTTCTATTTAAATGATGAAGCAATTACATTTTTATGAATATTTTAATGGAGATCATAAAAAGTCGAGTGTATTTTACAATATTATTTAAAGGCGTGAATTGTTTATATTTATAATGGGAATGCTATGGCGAATTTCACATCAAATGTTTACTGTTTTATTATATATTCATAAAGGTAACGCGGGAAGTAATTGATCTTCTATAAAGTTGTATAATCTAAACTTTACTAATTATACTAAAAATAGGAAATCGGTAACTAAATTTTAAAGCTGTTTAATATAATTCTCCCTATTAAATTATAGAATTAAATATACAAATCTTGGTCCCATTTTAAAGTATTTTACTATTTCTTTGCTTTAACCAAGCTAAACACCTCCAACTCTAGCAGAAGCTCATAAAATATAATAGTTTAGGTTGCATTTTTTATTTACGAAGTGAGTTTAGCTTATTTCCCAGTGGCTTTAATGTACAATTAGTAAATAATGTTTATCAAAAACAATTATTAGGTCTTGTAAGCTAGATTTAGTTAGCTGCTTCCTTGGGTGTATTGTGAATCACATCCGATAAAGAATCCCCACCCGCCGCCTCTTCCTACACCCACACCCAATCAAATGCCTCCAGAGGGTAGTCTCACAAGTACGAATTTGATGATAAGTTCCAGTGCACGAGCCAACGGCCTGGCCGGTAAACAATTGCGATGAGTCCGGCAATATCGAGTATACGCAACGTGAGCGGTACACAGAGACTGAAAATTATAATAAACTGGAAGTTTTTAAGGAAAATAGTAATAGTAGAAGATCCAAGCCACGGATTTTGACTTGCTTCTTCAATTAAAAATTTTACAAAAAATACATTAATATGCACTAGTCTGTTTAGTGAATACAGAATATCTACCTTTATCCTTCACTAGAACAGCTTAAGGCTTAGATTGATTGTGAATCCAAATTCCTTAAAGAATACAATTATTTCGTGCTGTGAACAATTGACAAGTCGGTCAGTGCTGACGTTTTCATCAGCTGTGAGTTTAAATTTAGTCTCTGCTAACTGGCAAGCTTTTTGCTTTTATTTATTTGCTCCCCTAGGGGCAGGTACTCCTTGTTGTGTTTATATCGATGTTTAAGGTGATAAAAACATGCTAAAGATAAAGGAAAAAGCTCTGAACTCTCCCATTCGATTTGTATTACAAAATCGACGTCGACGGCGGCGGGAGATATTTGCACTTAGCCGATTGTGAAACTGCGCGGCGGAATCCGCTCCGGCCTAGTCACCGTGCGATCCAGGCTCGCGCTTTTTGATAACAACAGGTGTAACCCTTAAAATTTCATTATGGCTTTATCTTATCGCCGGAGAGCCGATGTCGAAGAAGAGCGGGCATATGAGTGTCCATGCGATGTCGAGGCACAGTTCGAAGGAGGCAGCCGGCGAATGTGTTTCGCCTCCTCTTGGAAAATCGCGAGAAAAGAGTTACCAACACGGGTGAGATAACGCTTATTTGGTGAAGGTAATGTTTATGGCCAACATTGCGTATACGTTATTGAAGTGACGACAGCGTAATTTACTGCGCTGATTCATCCGATCGATTCGAATTGAAAAGAACCTACTCGGGCAGGGATGATTGAACTGAACTCTATGGTTCCATAGAACTTCGGTACTCCCTCCACTTCCATATATGCAAAATCCCCCTGGAAAAACCAATCAGGCTGATTAGATATCTCTCGGAATTGACGAATTGTAATTTCAAATTGAATTTATAGCCCCGAAGCGTGCGTTGTCTTATCGAGTAACCAATTTGCTGGCCCAGCGATTACAGCAGGTTGCACAACGCCAGGAATAGCGAATCGAATATATCCCAGGAATCGACAGAGTACAAAAAACCAGCACCAAAATGGGCATGGGCACTGGGTTTTCGAAGTGCTTCATACTCTTCATGGCAATTGTGATATTGGTAAGTGCCCCCTCGGCAAGATTACTCAACCTCATTTCTTTCGAATTATGGATCGTAATTCCGGTCTAGCTCCAAGGCATCGCATATCTGGGTTTGTCCATCTGGGGAATCACCTTCCGCACCTGCCATGATGCCGCCAATTTCGAAGATAATCCTTTCAAGTTCGCCATGGAGTTGATCTACTTTGCACGTAAGTGTGCCTGTAGCTTAATCTTGAAAGCTAAAATTAATCAAAATTCCAGGAAACTTTAAATTCCAAGTGATATAAATTAGCTGGTCTTAAAGTTCAAGTCACTAGATTAGATCTAAAATGCCTATTGAAGCCAATCTTGGCAGAAATTATGATCATGTGAATGAATGAAAACGAAACAATTTGATTGTTTAGAATGAGTAGGGAAACTATTAACATTATCTTTGTAAACGCAAAATGATAAACAACACGGAACGTTATTAATAAAGTTTATGATATTCTTTAATGATTGACAATCCCATTTTACCTGGAATAATTGTAAAAAGCTCCCTTAATTAATTTTATTATAATTTTACCTTAGAATATTTGCATTACATTTTTAAAAATTAATACAAAATATATTTTATTTTAATTACCAGAGAAAGAATGCGGTAATCCCACTTTAATGGTTCAGGGAAAGGATTTCCAACTGACCTTGGATTGGACCACGTCCTTTAAGATCACCAATCGGGAGTATATATTTATGATTACCTATGCAGTGGTCAGTGGCCTGTGGGTGGCCACCTCCGTCTTGATTATTAGTGAGTTTTCCAAAAAATAAATAAGTTTCCTTTGAATATTAAATAACAACAAAAGTACTGCAGCCACGCTTTGCAATCGCACTACCAAGCTTATCTCCGGTGTGGTCTACTGGCCCTGGTTCCTGTCTGTGCTCGCCGGTAGCATCCTCGATGTGGTGGCCTCAGTTTATCATGGAATTGACTTAAGCCACACAATGGTAGGGTATAAAATTCAAGAATTTAGCTTTAGAAATAAATATTCCATCCCCTTGCAGTCTTTGGAAGATACACTGAGCTACATTGGAGGCACGGCCGATACTGAAAACAATTTCTGGAGCCTGCTGCAGCCGTTCGGTGTCTATTTCTCGACGCCCTCCATTGTAATGCTTTCTCTGACGACCCGCGCGGCCATAATCTGGTTGCTGAACATCATTGGCGCCAGCTTCTGCTTGTCGATGTCCGGAATTATGGCTCAACAGAATTCCGCCAAGAGCAAGGCCAAGGTTGTTACCAGTAGTCAGGCCCCCACACGGCAGCAGACACCTCAGCCGGCCGTGGTGGCGGCACCGCAGCCCGTGGTGATGGCTGAGGTGGAGACCGTGGTTCTGCCAACCGCACCGCCAGAGACCCAGTATCCTGAGCAGATCCGCCCCAAGCCATTGCCCATCTTTATACCCGCGGAGCAGAACCTGCAGCGTCAGGATTCCAGACAATATGCACCCGGAGATCGCACTACGCTTCAGTCGCCGGTGATGGTGCTGCCCCCGCAGGTGCCACAACAGCAGCGAGATGTGGTCTCCCAGCAGCCGGATATTAACACCTATCGCACCACCGAGGCCCATCCCGATCGCCTCAACTATCCGCCGTCGGAGCCAGCAACGCCGCGTTCGCCCTCGCCAGCTGTCCAGCAACTGGCGGTCACCTCGCCACTAAACAATCGCTATAGTGAAATGTATCCAGCTCCGGCCAATCCCCGTGTGAGCGAGGAGCTGCGCAATCAGATGCCGTGGTCGTACACCAGCATGATCACAAAACCGCCTCCGCCACCACGCAAGCCGCAGCTGCAGGTTCAGATCTATCCGCAGATTCCGGAGCCCGATTATGCAGATCACTAGAGAGGCGACAGTGTGGAGAAGGTGCAGCTCGGCGCTGATTGCGGGTTAATCAGCACCTGGAAGCGTGGTTGTGACAATGTTTTGTGTTATTGTTAACTTTATTGCATAAAGCTAAAGCTGATGGCCAACTTTTTCTTTGAATTGCTCGAATCTTCCCAAAAGGAGATCCCGTTTATGTTGGCTGTGTTCCGCCACTAGTTTCAGGGTCTCGTTCATGTCCAGCTCCAGGGACTCTCCCTCGCTGAGGTGCACTTCAAGCTTGGGGGCCTCGGCTTGCACAGCCTTTGCGCCCACAACTACGGTAAGCGGATGTCCCAGGCGCTTGGCCTCCAGCAAGCGTTTGCCAATGGTTAGCTCCTTGCGATCGTCGTGCAGCAACTCCTGGTGGCCACACAGCTCGCCTATCTTGCCCAGCAGTTCGTTCTCTAAGGCCTCCGCAGGTTGCTGCTCTTTGCTGCCCTGCTTCGGACCAATCAAACACACATCATAGGGGACCATGAGCTTGGGCCAGCGGAGTTCCTGGTCAGAGGAAAGTACTTCCAGCGCAGCGGCCATAATCCTGGTGATGCCAATGCCATAGCAACCCATAATTAGGGACTGTGGCTTGCCGGAGGTATTGAGGAAGGTGGCACCCAAGGGTTTTGAGTACTTGTCGCCAAGCAGGAAGGTGTGCGCCACCTCAACGCCGCGCACTGTACTTAAATTTGGGCTCCTACAGCTTGGGCAGCTGGTTGGGGACTCCTCTAGGCTGGATTCCAGAACTTCAGAGTTGCCAGCAAAGCCACAACAGCTACACTGCAGCAGAGTGTCCTCACCCACGGGTGAAACATAGTGGTACTCGTGAGACAGACTGCCACCCATCATTCCCGTGGCGGCACTCACTAAAATAACAGCGTTTTAATTAAAATTAATTAATTAAGTTCCTTAAAACATCTTACCCTTTACAAATGGCACCTCCAGCTGTTGGAATAACCTATCATAGGCAGCACTGACCGTCTCGTACGTTCTTGTAGCTGTTTCTTCACTCACATCGAAGGTGTACATATCCTTCATCAGAAACTCTTTGGCTCTCATCAGGCCAAATCGTGACTTGAGCTCATCCCTGAACTTGGGACCGATTTGGTAAAGTCTCAGGGGAAGTTGACGATACGAAATGGGCGAAGTGGTAGCCAGCATGGCAGTTACTGCCTCTTCGTGGGTCTAATCAAGACAGAATTAAGCTTATTCATTGGGAAAATAGCCACCCGAAGCACACTCACTCACTGGACTCATGAGGAACTGCTTCCCACTGCGGTCCCGCACCATATAGAACTCGGATATATCGCCCTCCAGGCGACCCGTCTTCTTCCACAGCTGCGTGGACGTCAAAATGGGCAGGCTGATCTTCTGGCCGCCGGCTAAGCCCATGTTGCTCTGCACCAGGCCAATCAGCTTGTCCACCGACCGCTGGGCCATGGGCATTATCTGGTAGGTGCCATTGCTCCCGGACTTGACCAAACCCAGTTCGGTGAGGAGCTGGAATAAAATTTGATATAGTTAAGAGTGTTACGAAAGCCATGGATTGCCTGCCTTACCTTTTGACTGCGCGACAGTTGCTCCGTTTGCTTGACCACCGCATTTTTGGGTGTAATCAGCGCCGGACAGAAGAGTCTGGAGGCTTTATTCATACTTTAGTTTAAGTTAATAAATAACTTATTTGTTATTTTATATTATTTACGTAAAAGCACCGGTAAAGAAATAAAAGCAATAAAAACAGCGTAACCGTCTGTTCGAAATTTGAAAAATACCAGAAGAATACAGTGGACAGTAAAAAATTAAAATGAATATAATTAAAAAATAAATATAAGAAGAAGTCGAATATATCACAGAAAGGTATATTATTAGTTTTTATTCAGTTCCATTAAGTTTAACAAAATAATTAAAGTACTTACAAAATATTCGATATAAAATAATCGATATTGTGCACATCGAGCCGGCTTGCTTCACTAGCTCCCATTGTTTTTGTTTTCGGTTTTCAACATGATTTCTGCCTTCCAAGATCTGTACAAAAAAGGACTGGATGCCGGCGAGCAGCAGAAGCAACGTCAGAGGGAGCTTCTCGAGCAGCAGAAACGGCGTCGCCACCAGGAGCAGGATGTGGCCAGACTGCTGCTTCAGAAGATCACAAACCCGTCCGAGGTGCCGGCAAAAAAACACCAACGAAAGCAACGTGCCGGCGCTGTGCAATATAAGCGCTGTCCCTTCAGACCGCAGCTATCGGAGTGGCTGCGCCAAAAGCCGGATGAATTGGAGGCGTGGCAGCTGGTGCCATGTCCGGCCGGAGCACGCTGCCTTGTGGTGGCCAAGAGTGGAAGAACGAGGGCGTATTACAAAAGCGGTTGGCAGTTTGATGATTTTCGGTCGACGTTGCCCGGAGACCGGTTTCTCCAGCGATCGCAGACCGTCCTAGACTGTGTTTATGTTAAGGAGACGGACTCCTACTATGTTCTGGACGCCATAGCTTTTGGCCAGCAGGAGTTGCAAGAGTGCGAGGCAACTTTCCGGTTTTATTGGCTAAAGGCGCGCTTTGATGAAAATGATTACGCCAGTCTAAGTGAGCACAATGAGAAGTCGTTCTTCCTGCTGGATCACCACAACTTCGAGGACACCTCTGCGGTGGAGGAGGCCTTGCAAAAGTACCCGCTCTGGGAGGAGAACAAGCCACCTCTGGATGGTTTTCTCTTCTATCATAAGGAGGCCAGCTACGTGTGCGGCTCAACTCCTTTGGTGTGCTGGCTGTTCCCCTTCATGATACCGGATGTGCTGGGACTGCCCGTGAGCGGCAGCTACGCAGTTCCAGAGGATTACCAGCCCACACAGCCGATTCACTACATGGATGATTTTGATCGAAAGCTAAAGGTGAAAATAGAGACTCGCTTAAAAAAGAAGGAGCGGAGAGCCGTCCCAGAGGAGGAGAAAATGGAGGCACAGGCTGAGGAGGAGGCGGAGGACAGCGATGAGTACGCCGCTTTAAAGGGACTCCTCGATCAGCAGCGGCGACTGGAGCTCGGCGAACTCGACATGGACTGCGTGGAGGAGGTGGAGAAGCTGCCGTCAGATGTTGCCGATTGCTAAGGCAGAACGGGCGCCGGCTTTGGGGGTGGCTTTTCTGCGCCTGCGCTCTGCTGGCTCGGCCCTGGACAAATCGGCCTCAGCTCGCGCCCAGGAAAAGCGCCTAGGACCAGCAGCCCAGATTTCGGCCACACAAATTTTTTATTAACTCATTAACGACAAAGAAATTTAAAATCTCAACAAGTCAAACAATGGTCATTCAACGAAGTTGGAAAATACCCACGGACATGGCGGGATCCCAAAACAACACATCAACATCCACGTCGAGTGATGTGCAGCAGCACTCCTCCCCAAGCCTGCAGCTGCAGGCAACCAACTCTTCCTCCGATGACTCAGATTGCTCCAATCAAACTACACATTCAATGGATACACGAGTGGCCAGTCCGGCGGGTGATTCTGGCGTTCGCAAGCAGCCGGAAAAACAGGATGGCACCGTCGAAACTACTACACTTTCCCTACTGGGCGAGTCCACGTCTTCAGACACAGAGCCCGCACAGGTAAGTCTGCTATCTTAATATCAACTTAAAGGTGAAATAAGTAGACCTTTTCCTTCAGAAATTTGTAACCACGGCAGACATGGCAGATACAATGTTGCAGCGCATTCGGCAGCGCTTGGGCGGCTCTCACAACATGGAAAGCGGCGGCAGTGCCGAGTCCGCCATGAGGGCGCTAGAATTGTTGAGAATCAGTGTGCAGCAGTCCTTTGATGCGGAGGTTAACGAGATAATCAAGCGATACATGAATGTAAGATAAAGACAGCATAATGAGACCCAAAACCCACCACAAATCCACCATTTGCTTTTCCATATTCAGAACTACTTCAAGCCAGCTTTTGGTAACATCAAGGAAAATCTGGGCCAGCACTCGGTGAATGAGGAAACGCTTCAGAAGATGTCCTCCTGCGCACTGCTAGAGAATGCCAAGGCACAGTACACCAACTTTGTGCGACATCATCGTCTGATTACCGGAGCTACCACAGAGCAGCAACGATTGGCCCTTAAGCGCACAGCCAAGCAAGAGATTAGTCCCAATACCAAGATCTATGTGGCCAGCAAGCCTATGCCCTGCACGGCCACCACAATGAACCAGTTGCAGAGTACAAATCAGCAGCAGATAATCCTCCAACAACCCGAGATGCAAACAGGTCAACCTCTGAAGCAGCAACAGGAACAGATGCCACACCAACAGCATCGTTCAACGGTCACTCCTTTGGTGGGGGGAACTCTGCCCACTCCTGTGCGACGGCAGATCTTCTGGAACACCGCACAGATCTCAACCAGCACCAAATTCGTGCTGGATGTGCAGGCCAATCTAGCGTTTGGTTTCGGGACCGATGGCAAGGAACGGTTGGCGAGCAAGCATCCGGAACTGATACGCTATCTGCCCGATGGCGAGGACAGGGAGTGGTTGGCCACACGTGGCATTATTCCTGCCGAAAATCGCAGCTCCCGCTTCCTATTTCTTATCTACGACGAGGTCTGCCGCCTGCAGCAAACACATGAGCTGTATCGCAACAAGACGAACATAGATCTCTCCATGATGCTGACCTTTAGCGTCACAGATGCCATGATCCACAAGATGCGCCTTTTCTTTGTGGATCTGAACATCAAGAGTCGCGGTCTGATAACCAACTCGTACATCCTGCCCAGCCAGCAGCAGCAGCAGCAAGTCCAGTCGGGTAGCGTCAACAACAGTCATTTGAGGAACGCTCTGCTCCAAGGAGTGTCGTCGCAGCAACAGCAGCAGCAACAACAGGTACCCACGCCGCCTGCTGAGGATGTGGCCCTCAAGGAGATGCCGGCAGCCTCGCCCACGCCTTGTCTGCAGGGCCAGGTGGTGGGCAGTACAACGACGCCGTTGAAAAGCAAGCTGGTGGCGAGTTCTACGTTAAGCTCCTCGCATGCCACGCTTACGGCGCTGCTGAATAATGGAGGTGTGGTAGTGGGAACAGCTTCTCCGGTCAACGCCTCACCCAGCATCAGCGGAAAGTTTAGGAATTAAAGACTTCCTTTTTGAATTGAAGTCGTGTTTAATAATTTATTTCGTAATTTATTTAGTGGTTTCTAATTTTAAAAAAATTATTTAAGATAGTAGATATTCATTAGTCTATAAAAAGTTAATAAATAAAAAGTATCTAAGCGGAAAATTAAAGAATTAAACAGATTTTTAATTTTATTTTTGAGAAAGGTTTAGTATCATTATCAGTAACATAGGGTCTCATATATAACATTTGAACATTGAATCAGCAGCTGTGTAAGCTACTGAATCTCTGTTATAGGCTTACTTATGTCATGTATGTAAATAATCTGTAGCTACATATGTAAAAAAAATGCCTAGCAGAATAATTTTATTTTAATTTACTTTTATTAATTTATTGGCGGAGAAGGTGACGCTTCCATTTAATTAAAGCCTATATAGCCGATTTGGCTGGTTAATGTCCGCAGTCTATGTTACTGATAATGTTATGTTACTGATAATGTTATGTTAAGCCTATACTAAACCTAAACCATGTGCGTCAAATTAGTGTCGGTAAGTTAGTGTCGAAACGGAACGGTGGGAAATGGAACACGGTTTACATGCTCTGTAAATTAGTTTTATTAATTATATAAAGTTTTTATTTATATTTGCATTATTTACTCCCTTCCCTAAATATTTTTGTCAAGAACATGGCTAGTTAATTAATATATATGATTTATAGGGTCGCAAATGCCCTCCATTCGCTATCTACATGCCCTCACAGAAGCCCAAGCTACCTTTTTTCTGAGATAAAAAAATAAATAAATAAAAACAATATGATAAATAAACAAATAAAATAAATTACAAAAGAAACCACGACGAGTTGGGTCTCAGAGATTACATTTGAACGTTGATTCAGCAGCTGTGTAAGCTACTGAATCTCTGTTATACGCATACATATGTCATGTATGTAAAAAATTTGTAGCTATGTAAAAAGAATGCCTAGCAGAATAATTTTATTTTAATTTACTTTTATTAATTTATTGGCGGGAAAGGCGGAGAAGGTGACGCTTCCATTTAATTAAAGCCTATATAGCCGATTTGGCTGGTTAATGTCCGCAGTCTATGTTACTGATAATGTTATGTTACTGATAATGTTATGTTACTGATAATGTTATGTTACTGATAATGTTATGTTAAGCCTATACTAAACCTAAACCATGTGCGTCAATTTAGTGTCGGTAAGTTAGTGTCGGTAAGTTAGTGTCGAAACGGAAGGGTGGGAAATGGAACACGGTTTACATGCTCTGTAAACTAGTTTTATTAATTATATATAGTTTTTATTTATATTTGCATTATATTATATATTATTATATTAGCCTTTTGAAAACTAGCATAGAACAGCTTTCCGATTCAAAATTAGTTTCCTGTAGGCCAAGTTATGATAATTGAAAAACTTCCAAATTCCCAAAAAATGAGCCAAAATTTTTGTCAAATTTTGTAAGGGGTTGCATCGTCAAAATTCAAAAAAATTAAATCGTTTGTTTATTAAAAAAGTA